>OY282453.1:14783177-15254293 GCA_958295655.1 Palloptera scutellata
ATCAATTTCAATTTTAGATTTTATATGGTATTGTAGTGTCATTCGACATATGAAAACTGTTTTTTGTTTTGGTACAACTAATTATTTCCAGTTTTTTTGTAGCAGGCGCAGCACACATTCAACTTCAGTTAGTTTTTTTGGAGCTACGACAGGAGACGGTATAGCCACTGCGACCACTGATAGTTTCAAGAAGGAGTGCACTTCATTTCCATGGTGAAGAAATAGGAGAGGACAGCGGGTAAGACCATGCAACATGAAGACATATGTGTTCAATGTTCGAATATGAAGTACGTGCCGCAGCAACATCACCATATGACGAAGACAAAGCAGCATGAAGCAACATCATCTATGCGACCATAGATACTGGTGCAACATCCAGCACTTCTGTGCCGAGTGAAATAACTGGATTTGGGCGAAAACCAACAGCAGCAGCGTTCGATGAGGAAACATCAGGAACAGTAGCAGCAATTTGGTTTGTCGATGCCCCTCTTGGACACTTTAGGAGAAGTCAGCATTGATTTACCATGGGATGCGTTTACAGAAGACTGGACCAGTTCACTAGTGTATTGAGTCTCGACAATAATTCACTAACCAAATCACCATGCCGAGACACTTGAGAAGCGATGTTAATAGTGTCCTTTTTAATTCCCAAGAATTCATGCATCGATACTAATAATGAGAATTTTCGGTATTGTGTGCAGAACCACTGTAGGGCTCCACAGTCTCCAATTCTTGCACTTAAGTTCATACATTTACCAGGTATACAAGTACAACGGTATTTTTTCAAAAGAAAATACACGTTGTTTTAAGAAAAATGGTTATACTTTCTATCTTCAAAGTAATGGCCATTGCTACACATTTTTCCCATCTCTCTGTCAATTTGTGTTAGTTTTTTGAGTCAAACCAGTCATCGAGCCATTTTTTCACATTTTCGTACGAATCGAAGTGCTGCTCAGCAAGTGCGTGACCCATTGACGAAAATAAGTGGTAGTCAGATGTGGAAGTCTGGTGAATAAGTCGCATGGGGGAGGGATTCCCAGCTGTACGAATGTACCAATTCCCGAGTCTGTTTTGTTCGATGTGGTTGTGCATTGTCATCAAGAAAAATCACTTTCTGTTGCCTAGCTTGATATTCTGGACTTTTTTGGTGCAAAGCACTGTTCAAATCGGCCAATTGTTGTTGGTAGCGTTGACTGTTTAACCTGGTTTAAGAAGGTCAAACCAGATAGCACCTCGCTGATCCCAGAAAACACAGAGCATTGTCTTCTTTCCGAAGCGATTCGGCTTTGCTGTCGATTTGGCCGGTGTACCGAGCTTAACATATGGTCCTTTACGTTTGGAAATAGATCCAATTTTCATCGCCAGTAACAATTCCATGAAGATATGAATTTCTTTTGTACCTGGCGAGCAACATTTTACAGGTGGTTTTTAGATTTTCTTGCTGTCTTTCAGTCAATTTATTCGGCATCCATCTTCCCACGTTCCCACCTTCAAAATCAATCAAATGGCTTTTAAAAGTTGAGAAATGCATTGTTGGGTCACATTCAATTGTTCTGCAAGTTGTTCTTGCGTTTCGCATCATCCTAATCGAGTAAAGCTTGCAATTCGGCATCTTTAAACTTTTTCGGTGGTTTTCCACGTTCTTCGTTACCCACATCAAATTCACCACTTTTAAACATATTGAACCCCTCGTTGCACTGTGTTTCTCCTAGAGCGTGCTGGCCGTAAGCTTCCACAAGCATTCGATGAGATTCCAAAGAATGACAAAGAGATGTCATTACTTGTTTCATACTTGTACACCTGGTAATGTGAAAAATATTGTGACAAGCCTTACACGATATGAAATTATCATAAGTGCTTCATTTGGACTTGCATAGGATTTCAACAATTTTGCAGCCAGCAGCAGCAGAGGCAAAACAGTTAACAAAGAAAACAGCAACGAAGCAGTAACAGCAAAAAGGAGTAGTATGTACATATGTATGTATACAGGCAGTATGAATGTAGATAGGCCTATAGACGTCGGAAGCAGCAGTAGCAGCAGCAATAAATTAGCGTTAAAAGCAGCTCAATTAAATACACGAATTAAACGAGCGAATTTATAAATTAAATTATAATGAAATCGAAAAGACTATTGATATACTTTGATAATTTACGCAATTATATAAGCACAGAATAAACATTTTCCAAGAAGCCAAAATTTAAATTATTTATTTTAATTATGAATTTACTATTTAAAGAAAAATGCAATTAAAAAAGTTAAGCATTCCAATCAACACAGGAAGGAAGATTAATAGTTGGGAATAAGAGGGAGTGAGAATTAGAGAGGACACAGGACACCGATAAAGAGATAAACAGCCATGAACTTCAGTTTATCAATGTCGACTATGACCGCAGCGCCGAAGGCCGAGCTTTTCGCCTCCACCCATGTTGTCCGTGTTATATTTTTACAGAAATGGAAGGGACCTACAGTCTTATGCCGAATCCGAACGGCGTAGTGAAAAGCTTTTTCATAGGCAATTTTTATTCTTGTAGGTTTGCCTGCCAATAGGTGGTGCCGTATAGAAAAATTGTTTTTTTTACTTTTTGATTTTGCCTGTGCTGAGATTCGAACCCCTGACAATCTGCGTAGCAGTCCAACGAACCACTACTCTACAGCGACCATTAATTCAAAATTGATGTTTTACTTAAGAGTGCAATAAAAAAAAATTAATGTAAAGTAAATTAGAAAATGATATTATCATGAGAAAGTAAAATATCGATAATAAAGAGAAATTGTGGTAGCTATGTTGAATAAGCATCATTGATATGAAAGAAATAAAATTACTGTGGTCATCATAAAAGTATCCGATACAAGATGATGTTGGTACGCACAAATCTGGCAACACTAGTCCGGTTATGTCACACGAACACATGTTTGAAAGATAGCATTTTAGAAGACAGTTGTGCAATTCATTGCTAGTCTGAAAAGTTACATTGAATTAAAAATGATTGAAATATCTGAAGAAATACGACGTGGTTATGTTCAGATTGTGCTCAGCGAACACCATGAAATTGTTGTTGCACCCAGCACGAAGACTCCTCTCACAACGAATACGATATGCTGGGAGAAATGTACACCAGGCACGCCGAGCATTCAGGGTGTAGAAGAACACAAAAAAGGAACAAAAATGTATGTAAAATAGTACGAAAACATGCAAACCTGTACATCATTATTTTCATTTGCAGAAAAACTATTGAATAAGTAAGTATGCAACGTATTTGTACAACATGTTAGCTATATTTACGATGATGCAAATGTTGTTGATACGACTTTTGCCTTGAAGTTGCCACATATTCGCCACTACCTAAATCTTACTTACTTAACTGGCACCACAACCGATGATCGGTCTTGGCCGCCTCTACAAAGCTTCGCCAGTCGCCTCTGCTATGCGCGCACTGGCGCCAATTGATAAGGCCAAGTGCAGTCAGATTAGGACGTCCCCTTCTGCGTGTTCCTCCACCGTGGTTCGAATAAAACATCCTTCTAGCTGGAGAGCTTTCTTCCATTCGCTCAACATGACCCAGACAGCGGAGCCGCTGGATTGGAGTTTTATACGCTTGACTATGTCAGTGTCGGCGTACAGCTCATACAGCTCATCGTTCTATCTTATTCGATACACGTCGTCCACGCATACTGGACCGTAGATCTTACGGAGTATCTTCCTCTTGAACGCTCCTAACAGCCTCTCATCATTGATGGTCAATGTCCACGTCTCTGCGCCATACATTAGGACGGGAAGGATGAGGGACTTATAGAGCGTTATTTTCGTCGGTCGAGAGAGGGCTCTGCTCCTTAATTGCCTACTGATCCCGTAGTAACACTTGTTGGCAAGAGTTAGTCTCCGCTTGATCTCAAGGCTGATCCTAGATATACGAAATCCTTGACGACTTCAAAAGTATAGTTGTCAACAGTGACATTTTGTCCAAGACGCCGTGACTCTTTGTTTGTTGACACAAGGTATTTCGTTTCGTCCTCGTTCACCACTAGACCCACTCGACGAGACTCCCTTTCCAGGTTGGAGAATGCTGCACTGACTGCTCGATCGTTTTTGCCAATGATGTCAATATCATCAGCGTATGCTAGCAGTATGACACTCTTGTAGAAGATAGATATCGATGTTCGCAGCTCGAATTATTTTCGCCAGCATAAGGTTAAAGAAGTCGCACGATAGGGAGTCACCTTGTCTGGAACCTCTTTTAGAAAGAAAGCGCTCCACTACCTTAATCGCTTTTTCTATAATCTGCCGGTGGCTGTCGGTCCTAAAAATTACATTATTTGCATAATTTATTGCCCATTCAATTATATTATTAATTTCACTCTCTATATTGGTAAAATCGTTTAAAGTTTTTTAGTATACCATTTTATTGTTGCCGTTGCGCACAAAATATTCATCCTTATTATGGTTGGCGTTGTCGACGTCGTTGTCAATTTTATCTCAATGTGGACATTAACACCACGTCAATGCTAAATCGGTATTTACTAAGGATGTTTCGACGTCGACATGTTATCGATAATTTAAGATAAGTATACGTTATCTCTAAATTTTTTGCGTCAGCTGTTTTATTTTATTTACAATTGGTGTCGAGAAATGTTTTTCATTATACAAAATTATATTATACAAAAATAAGTAAATATTGTACAGGTGATGCTGGTTATCGTCTGGAGCCATATTTAATGGTGCCTTTTTGGTCCCGTAGCAGAAGGAAATCCAGAGGCTATTTTCAATAGTAAAAACGCAAAAGCGAGGAACATTGTAGAAAAAACTATTGTATTCTAAAAAATAGATTTCGTTGTTTACTCTGCGCTCGTCAACTGCATTATAAGCCTTCTAAAGCAACTGAAATCGTAAACGTTTGTGCTGCGTTGCATAGCATTTGCATTAAATTTCACATCAAGATTGCAAACAACAATACAGCAATAAATAATAGCGAATTTAGGGAAGATAGTTTTGAAATAGATAACTCAGAAAATTTGCAAAATGTTGAAGTTTAGGAATTCGAGAACAAATAAAAACAAGTTTCTTGTAATTCAAATTCAGTCTTTTTATTTTTCTGTAGTATTCATAGATTGCCATCTAGACAAACTAAAGTACAGAGCGAACCTCTAACAACGGTCAAACCTGGTGTGAGCCAGCGGGACATCGGTAAAGAGACTGCTGGTACTGAAGTTTCAAGTGCAGGGCGATGACTCGTCTGTTTTGGCACACTCTTCTGAGGCCAACCAGGGGTCTGTGCAGTCGGTTGTGAAGAGCAACAAGGCAAAGAAGAGGAAAGTCCACGGACCGAAATCTGACGTATCTTCGAGCTCGACACAGCAGTCTGTATGCCAGCCTGATCCTTCAAAAGAGAAGGTTGAAGGACCCCAAACCACGCCGGTAGGACCTCAACCGTCCACCTCTGGTACCACCTTTCCGAAGGTGGACGCCGAAGCTATGATGGTTGGGATTCGCACCAGCATAGGGAATGGTCGGTTGTTTCAAGGGCAACAGGACTATTTCAACAGCTACCTTTGAAAGGCTATCGGGGAGTCGAAAGACAAATCGACTTTTGAGGGGAAGAGTGTTGAAGATGGCATCGTCAAGGTGCAATGCTCTAACGCTTTTTCCCGAGCTTGGCTGGAAGAAGTTGTAGCTAAGATGCCAGAATGTGAGAAGGGTAAGTTGAAATTATCGGACTTACCAAGACGCAGACTGGTCAGAGGGTCCGTTTGGATACCTGGACCTTCCAGAAAACCAAGTGAGCTATTCGCACGTATCCGTGATCAAAACGGAGGTCTGGGTACGAGTCAATGGCGGGTATACTCATATACCAAGGATGTCTCGGCTTTTACCAAAGATGCTGGTTCACACCCGGTGGTATGTATAAACGTGGACTCGTTGAAGGCACTGAAGTCGAAGTACGGGTACCGTCCTCACCTACACCTGAGGAGAGTGCAATTTCGCATCCAGGACAAGGGAGAGGATAAGGCGTAGAGGTAGATTCGTTCACTAATCATGACAAAAATTACAATTACGCAGATTAACTTGCAGCATAGCAAATCGGCTACTGCATTACTATGCAGTAGTCATGCGAAACTGCAGACATGTTCTCACATAATACTAATTCAAGAACCATGGGTATGCTACAAACGTATCTGTGGCCTTGGTGCCATTACGTGGGGATAAATCCTTAAATGTGAAGAGAGTAATCGACCGCGTGCTTGTATTATCATGCCGCGGATGATTGAATACACAATGCTCAGGCAATAATGTTCTCAAAATAAAGTACTGGAAAGGTGGGAGTAGTGTCGCAACTATAATAGTGTCGGCCTACCTGCCGTAAGACTCTACACCACCTCCTCCTTCAAAGGAATTAGTGGAAGTCGTCCAGTACGCGGAATCCAGTGGTTTGGGACTAGTGGGCTGTGATGCAAATTCACAGAACATTGTATGGGGTAGCAGTAAATGTAATCCCAGGGGTTCCAGACTACTGGAGTTCATTCTGTCAACTGATTTGGTGATCCAAAATGTTGGTAACAAACCAACTTTTGTGACCAACAGAAGACAAGAAGTGATTGATCTTACGCTAACCAATAGGAAGGTGGCAGATCAGATCACCCAATGTCGAGTTCTAGAAGAGATCTCTCTCTCAGATCAACGCATTATCGAATTCCGGCTGGGTACTGACATTATGCCGATACCTAGTGGACGGAATTCGCGCAAGGCGGACTGGGATAGGCTTGGTGAGCTTCTTGAGGAGCGCATACCAACCCTTAATAAACTCCTAACTACAACTATGATCGAAGAAGCGACCAATAGATTGGAAGGGGCTTTGATTGGCTGCTACAAGGAGGTGTGTCCGCTTAGAGCGAGCAGACAGGGCAAGGTAGTCCCGTGGTGGAATGCTGAACTTTCGAAGCTTCGCAAACGATCTAGAAAACTACTGAATAGGGTCCAAAAAACCCGAAAGGAAGTTGACTGGACCAGTTTCCATATTGTTCAGGAGGAGTATAAGAAGAAAGTGAGGTCCGCCAAACTCTACTCTTATAGAAACTTCTGCAATGAGGTAAGGGAGTGAAGGAATCAGCAAGACTGTGTGGGGTTCTGCAGAAAGACCAAACAGTTAAGCTTAATTCTCTTCGCATACCTGATGGCACTTCCAGATCAGAGACCTATAACACATTCCTAACGACCCACTTTCCGGGAAGCAGCATTATAACCACTACGGTGAGTAGTAGTGGGGTCAATAGTGATAGAACCACCAGGCTTAATTGGTATTCTGCGTCGGAAGTAGTGACAGAAGAGACAATAAAGTTATCTTTCTCCTCTTTTGAAAACTATAAGTCACCAGGACCTGACAAAGTTTACCCGATAATGCTAAAAAGAGGTGGAGACAGACTGATAGGTGCACTGAAAAAGATCTTTACGGCCTGTCTTGCCCATGGCTTCATACCATCTCTTTGGCGACAAGTCATAGTAGTCTTTATTTCTAAACCAGGGATGGATAATTATACACTGGCTAAACGTTTCAGGGCGATTAGCTTGACCTCTTTCCTACTAAAAAGCCTAGAACGAATGGTAGAGAAGCACATTCGGGCAAAGGTACTGTCAGTGTGTCCTGTCAGTAATAACCAACATGCCTACCAGGGAGGAAAATCCTGCGAATCAGCGCTGCATGATCTTGTAAGCAAGATAGAAGCAGGACTGGAAGCGGACAAGTACACTCTGGGGGTCTTTGTGGATATTGAAGGGGCTTTTGACAACGCTGCCTTTGACTCTATATGCTCAGCTGCCAGAAGGCATGGAGTGAGTGAAAACTAAACTAGATGGATCTACTCTATGCTCTCCGAGAGACTGCTGACCGTTGGCGAGGGCGACGATTCGGTCACGGCGGAGGTTAGACAGGGCTGCCTCCAAGGGAGTGTTCTCTCTCCTCTATTGTGGTGCTTCGTTATTGACTCATTACGAACAGAAATGCAAGATCTCCGATTTCACGTCCAAGCGTATGCGAATGGTCTGTATTAAAATGCTAGTAAAACGACTCTTGTTCTTTTTACTAGGAGGGTTTAAAACTGCCAGTACTTAAAGGTGTGACCCTCAGTCTTGCCATGGAAGTGAAATATCTGGGAGTAACCCTAGAGAGGAAACTAACATGGAAGACGCATTTTTTAACGAAGCTAGATCGCTCATTGAAGGTTTTCCACCAATGTCGCCGAGCCTTTGGTAGGACCTGGGGCCTGAGACCTACTGTGGTCCTTTGGATATGCACAGCACTTATCTGACCGATAATCACATATGCTTTAAATCCTCAATCTTGGCGCTGAACAGGCTACAAAGAAGCGTAAGCATTAGCATAACGGGCGCCATGAGTACCACCTCTGGTGACGCCCTTAACGCCATGCTTGACTTGCTCCCACTGGACATACAGATCCAACAAGAAGCGATGAAGGCGACATGTCGGCTATACTCTTATGGGTATTGGTTCGATAACAGAACTTCGGGTCATGGGGAAATCTTCAAAAGATTGCCTGAGCAATATCCTTTGCTACTGGCCCCGAAAGATTGCTTAATACCCGTGGAAACTTTCGGAAGAAAATATGAAGTTAGCTTCCCGAAGCGTGAACAATGGAGCAATCCAGAGGTGGTGCTGGAGAATCTGACGGATATCTTCTTCACTGACGGATCCAAGACCGATGAAGGTACTGGAGCTGGATGGCACTTAAACGAATTTGTCAATTGCTACTATTCCTTGGGTGGGTTGGCAACTGTCTTCCAGACAGAAGTTTTTGCCATCTTTAAAGTAGCGGAATGGGTAATTGAAAGAAAATGGCGCGGGAAACGAATAGGTGTTTGTAGTGACAGTCAGGCTACACTTAAGGCTCTGGAGAACGCGAGAATTATTTCAAAGATTGTCCAAGAGTGTAAGAGGAAACTTAGATCAGTCGCAAGACTGAATCAGCTCCATCTTATCTGGGTTCCTGGGCACTGTGGAGTTCCTGGGAATGAGAAAGCCGACTAGTTGGCCAACTGTGGATCAAAGAAGATGCCTTTGGGACCAGAGCCAATAGTCGGGACCAGTTTGGCAGGTGCCATGCATTGGATAAAATCTTATACTAATGATTTAGATAAGAGACGCTGGTCCAATCTGGACATCTATAAAACAGCTAAGTGTTTTGACCAAATAGGAAGGCAGCAGAATTCCTTATTAAATTAGGAAGGAAGGACCTTCGCCGGATGGTGGCACTCATCACAGGACATTTTGGGTTTCGATGTCACAGGAATGGACAAAGTTTACTCCTTCCCCTTCTGCGATCTTCTGAGATCTGTGAGAGAATCAGGAAAATTTGCTGAAGAGAACGTACTCCCCCTATAACCTCTTTTTCAACTTTTTCCCTCTCTTTCTCTAACCCCTTACTTGCTGTCACTCCTTCTTATTTTCCTAGGCCTTAAGTACAATGGGCTTCCTCCAATGGGCTTAAGGACATTTGTTTGTAGCTTTCACCGCCTGTGGCGCGACACAGTGCTTTGTTGTGGGTTATTTTTTTTTATCTTGCATTTCAAGTTTTTCCACACCTACAAATTACATTGGTTGTTGAAATAGTATACTGTTATGCACTTTTTTGTTACCTTTTGCCAACCATCACCGTTTCTCATTGGTGGCCCAGAAGCAATCAATTTGAGGGAGATGCTATCCCATTGTTCCTTAAAATTCAGAGGAATGTTGCCTCTGTGAAAACCTTTGGCAAGGCTCGGGTTTTTTCTAACTCTGCAACCAACGTTGCAAATTGATTTTCATTTGTTATTTTCATATTGTCCTGAAATTTTGTAATGTTTAATGATTTATTTAAACAAATAAAACAAAGTTTCTCACAAAATTTTGTTCGTCGTTGCCAAAAATTGCGTCGACTCAAATTGTGTCGTTTTTAGTCAACGTCAACGTCAATATGATTTAATCGATACCACAAATGTGTCAATAGTTGTCAATTGTTATCGAAATTGACAACAGCGATGCCAATTAGGCGCTGTCAATATTATTCGTATCGACGACGCCAACCATATTAAGGGTGATTATTAAAAAAAACCTAAATTTCGACCAAAAGCAACTCTGTAACGAACTCAATGTAACCACCAGACCGAGAACGAGAGAAAAATATGATGTGTTCACCGGACAGCGAACACCAGCATAACCACGACCTACGTGATGCTTTATTACTATAGAAAAGTTAAAACCGCTGCAAAAACATGCGGTTTACGGTGAGGTTGTTGTGAGTGAACGCTGGACCCAGAAATGGTTTGGGCGTGACAAACCTTATGCTTTTTTGAGTAAATCTGCATAACTACTTACAGTACAGTACAAAGACCAAATCAGTGGGTTTGAAAAATAGTGGCACAACCTCTCATATATGTATGTATAGTCTGAAAATTCATTAAGAACTATCTCAGAAACCATTCATGGTATGGTGCTAAGATTTGACACGAATTTACTATTTTACTACTACTATTTTTACACTACTATTTTCTATCAATCGATATGATCGATTGATAGAGGGCGCTGATACGTGTATGAGCTAGCCATTAGTTTTTAGTAAAATTTGACATTTCA
This sequence comes from Palloptera scutellata, assembly GCA_958295655.1. Taxonomy (NCBI): domain Eukaryota; kingdom Metazoa; phylum Arthropoda; class Insecta; order Diptera; family Pallopteridae; genus Palloptera; species Palloptera scutellata. The sequence goes on from OY282453.1 coordinate 14,793,798, forward strand.
AACAAAACTTATACATTTCAAAAAAAAACCTTAGAAATTTCTAGAGCTAAAATAATGAGCGAGTATTTACTGAAAAAAAAAAAACAAACGCGAGGCACAAGCAAATGTCGATTGTGTTACGATCAAATTTCCAGTACAAAAAACTGCTGCTATCGAGAATGCAGATTTCGTCGAAAAATGGAAGCCCAACAACATTCAGATTCTGCTATCTTGAAAAAACCCAAAAACCAGCACCGAGAGATCACGAGAGTGTAGGCTTCGCAAGCAACTTGAGGCATAACAGAATTCGAATTTGTGCATCAGCACAACAAAACATAGACGAGATTTGCTAAGTTTCTAGTCAACCTCATAACATTCGCGAGTTCAAATTTTAATCCTGTTGAGATCATACAAACTGAATATTTTGATGATGATTATTATTATTATAATGATGATAATAATGATGATTATGGTAAAATTATAATTATATTAATGTAGCAAATAAATTCGCATGCTTTGAGTATGAATATTTTGATGGAGATAATGATTTTGTAGAGGGTATTGCATGAATTGGAAATGCAAACCATAAAAACGCATTTAATACAGATGTAGCATACCTGGGTTCAGAGAATCATCAAACTGAACTATACAAGGCTTAACGTTTAAATCAATCAGCACATAAACGATTTCAAAACATGTTCGTTAAAAATTCCTTCAGCCGCGCCTGTAATGTCTGCGATAAACTAAACCTAAGCTGAAAACCCAAAACGCAAACGGTCTGAAGAAGTAAACTTCTGTAGAGCGTCCCACTGACGAACATAATTTCTTTTGTAATACTATTTCTACTCCTCTTTACTACTACTATTTCTACCACTTTTCTTTTCGGATTATCCACCACTTTTCTACTATTATTTTGTGCAACTTTCCACTACTATTTTGCTTTCTTTTGCGAGGTTGTGAATAAAAATATTTCAAACGAAAAAAGTGCGGTAAAAGTTTTCAACAAAATCCTAAAAACTCTCAAGACCATTTATAGAAGGGGCACTGATACCGGCTTAAACGAAAATGTAGGATGCTACTTTTTACATGAAAGTACAAGATTCGTGCATGGACCATCGCATTTTAATAACATTGAACTGACTCTTAAAACCGATGCCCATGTATCCTGGAAATGTCAAGTATTAAAATATCAAAAAAGGAGATTTCGCAACTTTCCAGGGCCTAGGCCGTTCTTTTCGTATCCACTCATGTTGTAAGTGCTATATTTGTTCATGAATGGAAGTGACTCCAAATGGCGGAGTGAGAAGCTATTCTTAGGCAGTTTTAACATACTTGTGGAAGGTTTGCCATTACCTGCCAAGAGCTGGTGCCGTGTAGAAAATGGTTTTTTATTTCTACTTTTTAATTTTTGACAGTGCCGAGATTTGTAATCAGAAAAAGACTCATAACTTCTGCATATATCTAACTCACTACCTTACTTTTCTACCTGTCTTTCTTTGGCCCGGTAGAACAAGAGGTTTCTTAAATGAAATGGAAGTTGATGGACGTTTATTAGTAAATAGAAAATTGTGTACTTTTGTAGTTTCTATTAAAATTAATTTGTTTTCAGTAATTGAATGCAAATACTTTACCTGAAAATCTAATATCATAAGGACAGGCTATCAATACAGATATGTGTCTGTCTAGGGACATAGGCCAGAACAACTCATTGTGATACCACATGGTTGGGTCTGCAGTTTAACATCGGTACCGAATGCTTACTGATCCGAATTAAATGGGGAAAACATATTAAGTTTTTCTCAATATTTACGAGGGTAGATCAATAAGTACCTGTGTGTGAAGACAGGTGGCGTTGCTGAGGGAAGTTGTGTACTGCCGTCGTGTACTGCCATCTGTCACACGACACCACACTAAATTTCAAACTGATTCATAGGTTAGTTTTTAATTGGCAGCCATTAGTATCACACGTGTTTCGTATTTTGCGATAAAATAGAAAAAGAACAATATCGATCTGTAAATCGCTTTTTATTTTTGGATGGAAAAACATGCGAAGAAATAAAAGCGAAGTTATATGCTGTCCAACTTATGGGGACCCTTCACCATCTATGACAACCGTAAGATATTGGTTCAACGAATTTAAACGTGGTCGTACATCTGTTTTTGATGAGGAGCGCCCAGGCCGCCCGGCAGACGTGGTTACCGAGGAAATTTTTGACAAGGTCCAAGACATGATTCTCGCTGATCGCCGAACGAAAGTGCGCAAAGTAGCAGAGGCCGTATGAGTGTCGTACGGAACAGTAATTAATATTTTACATGACAGGTTATTTTATTTTACAGGCATGAGAAAGATGTCAAAGATGTGGACAACAAGCGGATACGGAATTGTCGCGTCCAAATTGCATGAATTGAACTACAAATTGCTGCCGCACCCACAGTACTCGCCCGACTTGGCTCCCTGCGACTTCTTTCTGTTCCCCAACATGAATACGTGGCTCGGGGGAAAAAAGCTGAAACGAGGAGGTTATCGTCGAGACAGAAGCGTTTTTCAAAGAATTTGACATATCGAATTTTTTGGAGGGGTTAAAGAATTGGCAGAAACTTTGGGAAAATTGTATTGTACTAAAAGGAGATTACGTTGAAAAAAAAAAAAGAATTGTGATAAACTTACCTCTTCATTCCTAACACGGGTACTTAGTGATCTACCCTCGTACTACCGTAAAGAACTTATTGCCAAATTTCCACTACATGTATTGTTTGATTAATTTTGTATTTTTTTGTTAGAGTAGTAAAGTAGATGGGGATTTATTATATACAATTATAATAGCAGTTCAATAAAAATATGTGCATGCTATACACATTTAATATATGTAATATTTTTAATAATCTTACTTGACTTTTGATGGCACAACAGCCCATGGAGGGCCTAGGCCGAGCTTTTCGCATCCACTCATGTTGTGCGTGTTATATTTGTACATGAATGGAAGGGACCTACAGTTTAAAGCCGAATCCGAACGGCGAAGGAAAAGCTTTTCATAGCAATTTTTACTCTTGTAGGTTTGCCATTGCCTGACAAGAGGTGGTGCCGTGTAGAAAAATTATTTTTTCTACTTTTTTTTTTGATTTTGCCTGTGCCGAGATTCGAACCCCGGACACTCTGCGTAGCAGTCCAACGCACTACCACTACGCCACAGCGACCACTTTTAATAATCAGCTAACATAATATAGGCAGCACAGCGATAACAAAATCTCAAGATTGGCATCTTCGCGCGTTATGCCATTTAACTTGTGCTCGTCCAATGTATCAATTTTCTCAAACAATTTTCTCTTCTTACGCAGTAACTTTGGTTTATATCGCTTCGTGCAATGATGATTCTGCAGAATAATTTGGTTCAGTTGGTTGCTTCATCAATTCAGTATTTCGATATTGCCCACCGACAACTTCTTCGGATTTGTTACAGCTTTGTGCAGTGATTTGTGTAATTTGTAATGGCAGCAGTATTATCATCATTACTTTCTGCACCCGAAGCTGAAAGTAATGATTAACATTCAACTTAATGTTTGAATTGCTCATAAAGTAGATGGCATCGTAACACAATGAAACGTTTTGATTTCTTGCTCTTTTGTAGCTGCTGTTCGAGATCAATGACCTTGCAACGGCATTGATTTTCCATTTTGATGAGTCCACGTTTCCATTTGGTACGTTTTTTGACGCCATGCTGTAGTTTTTCCGCCTTCTGTTTTAGCTCCAACTCTTGCTCGTCTATGTAGCGATTAAGCACTTTTAGTGTTTTTTTGCAGCCCGACTTTGCACATGCAGCTTCTTCTTCAATTCAGTAATCTATGTTTTAAAGAATTAAATTTTCTTATTACATAGAAAACAATATAAATAAAAAATTTGCAAGCAAAATAAATAAACTCTTTTGTTATGAATTTCACAGAAGAATCGGATTTCCAACCCTGCATACAAAAACAAAATATACGGTTGATTTTGTTTTTGTAGCGATGCTACAACCTTGCGTCGAATAAAATTGTCCGTTACATTCATTCCCATACTGTGCTATTAAACGTTTTAAGGAAGAACTGCGTATTGATCGGAAGGTTCTGGTAAAAAGAAGGTGCCACATGACTGTGAGAAGGCGAAGAACGTTGTGACCATTTTAAAGAGAGATCCAAACATTTCGGGAAGGAAATTGGCGGGAACGCTGATTGCTCAGAATCTTTCGTGAGCAGGACTAAGAAGGAAGCTGGGCTGAGGACGTACAAAGTTCAAAAAGTTGCGGATAGAAACGCCGTGATGAATGAAACCGCAAAACAACGAGTGAAAATGCTGAGCCGAGATTTTGTCAAGAAATTTGAAGGCTGACAATTTTATTCGACGCACTCCTTATGTTGCAATGCTGTGCAGTTATTTACTCGCATCGTACGAGTTACGTCAGCGGCAATTAACAAAATTGAGATTAGAAACAATCACAATTTTGACTATTGCTTCGACGTATTAAAATCCCACCCTGATATTTCTGATCATTTTTATATTATATATAAATTCTACATAAGGCAAACAGGATGTACTCATCCTAAATAAATATTAAGTTGAGCTTTCCAAAGATAAGGAAGTATCCTTATAGTTTTATAAATATGTTGATATCATATGTATACTAAACAAACAAACTAAGATTAAGAAACTGATCAGGATATTTGTAAACATGTTCTGTTTGTTTGTGATAGCACATGCCAACAATATGCATATGAATAATGTATACTGAAGAACAAACAAAACAAACTAAGATTAAGAAACTGATCAGGGTATTTGTAAATATGTTCTGTTTGTTTGTGATAATATATGCCAACAATATACTACTGTGGGCAAAAGTTAGTAAGACTTTGTTCATAATTTCAAAATTCTTCCAAATCTATTTCGTCCCCTTCAAAGTAATCCCCCCCGGCCCCAATACACTTGTGCCAACGTTTTTTCCAATTCTCGAAACAGTAGTTAAAGTCAATTTCCGGAATAGCCTTCAATGCGCTTAGCGATTCATGTTTAATGTCTTCAATTGACTCAAAACGGTGTCCACGAAGCGGTTTTTTGAGTTTAGAAAATAGCCAAAAGTCATACGGTGCTAAGTCAGGCGAATAGGGTGGTTGCGGAACGAGAACGATATCAGTCGAATTTTTGGCAAAATGGTCTCGTAAAACCAATGCAGTGATTTTGGAACCAATCGTGCATTCACTCGTCTTAGGCCCAAATGATGTTTTAAAATGGTTTTCACTGATCCTTCCGATATTCCAACGATGCCAGTAAGGTCTCTGATAGTTAATCGTCGATTCTCGAGCACCAATTCCTTGATTTTATTGACGTGTTGATCATCAGTTGAAGTTGATGGCCGTCCTGGACGTGGTTTGTCGTCAAACTCGACCATCTTTGAACAATTTGTACCAATCAAAAACACTTGCTCGCGACATACAATTATCACCGAAGGCCTTTTGCAACATTCTGAACGTTTCGCCACGAGAAATTTGATTCCGCACACAAAATTTAATGGAACTTCTTTGTTGAATAATTTCACTCATTGTTAAAATCACCGAATGCACTTTTTGTACTTCAGAAAGACAAGCGTATACTAAACACTAAACACTAATGATATTTATATAATGTGACATTTGGCACAGATGTCACCGACAGCGTAGTGGTAGTGCGTTGGACTGCTACGCAGAGTGTCCGGGGTTCGAATCTCGGCACAGGCAAAATCAAAAAAAGTAGAAAAAATAATTTTTCTAAACGGCACCACCTCTTGTCAGGCAATGGCAAACCTACAAGAGTAAAAATTGCTATGAAAAGCTTTTCCTTCGCCGTTCGGATTCGGCTTTAAACTGTAGGTCCCTTCCATTCATGTACAACTATAACACGCACAACATGAGTGGATGCGAAAAGCTCGGCCTAGGCCCTCCATGGGCTGTTGTGCCATCAAAAGTAAAGTAAAGTATGTTATAAAGGATTTTTTTTTTAGAAGTGTGGTTTTCAAGAAGAAATAAAACGCAAATAATTTAATGTTATGGCCAAGAATTAAGTTGTGATCAAGATTTCAAATTTCGTGAGTTACGTATGTTCGATTTTCGCATTTTTTTTCTGTTATGTTGGTACACATGTCTGTTATATATGTTGGCAATACCAACCATTTTGGATTGTCAGTTTGTTTTTGACAGATAAAAAGGTTAGTCGTGTTTTGGTGTGCTCTTCGATTTTTTACTATTCAAAAAAATGGATCAAAGAAACTGTATTCAGTTTTGTGTAAAAAATGAAATTAAATGCGCAAGGACATTTGAAATGTTGACTGTGGCCTTTGGCGAGTCTACTATGAGCAGAACACAAGTTCAATTGTGGTATAACCAATTGTGGTTTAAGGAAGGCCGAGAAGATGTCAATGACGATGCTCATCCTGGTCGCCCGAGCACGTCAACAACCGATGAAAACATTGACGCAGTGAAGAAAATTATTTTGGATAATCGTTGAATCACTATCAGAGGTTGCTGATGATGTTGGCATATCGTTCGGCTCATGTCAAGCAATTTTTACGGATGTTTTAGGCATGAAACGTGCGGCAGCGAAGATTGTTCCAAAATTGCTAAATTTTGAGCAAAAACAACGTCGCTAGTGCGTAAGTTTTTGGCCAAAAACAAAACCGTTATCATGCCTCAACCACCGTATTCACTGGACTTGGCCCCCGCTGACTTTTTCCTCTTCCCAAAACTGAAGACACCGATGAAAGGAAAGCGTTTTGCTACGATTGAGGAGATAAAAGAAAAATCGAAACAGGAGCTGTTGGCGATACTAAAAAGCGCGTTTCAGAAGTGTTTCGAGGATTGGAAAAAACGCTGGCATAAGTGTATTATATCTGAGAGGGATTACTTTGAAGGGGACAAGATAGTTGTTGATGAATAAATAAATACTTTTTGAAAAAATTGAAAATAACGGGTTTTTTTTTATTATACCTCGTATGTATAATGTATACTGAAGAAACAAACAAAACAAACTAAGATAAAGAAACTGATCTGCGATCAGTATATAAACAAATCAAAATTGAGATATGGCCATTATACGAGTAGAAATAAAAACTAAAATAAAATTAAAGATTCATATGGTTTTTATTTACCGTAATTAAAGATAATAACTGGCGCAGTCGATAAAGGAGCAAATCCTAAGATTTGTTAAGGGACAATAATAAAAAATTAAACACAAGTTTTGAGTTTTCCCCCACCAGAGAGCAAATCAGATCGAATTTGTGAAAATTGTTTTTAAAAGAATATAAACAACGGCTATAAAACGTAGCAAAGAAAAAAATTGTATTCGTGACGTCTTGAAAAAAATTGAGTACTTTGACTTACTATAATAATTAAACAAAAAAAAAAGAGGCAACCGGCTCGTAGAATTACAGCAGGTAATCCAAAAACAAGAAACAACCACAACAACAACCTCAACCGCAACCACCACAAATGATCACGTCCAGTGACCTCATAAAGGAAGCTTCGAGGATAAGAGAATTCCATGGAACAAAGGACTACGACCAGTCCTCCTTCATCAGAGAAGTATACCAAATCCTTCCACTCTTTCCACAGAACTCCGAGCTGAAAGAATTTGTGTACCAAAGTTACGTCAAAAACAAGGTACAAGGCGCAGCGTTCCAGGTTGTTCGCACACTCGGTCCGGATCCAACGTGGGACCAAATAAAAGCAGAGCTCTCAAGTAACTTTGGGGTACGCGAAACCTACCACCATCTATATCATCAGGCGATGCAGCTTCGTAATATAAATGTGAGCGATTTACTTTACTTTTAATGGCACAACAGCCCATGGAGGGCCTAGGCCGAGCTTTTCTCATCCACTCATGTTGTGCGTGTTATATTTGTACATGAATGGAAGGGACCTACAGTTTAATGCCGAATCCGAACGGCGAAGTGAAAAGGTTTTCATAGCAATTTTTACTCTTGTAGGTTTGCCATTGCCTGCCAAGAGGTGGTGCCGTGTAGAAAAATTATTTTTTCTACTTTTTGATTTGCCTGTGCCAAAATTCGAACCCCGGACACTCTGCGTAGCACTCCAATGCACTACCACTACACCACAGCGACCACACACAGTAAGCGATTATATTTTTAAATTAAGAAATATATTAAGCAAATTAAATGCTCGATATGAGTTTGATAACAGTAAACCAATAGGGTAATGACAAATGAGTCTTTAATTTTAAGAACATTTTTAAACGGTATAGAACCAAACCTTGCTAGCATTGTCCATGCCAGAAATATCTCCACCTTGAGGGAAGCATACTATACCTTAGAAGAGACGGGTATGTTGAGAAAACCAGCACAATACTTATAACAACAATTCAGGACAGTTACGCAACAACAATTCGGGTCAATATAATATAATAACAGATCCTTAGATCCTGTTCCTATACAAGTTAAAAAAAAATTAAGTTTAACCCACGTTAACTAAGAAGAAAAAAAAAATTTGAAAAAATATTGAATCAATATGAAGATTTATTTTATTTGGAAAGAGATAAACTATCGTTTATATATGAAATCCATCATGAAATAATCACCAGCAAGGAACAACCAATTTATTCAAAAATTTATAGATATCCCAAAATATACGAGCAAGAAATTGAGTCCCAAATTCTAGACATGTTACAACAGGGTATAATAGTGGAAAGCAATTCCCCATACAGTGGTCGCTGTGGCGTAGTGGTAGTGCGTTGGACTGCTACGCAGAGTGTCCGGGGTTCGAATCTCGGCACAGGCAAAATCAAAAAAAAAAAAAAAAAAAAAAAGTAGAAAAAAAATAATTTTTCTACACGGCACCACCTCTTGTCAGGCAATGGCAAACCTACAAGAGTAAAAATTGCTATGAAAAGCTTTTCCTTCGCCGTTCGGATTCGGCTTTAAACTGTAGGTCCCTTCCATTCATGTACAAATATAACACGCACAACATGAGTGGATGCGAAAAGCTCGGCCTAGGCCCTCCATGGGCTGTTGTGCCATCAAAAGTAAAGTAAAGTAATTCCCCATACAATAGCCCTCTCTGGATTGTACCAAAGAAATTGGACAATTCAGGACAACAAAAATGGAGAATTGTTATCGACTATCGAAAATTAAATGAAATAACAGTTTGCGATAAATTCCCAATTCCTAATATTGATACAATATTGAACAAATTGTGGAGGGCATAATATTTCACAACTCTCGAGTTTCACCCAATTTTAGTAACATCAGAGGATAGAAAAAAAACCGCCTTTTCTACCCCATTTGGACACTTTCGGTCTGAAAAATGAACGTGAAACATTCCAAAAGTTGATGAACACAGTCTTCAGGAAACACATTAACAAAATCTGTGTAGTATATTTGGACGATATTCTGATTTTTAGCACCACCCTGGAAAAACACTTAGAAAGTATTATACAAATCTTTAATACATTGCGTGGAGCAGGGTTAAAAATTCAAGTTGACAAATGCAATTTCATGTGTAAAGAAACGCAGTATCTGGGACATATTCTTACAGTCGAGGGTATAAAACCACTCTGACAAGATAAGTGCGATAAAAGACCTTAAATTACCCCATACCCAAAAACAAATAAAATCTTTTCTGGGAATAACGGGACCTACAGTTTAATGCCGAATCCGAAAGGCGAAATGAAAAGCTTTTCATAGGCAATTTTTATTCATGTAGGTTTACCATTGCCTGCCAAGAGGTGGTGGCGTGTAGAAAATGTATGTTTTCTACTTTTTGATTTTGCCTGTGCCGGGATTCGAACACCGGACACTGTGTGTAGCAGCCCAACGCACTACCACTACGCCACAGCGACCACAAAGTAAAAGTTCTTTAGGATTTGTTAAAAGCTGGTCAAAGGAGCTTAACGAACCTTATACAACAATAAAGCTATTCACTTCACTTGTTAGACCCACCCTGTCCTGTCTGGAATCCCCAATATAACTGCTTTACTTTACTTTTAATGGCACAACAGCCCATGGAGGGCCTAGGCCGAGCTTTTCGCAACCACTCATATTGTGCGTGTTGTATTTGTACATGAATGGAAGGGACCTACAGTTTAATGCCGACTCCGAACGGCGAAGTGAAAAGGTTTTCATAGCAATTTTTACTCTTGTAGGTTTGCCATTGCCTGCCAAGAGGTGGTGCCGTGTAGAAAAATTATTTTTTCTTCATTTTGATTTTCTGCTATATAAGTAAAATTGAGTCGGTTCCAAAACAATTTCTTATTTCTGCACTGTTTTTGTTGGAATCCTCTTTTGAACCTTCCACAGTATGAACATCGATTAAAACTTATTAATCTACCGACATTGATAAGCAGAAGAGAAATGCTGAATATAACATTTATTGTAAAGCTTTTGAATGGCATTTTATCATCTTCGTATTTACTAAACGAAATAAACTTTAATATACCCTTTTGAAGCTCACGTTATTTTATTCCTATTAAACTTAGCATATGCAGAACAAACTATGCTCAAAATTATCGTTTTCGTGGAATATGTAGAAATTTTAATCAACATTATAATCTATTCAACATTTCCGATCCTCTGGAACACATCAAAACAAACTTACTTATCATATTAAATCGATAAACAGCTGATGATTTTATATCTGTAGTTGTTAAGAATGCCTATTTAGATATACGCGGCTCATTACATATTTTCGTGTAAAGCGTCGGTGTCATGTTGGGCGAAAGAAGCGTGGGTTGTGGAAAAAAAAATTTGACCTTCCCGCATCAGTCAACGATTTGTGTTCTAATTATGTTCCGAGATTGTGATTTTCGTCTGACCATATTTTTGATAAAAAAAATAAAATAAAATGTGTTTAACATTACTTTATTCTGCAAGCATATTATGCTGCTACGGCGATACGGCAGATGCAACGCATGGCACTTAGTAATGGCAATAGTAGTTCAACAGATGGGAGCGATGTTTGCGGTGGTGGCGCATCTGGAAGCAAACTAATTTACTTAAATATTTTAGAAGTACTGTGGTTGAAATCGTTATTACTGCCGGCACTAATACTAATGACTACTACTACTAGCAATACCAATATCACCACTACTTCCTCCACTGCTTCCTGCAACGATAATTCTTCTTCATCAAGCACAACACACTCTACATCTCATATTAAGCAGAATGATGATAACCACCAAAGAATCTTGCCAAATACGAATAACATTGCATGTTTAAATGGTAGTGGACAAAGTAATAAATAAATATAATGCGTCCTTTTTCAAAGTAATTGTATTGCAACACATAACATGGCATTGTACGTGCTTGTACTTTTATTGAATAAAATAATGTAAAACAAGGACCATGACATTTCATACAAATTTATTAACGTACTATATACGAGTATGTATTTATATACACTTGTGCAACATACACATAGATAGGGCTTGTTCATCAATGCAGTACTGCAGAATTTGGTAAATCAAAAACATTCCAAATCTCTTCCATTTGATGCTCTTGATTAGTGAATGCTGCAGTACTGCAGTTCTGCATTATGGATTTAGCCCATATGTATGAACTTATATATAAAGGGCGTTTCCTTCCCGATACCGTCTCAATACAAGGGAATAAGTAAACACCCAATGGGTTGGAGGCCAATTTTTAACGGTTATGTTTGGCGCACGGTTGCACTTTTTTCGCTATAACATCTAAGCTTACAAAGAAAAAGAACCTCCTACTCATACGATTATCTACTTGCCTCAAACAGCCTGTAACCTTCTATCTTCATTCATTCAGGCATAGGTACATACACGGATCTCGAAAAATTGTAGATTTAAAGCTTTTAGTTCTTGTAAAAATTAGTTAATTCAGGTGCAACGTACATAATGCTACATATCCTTATTGGCCTACATATGTATAAAAAAAATGAATTCAGTATTGCGGTCAGACAATAGGGACCACCGGCTTAATGTAATTATAGACACAGTAAAGTTATAGGCATATACCGAACTTCGTATTCAGAGGAACAGATTACTGGCACACATTGAAGCCCGGCGTCATCATATTAGTGACCGAATCAACTATCATTTAATAAAAGTTCTAGAGACCGAGTACGGAAAAGTGATATCGGCAATTAATCGCCGCGTAAGTTATTATCTTTAATTTTATTTTAGTTCTTATTTCTACTCGTATAATGGCCATATCTCAATTTTGATTTGTTTATATACTGATCGCAGATCAGTTTCTTTATCTTAGTTTGTTTTGTTGGTTTCTTCAGTATACATTATACATATATTGTTGGCATATGTTATCACAAACAAACAGAACATATTTACAAATATCCTGATCAGTTTCTTAATCTTAGTTTGTTTGTTTCGTATACATATGATATCAACATATTTATAAAACTATAAGGATACTTCCTTATCTTTGGAAAGCCCAACTTAATATTTATTTAGGATGAGTACATCCTGTTTGCCTTATGTAGAATTTATATATAATATAAAAATTATCAGAAGGATTAGGGTGGGATTTTGATACTTCGAAGCAATAGTCAAAATTGTGATTGTTTCTTATCTCAATTCTGTTAATTGCCGCTGACGTAACTCCTCCCCCTTTTGATTTAAGATTATCCTGAATCTTTTCAGTTATTTGACTTTATTCCATATTTATTTTGTATTTCTTTCAAATAAAAATCTTCAGTTGCTGGCTTATTTATAATTTTGGTTTTATTAACTACTTTAACGCGGTTTCTCATTTTAACAATGACAATTATTACAATAATTATAGCCACTATAAAAGTTATGCTTATTCCTTAAGTAACATTTCTATGAAATTTTCATTCTTTTATTTCGTTGATGTTTAAAAGTTTTTTAATTCAATCGCATTAAAATTTATCGGTTTTATCTCCGTTTGGTTTTGGGATAAAAATATTTGTCCTGCATTATTGTTTTAAAATTTCGAAAAATTTCGTTTCTCATATTTATTTCACAATTATTATAAATAAGAGGAAACTGTGCAATGTTTACTTATTTTTAAATTTTTTAAATATACATTTTCTTCATTGTTTAATACATGGCCTTCAATTTCTATAACATAACTAGTGAATTCAACAATTTCCATATTATTCCTATTAGGAAGAGGTACAATCATTCGTAGATCAGTTGAAATGTTATTATTGGTTTGATTAACAATAATTCAGAACAGAAATGTCATCAATTTTCAAGATTTTATACGAAATTTTATGTCATCGATTGTAGTGTCATTAGAAAAACGAGAGATAAAATTTGGGTGCAATTACTTTAAGTTTTGTGTAGCAGGCGCAACACATTCAACTACTGTTAATTTGTTTGGAACTGGCATAGCATATTCTGTGATAGATGAAGGTAAAATATTTCTTTCAGTCCAAGTTGAGATATCAATAGCAGGAATAGATGAAAATTCATCAATAACTATGGGTGATTGATTCATAGCCAAAGGAGAAGAAAATAATGTTGGAGAAACATATGTAGATAGCACTAGACGGGGTAAGAGATTGCGTAGCTTTCTTACCCGCATGGTTTAAATAAGTTCGTAAATTATATCGATTCTCAATTGCGAGCACAACATTATTATCCTCGTCATGGCACTTGAAGTCGTTAAAAAGTTGTTCGTACCTTTTCTACAAGTACTAACATTTCGTTACAAATCTCACTAAAACCGTTCCTAGCAGTATTGAACATTTTGCTTATTTCAACATCGGCCGATTTACACTTTAAGCAAGATCACCGAAGACCTCTTCCTTCATGTATAATGTCCGCGATTCTAGCAGAAAGACTAGAACACTTAATATGAGCGAGGCCATCACAAAGCCAGCAAGACACCTGACGCTTAGATTAATTTTTTACTGTGCAATTTGGATAAATGCAACTCACTATTTTATTATTAAAGTTAAAACAGTATAAAAAGACTATGGAAATAACATATATTTGAAACGTTTGGGAACCACTGCAAATGTAAACCGTACCGTTTGCAAATATATATTTATAAGAAGATGAAAAAAGATTGGGAATAGCCTGCAAATGCAAATTACTGTTTGCACATTTGAATATATAATATTGAGAGCGTATAAGCTGCTAAAACAGTAAAGATACGAAAAATAGAGAAAACTAATTTTGAATACAAAAATAACAGAACAGAACTCGCTCTCACTGGCAAAATATTATATTTGTATGTATATATGTATATAAGTTTGCACGTTAAATGAAATAGGAAAAATAAAAAAAGCAATAGCTAAATTATTTAATTAAAAATTAATAATTTGATAAAATTAAACAATATCACCCTGTGGCTCTAATTTTCACAGAAAACAAAAAAAAAACACGACCGATTTGTACAATTGTCTCTCAAATATATGTAAGTAAATATATTTGCGAAAGTTTAATTAAGTTTCGCGTTTTAAAAATTTAGGTTTTTCGTTCCTCTTATCTTAATTGGTGTTTAGTAGAGAATTAGTAATGTGGTGTAGAGAATTAAACGCCATCATGCAAGAGTTGAAAAACCTACAAGTTTAGTGATTTTTAAAATAAAATACAAATTTTGTTGTGAGAGCAAATAAGTTTTTCTTATTTTAATGCCTTTTCATTACACATGTCCACTCATGCAAGTGGAAGTTCGGAAAACTCAATACATTCACACTTTTTCACCAACACAATCACACATTTCAAATTTGCAGCGCTATTTACAAGGACATTTCAGAAGCAGTAAACTTTTGACACTTGCTGCAAGTGAAATGTCATAATTATTAAAACACGTTGTCTTTCCTTACATGTGTAAGTTTTAGTCATACTTGACATTTATATTTTGATACAGAGAAAGAGTTGCCATATACAAATTACATCCCCACTTATCAAAATAAACGTAAAACTATAATAATTATATTTCTTAAGTTCAGTACATAATTTAGAGATCCAAATTAAAATATGAATAATTTTTACTTTAATTTGGGATAAACCCTATCATTTTCATAAATTTATAATGTTTTACTGATAAAAGACCCTTGGTTAGCAAGTCAGCAGGCATTTCCTGAGTTGAGGTATATTTAACTACAATTAAATTGTTTTTATAGCTTCTTTTACATAGTGGTATCTTACATAAATATGTTTTGATCTGTTAAGTGACTGTTGACTATAGTCATCCACAAATAAAAGAAAATATTGCGAACCTGCAATAGATTTTGTTTCCATGGCACCACATACATCTGCGTGTATAATCTGTAGTGTTTCAGTACTCCTCTGACCCACATGTGGAAATGGTAACCTCGTCTGTTTACCTTCGCAACAAGTCACACACTTCTCTAACGTCATGTTACTTGTGTGCGGATATGATATTCCATCAACAATTCCATTTTTCATTTTACTTAAATCGCTGTTGTTAATGTGAGCTAATCGCCTATGCCACATTCCTGCGTTTGCTACCGCTGGTGCTGCTAATATGCATTCAATATTTTCTAGCTTAAGTTTGTAAACACCATTGATGGATTCTGCTGCCAACTCATTCTGTTTGTTGCGAATATAACAGCGGAAAGCTTCAACGCTGTTTCCATTTCTGATTAGTTCACTCACTGGCAACTAGTTTGTCGTTAAGCTTGGCACACATAGTACGTCTTTAACTGTAATCTCATAGTTAAATGAAGTCGTAATTTCTATATCACCAGAACACACAGCTGGCACTTTTGTTTTATATATATATATATTTTTTTTTCCACCTGTTATTGTCATTGCGCTATTTTTGTTATTATTGTTGCTATATTTTTTCCAATTAGGGTTTCTTGCAGAGAATGCAGCGTTGCTGTTGAACCCGCAACTTCCATATCAATTAATTTTGATTTAATAACGTCAGCGGTGATCTGAATGCCTGAGTGTTCAATCGCCATTATCATCGGGGAAAACTTTTCTGGCAAACCTGCCAATAATAACGATCCGATCCATTCATCTTACTTTACTTTACTTTTAATGGCACAACAGCCCATGGAGGGCCTAGGCCGAGCTTTTTCGCATCCACTCATGTTGTGCGTGTTATATTTTTGTACATGAATGGAAGGGACCTACAGTTTAATGCCGAATCCGAACGGCGAAGTGAAAAGCTTTTCATAGCAATTTTTACTCTTGTAGGTTTGCCATTGCCTGCCAAGAGGTGGCGCCGTGTAGAAAAAAAATTTTTTTACTTTTTGATTTTGCCTGTGCCGAGATTCGAACCCCGGAAACTCTACGCAGCAGCCCAACGCACCACCACTACGCCACAGCGACCACCAGCGATCCATTCATCTGTAATTGTAAATCCTGTGCCTTTCAACCTTTGTGCTGTCTCGATAATTTGCGTTACATAAGTAGTCATGGAATCACAGCTTTCTTGTCGCACTGAAATCAGACGTCGTAGCAAGGTTATTTTCCTTGAAAAACCTGAGTCATCAAACATGCTTTTTAGCTTATTCACAAATCTTCTGAGCACCAACAAATTTTCTGCTGCAAAACTCCACTCATCATAATTTTCTCCCTTTTAGCCCTTTAGCTTAGAAACACTTTGAATATAATTAGCGGTCATATTTACTTGAAATCTGATTAAATTATGGATATTCGCCCATAACCTATTAAAGCACGTTGTCTTTCCTTACATGTATAAGTTTTAGTCATACTTGACATTTATATTTTGATACGGAGAAAGAGTTGCAAAAAATGCGAAAAGCTCGGCCTAGGCCCTCCATGGGCTGTTGTGCCATTAAAAGTAAGTAAGTAAGTAAAGAAAGAGTTGCAATATAAAACTTACAATAATGCGATAAAGAGTGTCGCCGGCTGTTTGTTTCTAATTTATATACTTATGTATTCTTTTGTTGTACATGGTAAATTTAAAAAAAAGTTAAATAAGTATTTTTTAAGATTAACTTTTCTCAATTATGATGAAGCTTTTTAATATATGGCAAGCAGGGCTGCCATATTGGCACAAAACATCCCACGTTTTTTTTAATACGGTACAAGGTAAGAATACATATTAATGCAACCTTTCACATTAAGTACTTTGCCGTTAAGACTTGTGAACAATTTTTTTCTGCTTAATATATTTTTATTTTAAAAAGCGTTTTTCTGTGTCCAGAACTGGAAATCATGGAGATATTTTATTTTGTTTCATAAATCAAGAAGTGATTTTATTTTGTTTCATAAATAAAATAAGTAGAATAGTGATTTCAATTTAATAAAAAAAAAATATTTTCCGGGCGCTGCTTTCGCTTTCAGATTTTCATTTTCACGTACTCCAAAAACATGGCAACAATGGAAAATTTGTAATTGATGAATGTATATTTATGAAGTTGAACTTGTGTGGACACTCAAACCACTTTCAGCTCTTTTCGCAATTTTAGAAAATATTTCGAAGATACTGTTATTTGTCCCGTTTAAGTGCCACTTCAATTTATATAAATTTTAAAGATAAGGCAGAATACACATGTTTGGTTAGTTGGTTGGATGGCTGCCAGCACACTTAGGCCAGAATGGCCCGTTGTAAGTAATAGCATATGGTTGGACCTATAGTTTAACGCCTGTTCCGAACTGCGGGGTGGCGATTTGTTAAGACTTGGTGGTTCTGCCATTGCATACCAAGAGGTTGACTTGGACACTTTCTTATATTTCTTATTCGGTATAAATGTAAGAAGGTAATGAATGGGAACTTAAACGCCAGACTAAGAGCCTAATACTCATGATAGTTGACTGCTAATTTGATTATTGAATCGATTAATTTAAGCTAACAACCACGAGAAAGATGTGAGTGTAACGATATCGAGATGTTACGGGACAGGAGCGAGGTCCGCATATGGTTTAAAGACCGTGGCCTCTTCCTGTAAGGACGAAGACCGAAATCTGGTGACAGGTGTCGAGGGTATTATGAGATTATAGAGGAAGCACTTCTCGGAGCAGGTTAATGGCGATGACGGCAATAATCCCGCCATTGCGGAATCTGCTCCGGAAACCCCAATCACTGACGGCGTTGTATCGGCGCCCGCTCTGCTAAAAAAACAATAAGGCTGCAGGTGCAGATGGCCTGCCTGCTTGTAATGCCAAGTGATTGGAACTTCAACGTACTCTGCCCAATCCATAAGAAAGGTGATTTCACGATCTGAACCAACTACAATACAAACCTAGTTTTTTAATAAGGAGGTCTTGATTGACTTTATTAAATGATATGCTAAAATCAGTATAAATAACATCAGATTGGTGGTTATTAATAAATCCATTCATTACACATGTAGTGAATTCTAAAAGGTTCGTCGTTGTAGATCTCCCCTTAAGGAACCCATGCTGCGATGTTTTGTGTTGATCAATGTTATAATAGAGTGCATAACTTGGGTAGTAAGAATTAATTCAAATAACTTAGGTATCACACTTAATTTAGCAATACCTCTATAATTTGAGATATTAGATTTAACACCATTTTTATGAAGAGAAACAATAAAAGATTCTTTTCAACAAACAGGGAAATAACCTGATTTTAAATATTTGTCAAAGATTATGCCAAGAGGTTTATATAAAAGTTCGGTACATTTTTTTAATGTGCAACTGGGAATATTATCGGGCCCAGATGGAGAAGAACATCTAGAGAATCTATGGTTGGAGAACAAATAGTATGTAAGTATTAAACGAATCAATGGCGAATAGGTAAGATTCATTGTCACTGAAGATAAACGTGGAATATGAAGATTTGAAAAAATCAGCAAACAAGTTCGCAATTACAATGTCATCACTAGAAACGTGATCACCAAGACACACAGACGGAGGGAAATCGCTGGCCTTACGTTTTGAATTAACAAAGTCATAAAAAGATTTCGGTTCGTGATGAATTTTAATTTTTATACTATTTAAATAAGTAGTTTCTATAACATTCATCATTCAGCTTTATATATTCATGACGTAGACGGGAATAGTTACAATAATCCATGTTTCTGCCAGTTCTTTTATAAGCTTTAAATGCTCGTGACTCCCGATTTTTAAAGTTTATTAATTCTTTTGTGAACCAAATGGACCCAGTATTCATAAAATAAATTTTAACTTTAGGTACAGATTGTTCAAATGCTTTATATTAAATATTTTTAAATAGAGATACGCAGTTGTCAATGTTCAGATTATCTAACTGCCAAGACGTAACAGAAAGAACATCAACTAGTTTATTATATGTAGTTAGTTCTTTGAAAAAAGTATTTCAATTTAGCAGTTTTTATATCAATATTTAGACTATAAGGTAATTCAAAGAATAATGCTAAGGTAGGATGATGACCATTCCTCAGGGTAACGTAGGGTTGGGAACGAGAAATACAAATTTTTGAGTCATCAGCTACATAAATAAGATCCAAACATTTTTCGTTCTTATTTACAATGTTATTAATGTAATACAATCTTAATTCAGAAAAAGTGAATTTAAGTTAATTCAAAAAGTTATTATTGTGTTCTATAGCAGTGCAAGGATAAAGATGCCGAACTTCTGCACAAAAGTTTCAACTGACACTTGGCATATTAAAATCACCAAGAACAATCAGCGAATCAGTTGTTCTCATTTCAATTAGAAAATTAGAATACCGCCGCCATATTTATGAAGGCCTAGGTTCATAAACAAACTCTTTCACAATTGCACATTTTGGCTAAAAGTTAAGAAGTATCAACGATTTTGTCAAACATATCAGCCTAATCAGCCTAATTTTAAAAGACGAAATATTTCTTTGATACGAAAAGTTAAACTACAGAACAGAAATGTCATCAATTTTCAAGATTTTATATGAAATTTTATGTCATCGATTGTAGTATCATTGGATTATCTTATCTTAATTGCTGTGTAGTAGAGAATTAGTAATGTAATAAATAGTGCCGCCGTCTGTTTGTTTCTAATTTATATATGTATTTTTTTTATACATTCAACACACAGTGTATACCACTATGAAGGGAGAGCATTGTGTTGATTGGAAGGAAGATTAACCTTTTAGTAAGTAATTTAAATGCAATATTTTTATTTATGCATTCTTTTATGTAAAAAATAAATTATAACATCATCACATACATAGTATATATTGTTGTACATGGTGATAATTTAAAATAAAGTTAAATAAATATTTTTTAAGATTAACTTTTCTCAATTGTGATGAAGCTTTTTAATATATGGCAAGCAGGGCTGCCATATTGGCACTAAACATGTCAGGGTTTGCCCTGTTTTGCTTCAAATGGCACCTTATTTTTTAATCTGGTACAAGGTAGGCATACATTTTAATGCAACCTTTCACATTAAGTACTTTGCCGCTAAGACTGGTGAACAATTTTTTTCTGCTTATTACATTTTTATTTTAAAAAGCGTTTTTCTATGTCCAGAATTGGAAATAAAGGATTTATTTTATTTTGTGTCATAAATCAAGGAGTGAATTTATTTTGTTTCATAAATAAAATAGTAGAATAAGTGATTTCAATTTAATAAAAAAAAATATATTTTACGGGCGCTGCGTCTTTACAAAATGAGAATAACCGACACCACCAGAGCAGTGAAAATTGGGTTAGAATTCTCCCTGCCATTTGATACCAAAAGAGGTTTCAGACAAGTTGATTCCCTATCGTGCGACTTCTATAACATTGTTTTTATTTTTTTTACATCGAGACCCACGTCCACCTCCCGCCCAGCCGTCCAAGGGCGCGCCTAATGTGTTGGTTAACTTAGTAGAGTGACCCGGTTCACTTTACAGAAGCGTGAACGGGAGCAAAAGCGCGAGGGGAGAGAACTCCACTAAGCACAAAATGGCTGGATAGTGGGGAGAGTTAATTTTTAGAAGAAATTTATCTTAAATTGATTTTGATGAATCGGAAAAATCTATTAAATGATAAACTTTATTGGAATCATTATTGAAAGACTCAAATTTTAAATAATTAAAATTATAAGTTTTCAAGCATATGTGTAGGCCACATTGATATTGATCCTACTTAAAAGATACTTACTTAATTACTTACTTAACTGACACTACAACCAATGATCGGTCTTCGCCGCCTCTATATAGCTTTGCCTCTGATATGCGCGCGCTGGCACCAGTTGATAAGGCCAAGTCTAGTCAGGTTGCCCTGTACCTGGTTTTTCCAACGGAGAAACACACTCTTCTCAGTGTTCCTCCACCGTGGCTCGAATAAACCACCCTTCTAGCCGGAGTATTTCTTCCATTCGCTCAACCTAATCCAGCCAACGAAGCCCCTGGATTCTCATACGCTTAACCATGAAATTGTAGGAGAGGAGTATCTTCCTCTTGAACGCTCCTAGCAGCCTCTCATCATTGATGGTCAATGTCCACGTTCTGCGCCATATATTAAGACGAGAAGGATGAGGGACTTATAGAGCATTATTTTAGTCGGTCGAGAGAGGACATTGCTTCTCAATTGCCTATTTATTTATTTTTATTTAGCTTAGTACAAACGAGCAAATTACTTAAATTTATACTTAATTTCAGGGGAGGGATTTTTTCATTTATTTATTAAGGTAAATGGGAACATATTTATTCAGCTTAAATTATACTTAAAAATAGTTAGATACATGGCTTAGGAAGAGGAGGGGGAGGGGGGGGGGGCAATACGCTTTATACAGAGCATTCTTTAAGCTGAATTTGCTATGGTGAAAGCCAACGACATTCTGGAATGTCGTTGGCTATTCGAAGTATTTTAGCATTGGTTCGTTGCCGCCATAATCTGTTCGGTGAGTATTAAGACGAAAAGCGGGCACAGACCTAAGGTTACGTGGGTTGGTGTTGATAAAAATAGTTTGGAGCAACGCGGACAGTCAATGTTTCCAGCTAATATTGGTGAACAAATACTGTATCGGCGGTTTTTAGGCGTATTTCAAGGGACTGTACGTTAATTAGTTTTACACGATCCTTATATGGGCAAGTTAAAGGTATCAGACCATGGTAGGCCACGTAAGGCGAACCGAATAAATCTGCGTTGCACTGCTTCAATTCTAAGAGAATGGGTGTTATAATAAGGACACTAGACTTGGCTAGCATATTCAAGAATTGGCCACACAAATGTAAAATAGAGAGATTTTGTGACATATGGGTTTGACAAACCCAAGAGCAGAGTTGGCCCTATTTACAACGTCATCAATATGGGAAAGAAAATATAGTTCCTTATCACAGATAACACTCAAGTCTCGTAACGAAATTACAGAGAGCACAATGTTATCGCATATGAAATATTTCCTAAGCAGTGAAGGAATTCGCTTTCTGGAATATGTTATGAATTAACATTTGACCAAGGGTGCTACCTTAGGGACTCCGGATGTGGTAACAAAGGATTCAGATGTGGAAGACCTAAATTTGACATTATATATCCGATTTTCCAGGTAAGATTTTATCCATCTTATAAACCCCGACTGAAAACCTAAAGCGTTAAGTTTAAGAAAGATAATACCATGCGAAATTTTATCAAAAGCCTTACTGAAGTCGGTAGTAATTACATCGACTTCTTTACCATCCTCCAATGCACACAGGGTGCTGGATATAAATTCGGTTAAGTTAGATGTTGCTGATCTGCCGTTTAGAAATCCGTGCTGTTTAGGTGAGCAAATGGATTTACAATGGAAAAAAACATTGCATCATAAACTATGCTTTCGAAAAGCTTAGGTATACAGGAAAGCTTAGCAATTGGTCAATAGTGGGAAATTTCATTTTTTCTGCCTTTTTTTTGAAGTGGAATATTGTAAGAACTCTTCCAGAGTGTGGGAAAAATTCCTTGTGAGATAGAAAGTTGGAGTATAGTCCAAATAGATTGCCTAGCGGAACCTATTTCTTGACATTCTTTTATAACTATTGCAGGCAATCCATCTGGGCCGGGGGAGTACCTAAGTGCTTTTATCTTCTCTTTCACACCTTCAAGAAGTATTTCGATTGAAGTTAGAGACGTTTGGGAGCAATTACTCATGTACGAAAAGTAATCAGGGTCAGGTTCTAGTACATGGCTGGTAAAAGACTGGCTAAAGAAATGGGCAAACTAATTTCCAATTTCCTTTGGGTTGTCTGAGGAGGTGTCACCCAATCTGCGAAAAGCTCAGCCTAGGCCCTCCATGGGCTGTTGTGCCATTAAAAGTAAAGTAAAAGAAACCCTTTTACATTCTGGTAGTATATTGATACAAAAGAGCTTGGGGAAAGTGGATTAGGAGCGATAGTAATTTTTAAAGTTAGAACGTGTTCTTTGAAGGTGCCAAAGACGTTTGGAGTTTAAGTGTGATGCGAATGTAGTTAAATCATTATTTACCTCAAGTGGAGAGATATCAAAGCTCTCATGAAAACGAACAAAGATTTTTCTCAACTCACTTGGATTAGATACGTACGTTTTCGTAAATTCCTCGATCTCTCAAACGAGATAGGATAAACCGGTTATCGTCACTGTTTTCTGTAAGTTTTTTGGTAAGTCTAGTTATAGGTGGGAGGAGTGGGTCTAAACAGGCTGGTGGTGCATCATGCGGCCTTTGGAAGGGCTTTGAAAAACTAATATCATTGTTTTCACTTGGGGTTATTGAGGAGGAAGATGTCGGATTAAGAACGTGAGAACGAATAAAATTTTGGTAATTAACGGTGGGAAGAGTGCTAACAGAAGTTGTCGATTTGCCGGGTAAAAACCCATGTTGAAAAGGTGAAATAGATTTATGAAGATTAAAACTGACTTGCGAGCAAATAATTTGTTCAAAGAGTTTGAGAATAGCACTAAGCTTTGTTATACCAAGGTAATTAATTAAAGATTTACTGCCAGATTTAGGTAGCGGAATAATGTAAGATACCTTCCAGGAAATACCGACATTGTAAGAAAAACTTAACTAAAATTGTGATGTGTACTATAAGTTCATTGCAACATTCCTTAAGAATACATTCTGGAAAGTTATCAGGGCCACAATTACCACAGGTTTTAAGGTTCCTCATATATAAGTATTTTAACACAACTGTTTCATCAACAGATGGGAACGAAATATCCACTGGAGATAACGAATAAGGATAATGATCGGTTTGGTAGCGAATTTTTGAGTATGTTGACACAAAAAAATCTGAGAAGAGATTACAAATTGTTGAAATAAATTTCTGATTCAATTTCATTAGATGATATCCTTGACGGAAATCCAGAATCTTAACGTTTTATGTTCACAAAGTCCCAAAAGGATTTAGCATCCTGTTTTAGCGAATCTTTATCCTTATTTAGCGTTATAAAGGGTTTTGCACTGGATTTGATACCTGTAGCGATACCTGATACTTATAGCGTTTGTAATACTGAGTCTCTTGGTTTCTCAGCTTGTGGATATCATTATCAAAACAATTCCAAAATTACGGTTTGTTCAGATTACATTGAGGGATTGAAAAACTAAAGCCCTTATGGATAGAATTTTTAAATTGCTCAACCGCCTTATTGAGCGAGGAAACAGTCGATTTGGAGTCATAACTAAGCAATGAGTTCTAATCAACTTTGAAAAGGTAATTTTACAGTTTTACAAAGTCAGTTTTTTTTAAATTGTAATTTAAAGAAATAAGATTTTATTTTTAAAGCATGAGATTGGAAATGAAATATTTATTTCAACGGTAGGATGATGAGGATCCTTCGGCAGGACTAAAGGTAATGAACGTGACTGAGTTTAGTTGGGAAAGGACTTTCTGGGCTGAATAATGACTAGTTTTTTAGACATATTAGTAAAACCTTCTTTAAGTGGAGGCAAATGTGTAGATTTTGAATTGCTGGTTGTTGGAGTATCAGTATTCAGCGTGTTCAAACAACCGGAGTATTTAAAACAACCGATTGTTCACCACCGAATTTTTCATTTCTGGAAGCACTTGAATGCGTATTTCTATTGAAAACAACTTGAAATTATTGAAAAACTTTTAATAATGTTTAAATTTAGATGTCATAGCTTCTTCCCAATCTCCGGAAAATCCATCTTGACTGGTTTGAAAATTTTATATATGTAGATCGATTGCAATTGATCAGCACTCATGGCTATATTTGTACATGAATGGAAGGGACCTACAGTTTTATGCTGATTATTGTTTTGAATTATGTCCAGGGTCCTGCCAGAAAATCCGGTACATTTTAAATGAGCTACCCCGTTACATAACCTACAAGTCATAAAGCAGATCATATTTATGTAGATTAAATTATTAATTTAAAATCAAAATATATGTATTAGTTGTGGTCAAAAATTAAAAGTTCTTAAGGGAAACAATATAAATGGCACCCACTGTAAATTGTAGTAAATCTATCACTATAAAATTTATAGTTGGAGAAGCATTGAAAACAGCTGAGAAAAAATTAAAATAGGTAAATATACAATAAAAAGAGAAACAAATATTGAAATACAACAACAAAATTTGGTTCTCACAAGTTTAAATTATATATAAAATATGTATATATGAATTGTGAAGAAAAAATTAACAATACCGCCTCAAATTGTCTTAATTAAAAGAACGCAAATAAAGCACTTAAAAACCAATAGTCACTTTTTGAAATTATAAATTTTTTTTAGAGGTCGTTCAAATCAAAGTAAAACAAAGAAAAGTACGGAGCTTAAAAGAACACGTCCGATCGAGTCGAAAGATTATTCTGGAGAAAATAATTCGAATTGCGAACACTGACATCCCTGGCACTAAGAGAGTCATGCTGCTAACATACGCTGATGATATTGATGAGCAGTCAGTGAAGAATTCTCCAACCTGGAAAGAGAGTCTCGTCGAGTGGGTCTAGTGGTGAACGAGGACAAAATGAAATACGTTGTGTCAAAAACTAAAAAATCACGGCGCTCCGGAGAAAATGTCTTACTTACTTACTTAGCTGGCGCTACAACCGATGATCGGTCTTGGCCGCCTCCACAAAGCTCGGCCAGTCACTTCTGCAATGCGCGCGCTGGCGCCAGTTGATAAGACCAAGTGCAGTCAGGTTGCCCTGCAACTGGTCTTTCCAACGGAGATTAGGACGTCCCTTCTGCGTGTTCCTCCACCGTGGTTCGAATAAAACACCCTTCTAGCCGGAGCGCTTTCTTCCATTCGCTCAACATGACCCAGCCAGCGAAGCCGCTGCATTGGAGTTTTATACGCTTGACTATTGTCAGTGTCGGAGTACAGCTCATCGTTCCATCTTATTCGATATACTTCGTCCACGCATACTGGACCGTAGATCTTACGGAGTATCTTCCTCTCGAACGCTCCTAACAGCCTCTCATCATTGATGGTCAATGTCCACGTCTCTGCGCCATACATTAGGACGGGAAGGATGAGGGACTTATAGAGCGTTATTTTCGTCGGTCGAGAGAGGGCTCTACTTCTCAATTGCCTACTGAGCCCGTAGTAACACCTGTTGGCAAGAGTTAGTCTCCGCTTGATCTCAAGGCTGTCATTATTGTTGGTGTTTATGCTGGATCCTAGATAAACGAAATCCTTGACGACTTCAAAAGTGTAGTTGTCAACAGTGACATTTTGTCCAAGACGCCGTGACTCTTTGTTTGTTGACACAAGGTATTTCGTTTTGTCCTCGTTAACCACTAAACCCACACGACGAGACTCCCTTTCAAGGTTGGAGAATGCTGCACTGACTGCTCGAGCGTTTTTGCCAATGATGTCAATATCATCAGTGTATGCTAGCAGCATGACACTCTTGTAGAAGATAGTGCCAGAGATGGCGATGTTCGCAGCTCGAACTATTTTCTCCAGCATAAGGTTAAAGAAGTCGCACGATAGGGAGTCACCTTGTCTGAAACCTCTTTTGGTATCAAATGGTGCGGAGAGGTCTGTCCCAATTTTCATTGCGCTGGTGGTGTTGGTCAGTGTCATTTTGCAAAGACGAATGAGCTTTGCAGGTATACCAGGATACCAAAATCAGACATTGCGGCGTACAAGTGATCCCTAATCGTGCTGTCGAAGGCGGCTTTATAATCGACAAATAGGTGATGGGTGTCGATCTGTTTTTCTCTGGTCTTTTCCAGGATTTGTAGTAGTGTGAATATCTGGTCGATGGTGGATATACCAGGCCTGAAGCCACACTGATAAGGTCCAATCAGTTTGTTGACGATGGGCTTCAGTCTTTCGCACAGTACGCTCGATAGAACCTTATATGCAATATTAAGAAGGCTTATCCCACGGCAGTTGGCGCAGATCGTGGAATCACCTTTCTTATGGATTGGGCAGAGTACGCTGAGATTCCAATCACTTGGCATGCTTTCATCTGACCATATTCTGCATAGAAGCTCATGCATGCGTTTTTTGAGTTCTTCGCCTCCGGTCTTAAACAACTCAGCAGGCAGGCCATCTGCACCTGCAGCCTTATTGTTTTTCAGCCGAGCAATGGCTGTTAAGACCTCCTCATAGTCAGGCGGCGGTACTTCAACGCAGTCAGTGATTGGGGTTTCCGGAGTGTGTTCCGCAGTGGCGGGATTATTGCCGTCTTCGCCATTAAGCAGCTGCGAAAAGTGCTCCCTCCATAATCTCATTATGCCCAGGATATCTGTCACCAGATTTCCGTCTTCATCCTTGCAGGAAGAGGCCCCGGTCTTCAAACCAAGAGTCAGGCGTCTTATTCTTTCAAAGAATTTTCGGACCTCGTTCCTGTCCCGCAACATTTCGATATCATTGAACTCGCGTCTTTCTTCATCTCTTTTCTTGCGCCTGAAAAGACGTTTCTCCTCCCTCCTCAACTTTCTGTATCGCTCCTTAGCAGCTCGCGTTGCAACTGACTGCAGGGTGGCTCTGTAGACTGCGTTTTTTGCTTCAGTAGCATCGCGACACTCTTGGTCGTACCACATATGGTAGCCTAGCACCTCTTCGGCAGCCGTACGCATAGAGCGGGAAATGTGCGTCCACTGCGCGCATATATCATCAAGTTGAGAGGTGTTTTGCGAAAGGAGAAGTGCAAGTTGGTTGGCAAAGACTTTGGCTGTCTGTTGTGATTGCAGCTTTTCGACATCCAGCTTTCTCTTTGTACCTATCCGTACGCGATTTGCTACACATATACGTGTACCTTGGCTGCGACCAAGTAGTGGACTGAGTCGTTGTTTGCACCACGTATTGTACGTACGTCTAGTACATTGGAAGCGTGCCTTCCGTCGATCACAACGTGATCAATCTGGTTTCGTGTGTTTTGATCAGGGGACAGCCAAGTGGCCTTGTGGATATCTTTATGTTGGAATCTGGTGCTACTAACTGTCATGTTTCGTGCCGCGGCGAAGTCGATCAGTCTCATACCGTTATCGGTAGCTTCGTCGTGGAGACTGAATTTTCCGATCGTCGGACCAAAGAGACTCTCCTTGCCCACCTTGGCATTAAAGTCGCCTAACACGATTTTAACATCGTGGCGGGGGCAATGCTCATAAGTTTTGTCGAAGAACTCGTAGAAGTTATCTTTGGTCGTTTCATCCTTCTCATCCGTCGGTGCATGGACACAAATTAGGCTGATGTTGAAGAATTTTGCCTTGATGCGGATAGTGGCTAGGCGCTCGTTCACGGCCGTGAACCTCGAGACTAGATGACGCAGTCTCTTCCCAACCACAAATCCAACACCAAATACGTGTCTCGACGCATGACAGCTGTAGTAGATATCACAGGATACTCTTTTGGGGCAACCCTGTCCCGTCCATCGTATTTACTGTATAGCGGTGATGTCAGCTCTATATTTTTGGAGGACATCCACCAGCTGGATAGAGGCACCTGCCCTGTAGAGGGTTCGGACATTCCAGCTGCATATCCGTAAATCGTTGTCCTTTGGGCGTTTGCGGGAGTCGTCAACATTAGAGGGGTTCGTTATCCGAGGCTTATTTGGAGGGTTCATTGGTGGGTATTTTAACGTGGTGGGTTCCAAGCCCGACGCACAACCATTCATTCAAGGCCATGGAGAAGCCCGCCGCACACATTAGTTAACTCACTGACGGTTGTCAGATCGCTATCCAGGGGACGCCACGAGGAGGCTGTGTGTCGACTTGAAACGTAGAAGCGCAAGGATCGACCATGGACGCACCTGCGACTGTCACAAACTTTACCTTGTGTCCTACGCCCCAGGCCCCCCAGTTTTATGCTGATTATTGTTTTGAATTATGTCCAGGGTCCTGCCAGAAAATCCGGTACATTTTAAATGAGCTACCCCGTTACATAACCTGCAAGTCATAAAGCAGATCATATTTATGTAGATTAAACTATTAAATTAAAATCAAAATATATGTATTAGTTGTGGTCAAAAATTAAAAGTTCTTAAGGGAAACAATATAAATGGCACCCACTGTAAATTGTAGTAAATCTATCACTATAAAATTTATAGTTGGAGAAGCACTGAAAACAGCTGAGAAAAAATTAAAATAGGTAAATATACAATAAAAAGAGAAACAAATATTGAAATACAACAACAAAATTTGGTTCTCACAAGCTTAAAGTATATATATAATATGTATATATGAATTGTGAAGAAAAAATTACACAATAATGCCTCAAATTGTCTTAATTAAAAGAACGCAAATAAAGCACCTAGAAACCAATAAAGTCACTTTTTGAAATTATAAATTTTTTTTAGAACTCGTTCAAATCAAAGTAAAACAAAGAAAAGTACGGAGCTTAAAAGAACACGTCCGATCGAGTCGAAAGATTATTCTGGAGAAAATAATTCGAATTGCGAACACTGACATCCCTGGCACTAAGAGTGTAATGCTGCTAACATACGCTGATGATATTGATGAGCAGTCAGTGAAGAATTCTCCAACCTGGAAAGAGAGTCTCGTCGAGTAGTTCTAGTGGTGAACGAGGACAAAACGAAATTCGTTGTGTTAAAAAATAAAGAATCACGGCGCACCGGAGAAAATGTCACTGTTGATAATTATAGTTTTGAAGTCGGGTAAGGATTTCGTTTACCTAGGATCCAGCATTAACACTAACAATAATGTCAGACTTGAGGTCTTATTTCGTAAGACTTACATGTCGTTGATGACATGTATTGAATAAAATGGAACCGCCGAAACTGATATAGTCAAGAGCGAATACAAAAATGCGCTCCAGCTAGAAGAGTGCTTTATTCGAGCCACGGTGGAGGAAAGACCAGGTGTAGGGAGACCTGACTCACTTGGCCTTGCGAACACTGGCGCTAGCGCGCATAAGCAAGGCGACTGGCGAAGTTTTATCGAGGCGGCCGAGACCGATTACATTCTTAGTGCCAACCACGACTAACTGTTAAAAAGAATTATTTGCATTGCCATTTACCTTGTTATATATGATTGACAAAATTTTAGATATTTGCAATTTTTGTTGAGTCCAAATAAGTAAATTTGTTCGTCAGCACCTCGAGGTATTTAAGTGAGATTCTTTGAAGTGTCTTCCCCGCTTAATTAGCTCAAAAGCCTGACATCTTCAGTTGGTGTTTACTGATTAATTCAGTAAATTCACTGATTTTCATCAAAAGTTTTGATTTTTTAAGTTAAAATGATTATGATTTTCAAAGTTTGTTACTGATTTGTACTAATTTTCCAATATTATGAAAATGTTAAAAATGTTTTGATGCTTTTTTCGATACATTTACTGTAGAATTAAAGTTAGTTGTTATTACAAATAACAGGCTTATATATTTTTGTCTCGACAATGTAATGAAATTAATGGGATTTCGCAACGGCCCAGGGCATAGGCCGTTCTTTTCGTATCCACTCATGTTGTGAGTTTTATATTCGTTCATGAATGGAAGGGACCTACTGTTTTATGCCGAATCCAAACGGCGAAGTGATGAGCTATTCTTAAGCAATTTTAACATACTTGTTGGCGGTTCGCCATTACCTGCCAAGAGCTGGTGCCGTGTAGAAAATTGTTTTTTATTTCTACTCTTTCATTTTTGCCAGTGCCGAGATTTGTAATAAGAAAAAGGCTCATAACTTCTATCTCCAACACACTACCTTACTTTTCTACCTGTCTCTCTCAAAGAGTCTTTAATACTTGCGACAGTGTAAACATCCACAAATTATTAAACAAAAATTTATAGCCCGGTAGAGCAAGATGTTTCTTGAATAAAATGGAAGGTGATGGACATTTATAAGTAAATAGACAATTGTGTACTTTTGTAGTTTATATTAAAATTAACTTGCTTTCAGCAACTGAATGCAAATACTTTACCTGAAAATCTAAATCTGTTCATAAGGACAGGCTATCAAATGCAGATAAATGCTTAAATTAATAGTTACACTAAAAGACTTTTTGTTCGAAATGGTATTTGCAACCATTATCGCGCAATTAAAATTAAAAAATTAAGTGTTTTTTTAATTTACGCAATATGACAATGCTATTGCGGGCAAAGTGAAACGTATGATTTCCCTAATTATTGTGAATTGTTCTTTGCGTGAAAAAAATCTGCTTGCTCAATATAATAATTACACCTACAAGTTCACTAAAGTTTTTTTAAAGAATATTTTTTTTTTGAGTTCTTACAGTTCCTAATTTAACAGCGGTAAATTTTGCTTTAATTAACTTAAAAAAAAATGAAATTTGATTAAATAATTTATAATTTAGATGGGTCGTAAATCACACTGCACCGATGAAGCTGGGCTTCTTCATCAGTTTCGAACTTAAGAAAAGAAGGAAAATCGCATTGGCCGATTGTTGGGGAGAACCCTTAATTTTGTTAAAAATGCGTTAAAACGAAGACCCCAAAACGAGTCTCGAGGAAGGCCCAAAAAAACTAACGCAAATCTCGATCGTCACACTGTGACTATCTGTAAAAAGGACCCATTAAATCTTCAAAGGTAATAGCAGCCGAAATTGGAAACGTGGTTAAACGTGGAGAGTTAACCTGCCAGGACGAATAGTCAAAAAAGTTCCTTTGATGCGAAAAAACAATTTGAGCATGACGTTCAATTTTGCAAGGAAACACAAAATTTGGGGGTGGGATCTGAGGGTGAGAACAAATGGAGAAATATTTTATGGAGCGATGAAACGAAAATTAATCTGTTCGGAAAAAATTCAGAAAGGAATGTGCGCAAAGAATTTCACGAAAGAAACAGTGAAGCATGGAGGTGGAAACATTATAGTTTGGGGATGCTTTTCTTGGTATGGAGCCGGTCCTATACACCAAACTATTAACCATATGACACCAGCCGAATACAATTGTAGGAAATACAAACATGCCTTTACGTTGGGTCTATCAGCAAGACAACGACCCAAAGCATACAGCTAAGTTGTTAAAAAAATCAATGTTTTAGAGTCAATCCCCGGATCTAAATCCAATAGAAAACCTGTGGGGAAACTTAAAACAGAAATTGACGAAAAAAGTTGTCTCTAATAAAGAACAATTATGGGAGTATGTTCAGAAAATATGGTATAAGACACGCATAGACACCTGTCGGGATTTGATTAATAGTATGCCAAGGAGAGTAGCGAAGGTAATTAAAAACTGTGGTGGATACACAGGATATTAGTTAAATGTTTCAAAATATCCAAACAGTTTTTATTAACACTTTTAATTATTCTTTTTTTTTTTGTAATACTACAAGTGTAACTATTTTAATGGGGAACTATATAAATGGGAAAGACATATTAAGTTCTTCTCAATATTTTAGTACTAAAAGAACTTCTTACCAAATTTCCGCTGCATTCATTGTATTGTTTGATTAAGTTTGTTTTTTTTTGCTAGAGTAGAAAAGTAGATGGGGATTTATTATATACAATTATAATAGCAGTTCAATAAAAATATGTGCATACTATACACATTTAATATATGTAATATTTTTAATAATCAACTAACATAATATAGGCAGCACGGCGATAACAAAAACTCAAGGATGGCACCTTCGCGCGTTATGCCATTTAACTTGTGCTCGTCCAATGTATCAATTTTCTTAAACAATTTTTTCTTACGCAATAACTTTGTTTTATATCGCTTCGTGCAATGATGATTCTGCAGCATAATTTGGTTCAGTTGGTTGCTTCAGCAATTCGGCATCTCGATATTGCCCACTGACAACCTCTTCGGATTTGTTACAGCTTTGTGCAGTGATTTGTGTAATTTGTAGTGGCAGCAGTATTATCATCTTTACTTTCTGCACCCGAAGCTGAAAGTAATGATTAACATTCAACTTAATGTTTAAATTGCTCATAAAGTGGATGGCATCGTAACACAATGAAACGTTTTGATTTCTTGCTCTGAATCGAACGTCAACGTTGCTTTTGTAGCTGCTGTTCGAGATCAATGACCTTGCAACGGTTTGATTTTCCATTTTGATGAGTCCACGTTTCCATTTGGTACGTTCTTTGACGGCATGCTGTAATATTTCCACCTATGTAGCGATTAAGAGTTATATGTTGCCCCTCAACTGGCAACAATGTTTCGATAATATATATCCTTATACAACATTGTTGCCACTTCAAACCAACATTGTTGCTGTCATTCTCGGTGAGTGCACTTGCAGCTGTCGAAAATGCCTAATTTGCATTTTTAATTATTATTCTAGAGAATTGTTTATAAAAACACAAGCGATTCTCGGTAAATGCATTTACAGGTGACGAAAGTGCAAAATGCGCATTTATCGAATTTGGGGCACAGTTCGACAACTTGCATTTCCTTCTCTTTTCTTCTTTCTACCAATGCACGAAAATAATCTAGCTTTAAGAATGAAAACTTTTGTAAAAGGAGTTGATAATAAGACATCAAGAAATAAAGTAGATTCCACTCCAAATTTTTTGTCTTAAAATCATTTCTATTAAGCACTTTTAGTTTTTTTTGCAGCGCGGCTTTGCACATGCTGCTTCTTCTTCAACTCAGTAATCTATGCTTTAAAGAATTAAATTATCTTATTAAATAGAAAACAATATAAATAAAAAATTTGCAAGCAAAATAAATAAACTCTTTCGTTATGAATTTGACAGAAGAATCGGATTTCCAACCCTGCATACAAAAACAAAATATACGGTTGATTTTGTTTTTGTAGCGCCGCTATAACCTTATTACTGAGCCATAATTATGACGATTCACTAACATATGTTGCAATGCTGTGCAGTTATTTACTCGCATCGTACACGGCGATTATTTACCGATATCACTTTTCCGTACTCGATCTCTTGTACAGATCGAATTTTTAATAAATGATAGCTGATTCGGTCACTAATATGATGATGCCGGGCTTCAATGTGTGCCAGTAATCTGTTCCTCTGAATACGAAGTTCGGTATATGCCTATAACTTTACTGTGTCTATAATTACATTCAGCCCAACAGCCGGTTATCCCTATTGTCTGACCGCAATACTGAATTCATTTTTTTTATACATATGTAGGCCAATAAGGATATGTAGCATTATGTACGTTGCACCTGAATTAACTAATTTTTACAAGAACTAAAAGCTTCAAATCTACAATTTTTCGAGATCCGTGTATGTACCTATGCCTGAATGAATGAAGATAGAAGGTTACAGGCTATTTGAGGCAAGTAGATAATCGTATGAGTAGGAGGTTCTTTTTCTTTGTAAGCTTAGATGTTATAGCGAAAAAAGTACAACCGGACGCCAAACATAACCGTTAAAAATTGGCCTCCAACCCATTGGGTTTTTACTTATTCCCTTGTATTGAGACGGTATCGGGAAGGAAACGCCCTTTATATATAAGTTCATACATATGGATCCATAATGCAGAACTGCAGTACTGCAGCATTCACTAATCAAGAGCATCAAATGGAAGAGATTTGGAATGTTTTTGCTTTACCAAATTCTGCAGTACTGCATTGATGAACAAGCCCTATCTATGTGTATGTTGCACAAGTGTATATAAATACATACTCGTATATAGTACGTTAATAAATTTGTATGAAATGTCATGGTCCTTGTTTTACATTATTTTATTCAATAAAAGTACAAGCACGTACAATGCCATGTTATGTGTTGCAATACAATTACTTTGAAAAAGGAATCATTATATTTATTTATTACTTTGTCCACTACCATTTAAACATGCAACGTTATTCGTATTTGGCAAGATTCTTTGGTGGTTATCATCATTCTGCTTAATATGAGTTGCTGAGTGTGTTGTGCTTGATGAAGAAGAATTATCGTTGCAGGAAGCAGTGGAGGAAGTAGTGGTGATATTGGTATTGCTAGTAGTAGTAGTAGTCGTAGTATTAGTCCCGGCAGTAGTAACGATTTCAACCACAGTACTTCTAGAATCTTTATGTAAATTAGCTTTGCTTCCAGATGCGTCACCACCGCAAACATCGCTCCCAGCTGTTGAATTACTATTGCCACTACTAAGTGCCATGCGTTGCATCTGTCGTATCACCGTAGCAGCATAATATGCTTGCTGAAAAAAGTAATGTATTATATTATTTATCTAAAATATGGTCAGACATAAAATTACAAACTCGAAACGTTATTAGACCACAAATGCCATTAAGCAAGAGTTGAAAAACAAGTTTAGTGGTTTTTAAAATAAAATACAAATTTTGTGGTGAGAGCAAATAAGTTTTTTTTATTTTAATGCCTTGTCATTACACATGTCCACGGTCCACTCATGCAAGTGGAAGTTCGAAAAACTCAATACATTCGCCCTTTTTCACCAACACAGTCACACATTTGAAATTTGCAGCGCTACTTACAAGAACATTTCAGAAGCAATAAACTTTTGACACTTGCTGCAAGTGAAATGTCATAATGGGATAAATAGTGAAGCCGTCTGTTTGTTTCTAATTTGTATATGTATTTTTTTTATACATTCAACACACAGTGCATACCCCTATGAAGGGAGAGCATTGTGTTGATTGGAAGGAAGATTAACCTTTTAGTAAGTAATTTAAATGCAATATTTTTATTTATGCATTCTTTTATGTAAAAAATAAATTATAACATCATCACATACATTGTATATATTGTTGTACATGGTGATAATTTAAAATAAAGTTGAATAAATATTTTTTAAGATTAACTTTTCTCAATTGTGATGAAGCTTTTTAATATATGGCAAGCAGGGCTGCCATATTGGCACAAAACATGTCAGGGTTTGCCCTGTTTTGCTTCAAATGGCACCTTATTTTTTAATCTGGTACAAGGTAGGCATACATTTTAATGCAACCTTTCACATTAAGTACTTTGCTGTTAAGACTGGTGAACAATTTTTTTCTGCTTATTACATTATTTTAAAAAGCGTTTTTCTATGTCCAGAATTGGAAATCAAGGAATTATTTTATTTTGTTTCATAAATCAAGGAGTGATTTTATTTTGTTTCATAAATAAATAAAATAAGTAGAATAAGTGATTTCGAAAGCGCTGCTTTCGCTTTCACATTTTGATTTTCACGTATATAGAACTGCTATGATAATCAAAAAATGTTTGTTTACTCCAAAAACATGGCAGCAATGGAAATTTTGTAATTGTTCGGGGCAGACAAGGAACATTCAACAGATTGGCAACATTTTGCTTTGATGAATATATATTAATGAACTTGAACTTGCATGTGTGGACAATTGAACCACTTGCAGCTCTTTTCGCAATTTTAGAAAATATTTCGAAGATAATGTTAGTTGTCGCTTTCAAGTGCCACTTAAAATTTATATAAATTTTAAATATGAGGCAATATACACATAAACGACCACGAGAAGCAGAAAGATGTGAGTTTAACGATATCGAGATGTTACGGGACAGGAGCGAGGTCCGGAAATGATTTAAAGACCGGGGTCTCTTCCTGCAAGGACGAAGACGGAAATCTAGCGACAGGTGTCCAGGATATTATGAGACGGTGTTGAAGTATCGGCGCCCGACTATGAGGAGGTCTTAATAACCATCGCTCGGCTGAAAAACCATAAGGCTACAAAAGCAGATGGCCTGCCTGCTGAGTTGTTTAAGACTGGATGCGAAGAGCTCACAAAAGGCATGTATCAGCTAAGTGATTAGAACTTCAACGTAATCTGCCCAATCCATAAGAAAGGTGATTTCACGATCTGCACCGTGTGATGGGTCTTCTTAATATCGTATATAAGGTTCTTTCGAGCGTACTGTGCGAAAGACTCACGCCCATCATCAAAAAACTAAGTAAATCCTAATCAGTATGGCTACGAGCCTGGTAAATCCACCATCGACTAGATATTCAAACTACGCCAAATCCTGGAAAAGACCCGAGAAAAAAGACTCGATTATATAGGTAAAGCCTCCTTCGACAGCACGATTAGAGCACTTGTACGCCGCAATTTCTGATTTTGGTATCCTGGCAAAGCTCATTCGTATTTGAAAAATGACACTGACCAACACCGCCAGCGCAGTGAAAATTTAGAGAGACCTTATGCTGGAGAAAATAATTCGAGTTGCGAACACCAACATCTCTGGCACTATGGTATTTTCTAAGAGTGTGATGCTGCTAGCATACGCTGATGATATTGACGAGCAGTCAGTGCAGCATTCTTCAACCTGGTAAGGGGTTTATTTAGCTCAAAAACCTGTATGTATCAAAAAGCCGATATTTACTGTATACTGATTTAATCAGTAAATGTACTGATTTTCATCAAAAGTTTTATATTTTAAGTTAAAAATTTATTATGATTTTCAAAGTTTGTTACTGATTTGTACTAATTTTCCAATATTATGAAAACGCCTTAAAAATGTTTTGATGCTTTTGTCGATACATTTACTGCAGAATTAAAGTTAGTTGTTATTACAAATAACAGGCTTATATATTTTTGTCTCGACAATGTAACGAAATTTGGTGGTTTGAATTAAATATATTAATTACACAATACATTAATTAATTACACTCGGCCATAATTCCAGACGAGTGCCTCGAAACATAATACTTATGGAAGTGTAAATTTCTTTGATATCGAAATTTTTTCAAAATTATTTCAAATTTGTTAATGCCTGTAAATCTAATTGTCATATCATTGTGAGTACAAAGGCCGTAAATGTAAATTTCGTCTTTGCCTTAGGCAAAAGAATTGAGGAAGAATAGATTCATTCATATACATAAGAAAGAATGCTATTGTGTTGGAAATCATTCTCCACCGGTCAGGTGATTTTGAGTAGTTTTATTGTGACAATTCAAAGAGATTTAAAAAGTTGGGCGTTTATTCGCACTTGATTAACATTAACGGTACATTTTCGTTATCCTTTCTATCCCTTTCGTTGGCGCTACATGCGATCATAGTCGACACTGATAAAACTGAAGTTCATTTTGGTAAAGGCATAACACTTGCCACAAGGGCTATCAATCTCTTTATCGGTCACCTGTGTGAGAGGTCTCTCTCATTCTCCCTCCTTCTTCCTCGCACCTATGAATCTTCCTTTCATTTGTTGGCGAAAAACTCTCTCTTAAAATTCCTTTTTATTAAGCCATTATTAAAATTACCTTTTCTATTTTATATATAGTTTTTTTTTATATGTAAGACTGCATGATAAGATGCACGACCCAGGGGGGCCTAGGGCGTAGGACACAAGGTAAAGTTTGTGACAGTCGCAGGTGCGTCCATGGTCGATCCTTGCGCTTCTACGTTTCAAGTCGACACACAGCCTCCTCGTGGCGTCCCCTGGATAGCGATCTGACAACCGTCAGTGAGTTAACTAATGTGTGCGGCGGGCTTCTCCATGGCCTTGAATGAATGGTTGTGCGTCGGGCTTGGAACCCACCACGTTAAAATACCCACCAATGAACCCTCCAAATAAGCCTCGGATAACGAACCCCTCTAATGTTGACGACTCCCGCAAACGCCCAAAGGACAACGATTTACGGATATGCAGCTGGAATGTCCGAACCCTCTACAGGGAAGGTGCCTCTATCCAGCTGGTGGATGTCCTCCAAAAATATAGAGCTGACATCACCGCTATACAGGAAATGCGATGGACGGGACAGGGTTGCTCCAAAAGAGCATCCTGTGATATTTACTACAGCTGTCATGCGTCGAGACACGTATTTGGTGTTGGATTTGTGGTTGGGAAGAGACTGCGTCATCTAGTCTCGAGGTTCACGGCCGTGAACGAGCGCCTAGCCACTATCCGCATCAAGGCAAAATTCTTCAACATCAGCCTAATTTGTGTCCATGCACCGACGGATGAGAAGGATGAAACGACCAAAGATAACTTCTACGAGTTCTTCGACAAAACTTATGAGCATTGCCCCCGCCACGATGTTAAAATCGTGTTAGGCGACTTTAATGCCAAGGTGGGCAAGGAGAGTCTCTTTGGTCCGACGATCGGAAAATTCAGTCTCCACGACGAAGCCACCGATAACGGTATGAGACTGATCGACTTCGCCGCGGCACGAAACATGACAGTTAGTAGCACCAGATTCCAACATAAAGATATCCATAAGGCCACTTGGCTGTCCCCTGATCAAAACACACGAAACCAAATTGATCACGTTGTGATCGACGGAAGTCACGCTTCCAATGTACTCGACGTACGCACAATACGTGGTGCAAACATCGACTCAGACCACTACTTGGTTGCAGCCAAGGTCTGCACACGTATATGTGTAGCAAATCGCGTACGGATAGGTACAAAGAGAAAACTGGATGTCGAAAAGCTGCAATCACAACAGACAGTCTTTGCCAACCAACTTGCACTTCTCCCTTCGCAAAACACCCCTCAACTTGATGATATATGCGCGCAGTGGACGCACATTTCCCGCTCTATGCGTACGGCTGCCGAAGAGGTGCTAGGCTACCACCGTCGACGGAGAAATATGTGGTACGACCAAGAGTGTCGCGATGCTACTGAAGCAAAAAAACGCAGTTTACAGAGCCACCCTGCAGTCAGTTGCAACGCGAGCTGCTAAGGAGCGATACAGAAAGTTGAGGAGGGAGGAGAAACGTCTTTTCAGGCGCAAGAAAAGAGATGAAGAAAGACGCGAGTTCAATGATATCGAAATGTTGCGGGACAGGAACGAGGTCCGAAAATTCTTTGAAAGAATAAGACGCCTGACTCTTGGTTTGAAGACCAGGGCCTCTTCCTGCAAGGATGAAGACGGAAATCTGGTGACAGATATCCTGGGCATAATGAGATTATGGAGGGAGCACTTTTCGCAGCTGCTTAATGGCGAAGACGGCAATAATCCCGCCACTGCGGAACCCACTCCGGAAACCCCAATCACTGACTGCGTAGAAGTACCGCCGCCTGACTATGAGGAGGTCTTAACAGCCATTGCTCGGCTGAAAAACAATAAGGCTGCAGGTGCAGATGGCCTGCCTGCTGAGTTGTTTAAGACCGGAGGCGAAGAGCTCAAAAAACGCATGCATGAGCTTCTATGCAGAATATGGTCAGATGAAAGCATGCCAAGTGATTGGAATCTCAGCATACTCTGCCCAATCCATAAGAAAGGTGATTCCACGATCTGCGCCAACTACCGTGGGATAAGCCTTCCTAATATTGCATATAAGGTTCTATCGAGCGTACTGTGCGAAAGACTGAAGCCCGTCGTCAACAAACTGATTGGACCTTATCAGTGTAGCTTCAGGCCTGGTAAATCCACCATCGCCCAGATATTCACACTACGCCAAATCCTGGAAAAGACCCGAGAAAAACAGATCGACACCCATCATCTATTTGTCGATTATAAAGCCGCCTTCGACAGCACGATTAGGGATCACTTGCACGCCGTAATGTCTGATTTTGGTATCCTGGTATACCTGCAAAGCTCATTCGTCTTTGCAAAATGACACTGACCAACACCAACAGCGCAGTGAAAATTGGGACAGACCTCTCCGCACCATTTGATACCAAAAGAGGCTACTCCCTATCGTGCGACTTCTTTAACCTTATGCTGGAGAAAATAATTCGAGCTGCGAACATCGACATCTCTGGCACTATCTTCTACAAGAGTGTCATGCTGCTAGCATACGCTGATGATATTGACATCATTGGCAAAAACGCTCGAGCAGTCAGTGCAGCATTCTCCAACCTGGAAAGGGAGTCTCGTCGTGTGGGTCTAGTGGTGAACGAGGACAAAACGAAATACCTTGTGTCAACAAACAAAGAGTCACGGCGTCTTGGACAAAATGTCACTGTTGACAACTACACTTTTGAAGTCGTCAAGGATTTCGTTTATCTAGGATCCAGCATAAACACCAACAATAATGTCAGCCTTGAGATCAAGCGGAGACTAACTCTTGCCAACAGGTGTTACTACGGGCTCAGTAGGCAATTGAGAAGTAGAGCCCTCTCTCGACCGACAAAAATAACGCTCTATAAGTCCCTCATCTTTCCCGTCCTAATGTATGGCGCAGAGACGTGGACATTGACCATCAATGATGAGAGGCTGTTAGGAGCGTTCGAGAGGAAGATACTCCGTAAGATCTACGGTCCAGTATGCGTGGACGACGTGTATCGAATAAGATGGAACGATGAGCTGTTTGAGCTGTACGCCGACACTGACATAGTCAAGCGTATAAAACTCCAGCGGCTTCGCTGGCTGGGTCATGTTGAGCGAATGGAAGAAAGCGCTCCGGCTAGAAGGGTGTTTTATTCGAAACACGGTGGAGGAACACGCAGAAGGGGACGTCCTAATCTCCGTTGGAAAGACCAGGTGCAGGGCAACCTGACTGCACTTGGCCTTATCAACTGGCGCCAGCGCGCGCATAGCAGAAGTGACTGGCGGAGCTTTGTGGAGGCGGCCAAGACCGATCATCGGTTGTAGCGCCAGCTAAGTAAGTAAGTAAGTAAGAGTAAAAACTTAATAAAATATTTTTTTTAAATGTATATTTGGATATTTTTCGGAGTTTCAGAGAACCGTGTTTTTAATAAAATTTTTACTAAGAAATACGATTTTGAACATACCTTCCATCGTGATTTCGCAAAATTTTTCTTTAGCTGCTCGGATACAGTTCCATGTATATTTTTATTGCTTGCTGCATTTCCAGATATCCTTTATTGGAAATTGTAATTTAAGTAAGATTAAAATTGTTCTAAGCAGAAATAATGAAAAAGACTGAACTTACCATGGATGCGCCAGGGCTTGCTTGCACGTATATCGCTTCTCAACATTCACACACATTAAATTCTGAATAAAATGTTTAGCTGAATCGCTTATTTCATCCCAATACGGTGAATCAAATTCAAATTCACCTTAAAGTGAAAATATGTTATGTGTGCAGATATACCTATACATATGTATATATATGAATGTGCGAGATTTCGCGTAATACCTTTTAAAATTTGAGCAAATAAGTTCGCATCATTTTCATCATAAAATGGTGGATAACCACAGAGTAATATATACGATATGACACCTATGCTCCATACATCAACTGCTTTACCATATGGTTTTTGTGCTAAAACTTCTGGTGCTACGTAACCGGGTGTACCACAAGCTGTTGCCATAATGCCAGAATCTTCCATTTTGGAGAGTCCAAAATCACTTATCATTATTTTGCTATCATCATCAGAACTATAGTAGAGTAAATTTTCGGGCTACAAATAAACAAATATGTATATTATTTTTTCTGTTGAATCTTGAATAGAAACTATTGAATATGAAATAAAAGTAAATTGAAATAGATTACACGTAGAGGAAATAAAAGAAGAGAGGTAGCAGTGGCTTAGTTGGTAGTGTGTGCCCATGGTTGCAACCTAATTTGAAGTTGCTGCAACGCCTGAAAACGATTTGATATTTTGATCATGTTGGCAAACATAGTTCCTGTATTTCTTTGTTCATTCGCACTTGGAAAAGAATAGACAGAATACTTGAAGACAATCCCAATATAGAATAAATAAAGAAAAGGAACATAACACTTTTTACGTATCAGAATAGTTAGCTGTGAAAATTAAATGTCACAATAGACTGCTTTTACTATATATGACCTATATTAAGGCAGCCGGACTTTTTTTTTGTAAGCGAGAGAGATAAGTGGCAAGAGGAATAGGCAGACTGGCACGTGTTCTGTCTTTCACGCCTTATTTCTGACATTCGTACTTATTAGGTAATAATGTTGATTCATGTGTATTTTAAGTCAAAAATAACGCAAGAGCTTGCATGAATTCCAGCAACGTTTAAAAGTGAGCCCTATGTAAAATGTAGTAATAGTGCTATTCTCAGTCGATAAAGTTATACAATAACTGTTGTTGTTCTGTGCCTTATTTCACCAACTTACCAGAGATGGGCTGAAAATCGTTAATCCGTTAATTAACAGCGATAAATTTGTGGTTTACGATTAACTTTTACGTTAATTTCGAAAACCATTGACGTTTTGATTAACTTCTGTTAAATTTCTTTCGTTAACTCAAGTCCGTTAACTATAACTAGGAATATCTGCTGCTACCATAAGAGAAGTACAATATTACCAAGATCAGTAAGGTAAAGAAAGTTATGGTGCGTACGGTCAAGGAAGCCATGAGCTCGGTGAGGAACGATACCAATATTTCGGTCAGCACAAGTAGCAACAACGAGGATGCTGATAACTTTTTTTGTTCTGCCACCCAGCCAAAAAAAATCAAAAAGAGCTACCAATACCCAGGGAATTGGTGACAGATGCTGCCGTTTTGAGAGAGAAAGTGAACTTGTTTATCAAATACAACACAGCCATCCGCTACAGTGTAAAAATTCTCAGAAAATTGTAAAAACAAGTAAACTACTAGTTTGTACTTCAAAATTACAAGTATTTGTAATAAACAATTTGTCAATATTTGTTTCAGCAAACAGGACTTTTAATTGCAGGTTACAAGTAGTTTTATATGAACACAACATTGTTTTATAATGTCATACTTGACATTATTTCTGAGAAATAGAAGAATTTAACTTCCTAAACCAATTTGAAAACAAAAAATAAAACAAGTTACACAGAAATATATATATCAATATTTAATACATTCATATATT
The DNA here is from genome assembly GCA_958295655.1 of Palloptera scutellata. NCBI lineage: Eukaryota > Metazoa > Arthropoda > Insecta > Diptera > Pallopteridae > Palloptera > Palloptera scutellata. Next base: position 14,837,560 of record OY282453.1, read on the forward strand.
TTAAAACAAGTCAACATTTTTTGAATGGGTAAAAATAGAAATAAAATATATTTCAATTCAATTTCAAATTAATATTTTTCCTTGCTTTTTGCAGCTTGTATAAATTTTTTTGTATATTCAATAACATTGTAAAACTCTACAAACCTCTCCTGCACATTTAAAACTATTAACAACTCACTTCTTATTAAATTAGTACAGCATCTTCCTGCACCCCACTTTGCATTCCTAATCCAAAAAGCACTTTCAACAAATGCGCTACTCCATAGAAGGAGGTACGATAGTAGTTAGTTCAAATTTGTGTTTGGCAAGATTAAAAAACTTTTATATATACGAGGGTAGATCAATAAGTACCCGTGTGTGAAGACAGGTGGCGTTGCTGAGGGAAGTCGGCATTACCGTCGTATACAGCCATCTGTCACACGACACCACACTAAATTTAAAATTTATTCATAGTTTAGTTTTTATTTGGCAGCCATTAGTATCACGTGTGTTTGGTGTTTCGCGATAAAATGGAAAAAGAACAATATCGAATTCATCAAATAAACTAATCGCATTTATAATTTCTTCAATTTCATCAAAACTATAAAATCCGGAATTTAAATATAGTATCGAAATTTTTGTCAAACAAAATTTTTCAGAAAAATCAAACAATTGATGTACATATTCAAGTGCCAGATCCGCCATTTCTCAACTGAGGATTTCTCGTCCTTATCTTCCATTTTTAAAGTAATTTATGAAGTTCATAAGCATAAAACTTTTTGTGATTTTTAAAGTTAACAAAAATATTTATTTATGGCAAACACGTTCAAATGAACGTTAAGTTTGCAATAGAAGAAAGGACTAGTGGTATGATTTTCATAGAGGAAACTCTCGGTGGAAGAGAAAATTAGTTAAAGTACCAGAGCATGTTTGTATTTATGAATAATGTAATTAGACCAAACCAAGTACGTAGGTATTAGCCAGAATTGTTATTTTGCCTGTATGGTCATAATTGTTATTATTTTGCATGTATTGGTAGGAGTTTGTATTATTTTGCCCGCATTGGTAAGAATTTTTACTATTTTGCCTGTATTGGTCAGAATTGTTATTATTTTGCCTGTATTTTCCAGAATTGTTATTATTGTTTTAATTGTGACTGATATTATTTCGATTAAAAATTTTGTTTTTTGTCTATAATCTATGGCTCTAGTAAAGTATGCCCAGCCCTTAAGCTCGCGAGCGAAAACAGCTTTTGTGCTTTCACATGTACATTATGTACACGACAGGTGGGGTGTCATGCTAGAAAACAATCGTGCAATGCTTGCAATTGGTTTTGTTTTGCGACTGTGGATCATTCGTTATACAGACTTCATGCGAGCAGGTACTACTTACATGAAAATTACAAAGCAATATACAGTACGCTACAACTATTTAACAACGATTGGGTAGATTATTTTTTATTTACGCAAAATAACGTTGGGATGCCAGTATGTTTGGTATGCCAACGCAATTTGGAGCGTAACCACAAAATTAATGTCGAAAGACATTACAGTTGTTGTCATAAAGAATATTAAGTATGACGAAAAAGAAATTTTAAGTGCTAATTTGAAAAACAAAAATTATTGAATGAGCTCCAATAAAAGGAGCTCACAGAGCTCACATTTTTCAACATCTGAATTTGATATAATAGAATACTATACACAATATTAAAAGCATCATGTTATAGAGTATAAGGGGGAGGATACGCTACTGGAGTACAAAAGCCACCACCAATTATCTCCAAATTTAAGAAAGCTTGCTAATTCAAGCAAACGACAATTTGTGGTTCTCTCGATTTATTGAAATTTTAAAAACGAACGAATTCCAACAGACCCTCCTCCCGCCAAACACGATGGAGGGGCGCATCCGCTTAATGCACGACCAACGCCACCGCTTTACACGAAAATATGTAATGAGCCGCGTACATCCGAATTAACTCTGCAAGTTATTGCGGAGTGTCGTATTTTTGTGTTACTGGAAAAATATATTTCAAAGTAAACTATCTTGTAACAACATTTTCATTTCTTGACTGAAAAAAGAGTTCTTCCATCGTGGTATTTTTGTGTTATGTAATTAAAGAATACAACGATTTACGGATATGCACCTGAAATGTCCGAACCCTCTACAGGGAAGGTGCCTCTATCCAGCTGGTGGATGTCCTCCAAAAATATAGAGCTGACATCACCGCTGTACAGGAAATGCGATGGACGGGACAGGGTTGCTCCAAAAGAGCATCCTGTGATATCTACTACAGCTGTCATGCGTCGAGACACGAATTTGGTGTTGGATTTGTGGTTGGGAAGAGACTGCGTCATCTAGTCTCGAGGTTCACGGCGGTGAACGAGCGCCTAGCCACTATCCGCATCAAGGCAAAATTCTTCAACATCAGCCTAATTTGTGTCCATGCCCCGACGGATGAGAAGGATGAAACGACCAAAGATGACTTCTACGAGCTCCTCGAAAAAGCTTATGAGCATTGCCCCCGCCACGATGTTAAAATCGTGTTAGGCGACTTTAATGCCAAGGTGGGCAAGGAGAGTCTCTTTGGTCCGACGATCGGAAAATTCAGTCTCCACGACGAAGCTACCGATAACGGTATGAGACTGATCGACTTCGCCGCGGCACGAAACATGACAGTTAGTAGCACCAGATTCCAACATAAAGATATCCACAAGGCCACTTGGCTGTCCCCTGATCAAAACACACGAAACCAGATTGATCACGTTGTGATCGACGGAAGGCACGCTTCCAATGTACTAGACGTACGTACAATACGTGGTGCAAACAACGACTCAGTCCACTACTTGGTCGCAGCCAAGGTACACGTATATGTGTAGCAAATCGCGTACGGATAGGTACAAAGAGAAAGCTGGATGTCGAAAAGCTGCAATCACAACAGACAGCCAAAGTCTTTGCCAACCAACTTGCACTTCTCCTTTCGCAAAACACCTCTCAACTTGATGATATATGCGCGCAGTGGACGCACATTTCCCGCTCTATGCGTACGGCTGCCGAAGAGGTGCTAGGCTACCATATGTGGTACGACCAAGAGTGTCGCGATGCTACTGAAGCAAAAAACGCAGTCTACAGAGCCACCCTGCAGTCAGTTGCAACGCGAGCTGCTAAGGAGCGATACAGAAAGTTGAGGAGGGAGGAGAAACGTCTTTTCAGGCGCAAGAAAAGAGATGAAGAAAGACGCGAGTTCAATGATATCGAAATGTTGCGGGACAGGAACGAGGTCCGAAAATTCTTTGAAAGAATAAGACGCCTGACTCTTGGTTTGAAGACCGGGGCCTCTTCCTGCAAGGATGAAGACGGAAATCTGGTGACAGATATCCTGGGCATAATGAGATTATGGAGGGAGCACTTTTCGCAGCTGCTTAATGGCGAAGACGGCAATAATCCCGCCACTGCGGAACACACTCCGGAAACCCCAATCACTGACTGCGTTGAAGTACCGCCGCCTGACTATGAGGAGGTCTTAACAGCCATTGCTCGGCTGAAAAACAATAAGGCTGCAGGTGCAGATGGCCTGCCTGCTGAGTTGTTTAAGACCGGAGGCGAAGAACTCAAAAAACGCATGCATGAGCTTCTATGCAGAATATGGTCAGATGAAAGCATGCCAAGTGATTGGAATCTCAGCGTACTCTGCCCAATCCATAAGAAAGGTGATTCCACGATCTGCGCCAACTGCCGTGGGATAAGCCTTCTTAATATTGCATATAAGGTTCTATCGAGCGTACTGTGCGAAAGACTGAAGCCCATCGTCAACAAACTGATTGGACCTTATCAGTGTGGCTTCAGGCCTGGTATATCCACCATCGACCAGATATTCACACTACGCCAAATCCTGGAAAAGACCCGAGAAAAACAGATCGACACCCATCATCTATTTGTCGATTATAAAGCCGCCTTCGACAGCACGATTAGGGATCACTTATCTTCTACAAGAGTGTCATGCTGCTAGCATACGCTGATGATATTGACATCATTGGCAAAAACGCTCGAGCAGTCAGTGCAGCATTCTCCAACCTGGAAAGGGAGTCTCGTCGTGTGGGTCTAGTGGTGAACGAGGACAAAACGAAATACCTTGTGTCAACAAACAAAGAGTCACGGCGTCTTGGACAAAATGTCACTGTTGACAACTACACTTTTGAAGTCGTCAAGGATTTCGTTTATCTAGGATCCAGCATAAACACCAACAATAATGTCAGCCTTGAGATCAAGCGGAGACTAACTCTTGCCAACAGGTGTTACTACGGGCTCAGTAGGCAATTGAGAAGTAGAGCCCTCTCTCGACCGACGAAAATAACGCTCTATAAGTCCCTCATCCTTCCCGTCCTAATGTATGGCGCAGAGACGTGGACATTGACCATCAATGATGAGAGGCTGTTAGGAGCGTTCGAGAGGAAGATACTCCGTAAGATCTACGGTCCAGTATGCGTGGACGACGTGTATCGAATAAGATGGAACGATGAGCTGTATGAGCTGTACGCCGACACTGACATAGTCAAGCGTATAAAACTCCAATCCAGCGGCTTCGCTGTCTGGGTCATGTTGAGCGAATGGAAGAAAGCGCTCCGGCTAGAAGGGTGTTTTATTCGAACCACGGTGGAGGATCACGCAGAAGGGGACGTCCTAATCTCCGTTGGAAAGACCAGGTGCAGGGCAACCTGACTGCACTTGGCCTTATCAACTGGCGCCAGCGCGCGCATAGCAGAAGTGACTGGCGAAGCTTTGTGGAGGCGGCCAAGACCGATCATCGGTTGTAGCGCCAGCTAAGTAAGTAAGTAAGTAATTAAAGAATAAACGATAGTTTATATTTATAAATGCTCAAAAAGCTAAAAAATACAGTTTTATAAGAGTGTTTGCTCATGTGGCACCTAGAAATTTATATCTTGGCAAATGTAACCCATGCGTAGAGCAGTGTAGCTATTTAAAATTTTTTTTTTTTTGCTACGGTCATTACACAGGGTGTACCGCAGAACATTGTGTTGATTGGAACGAAGATTGATGGGTGGAAGGAAGAAGGAGGGACAATGAGAGAGGGAATGCAATCAAGGGACACCGATAAAAGATAGGCAGCCATTTGTGGCAAATGTTATGCGTTTAACACAATGAACTTCAGTTTATGAGTGTGGACTATGACCGTATGTAGCGCTAACGAAAGGGATAGAAAGGATAAGAAACATGTACCGTTGCCTGCCAAGAGGTGATGCTGTGTAGAAATTTTGTTTTTTTTACTTTTGAATTTTGCCTGTGCCAAGATTTGAACCCCGGACGCTCTGTGTAACAGTCTAACACATTACCACTACGCCACAGCTTAACGGCAACTCTGAAAATCATCGAGAAAATAACAGAAAGCATACAAATATTCAGCTTAAAAGTAAAAACTAATGAATTTAGATCAGTAAATAAAAAAATAACTTTTCGAAAAAGTCTAAACTCTTAACTTTACAACTCTTAACTTGACAACACTTTAAAATAGTGAATAGTGAATGCCTTTTACCTACTTCTACCGTACCTACTTATTTTATTTTTCAAAATATCTGTAATTGATCAAAGCAAAATCCAATGGTATCAATAAGTAAGGTTTGTTGATTTTTCCCCCAAAATTGAACTCATTAATATAATATATGTATGTAAATAGTAAAAAATAGTAAAAAAAAAGTGCATAAAAGTGTTTTTTTTTTCAAAAACCCCATAACTGCAGAGGACGGATAAATGAATGTATTACGATTAAACTTTAGGTATAGAAACATTCTCTATGTTCAGGAATTTTTTTCGTAGGAAAATAAAGGGTTTTTAATAAGGGCACACTAATTTTGCATTTAAATAAAACACAATAATTGAGATATCGGGCTGAAATTTATTTCACATGGTACATTTAAGTATGAAATTCGCTCATATGACCAGCGCGAGACGTTTGCAGCGATCGATTCCTTGAAACCAATTTTCTACCACCCTTCCACACATAACGTTGGCAATTTCGCATTCGATATTGTTACTGTGCTCCTCTAACGTTATTGGATTGTTGGCATAAACCAAAGACTTGACGTAACTTCATAAAAAGAAATCCAACGGAGTTAAAACGCATGAGCGACTATTCGACCGGACCATTTCTCGAGATTACATGATTGTCGAACTTCCCCTTTAATAGATCAATTGTTTTGCCAGTTTTAGAGACATGTGGCACCATCTTGTTGGAATTACATATCGCATGTACATCCAATACTAGCTAAAAAAATCTTCCAACATAGCGAACTCCATTGACCGTAACATGGCGATCATTTTCATCGACGAAAAGATACGGTCCAATCACACTTCTAGCATGAAATCCACATCACACGTCTCTTTTTGTAGATGCAATCTTTCTTGATATTTGGCTCATTGACAAAGCCAAAAATATGTTTCGCTGAAGATGATTTTTCGATCAAACTTAAGTTTTTAATAATTTCCAAAAAGTGCTCGCTCGTGATGTGACTTTAAACCTTTGACGTTTTGACATTGCCCAACCAAAAAAAAAGTTAATTATGCGTTTGTATTTAAATACAAAACTGTTATGTCCTTATCTGCTTTCAGTTAAGTTAGTCGTTTTTCTTAAATATCTCAACATATGTTATTTTATAGTAGAGTTTTTGAAATAAACGATTTTTTTATTTGATTTTGTTTTAGTTTTTTGTAAATTTTGGTTTGTAAAAATTTTGGGCAACTATAGAATATATAAAATACAGGTTAATTGTTACCGATTATATTTGGAAGTAAGCAAACAAAAATTAAGTCATTTTTGAAAAAAGTTGAACGCACCAATATAACATCATTTTATGACATATTGATTGCTTTACCTTTAAATCTCTATGAACAACTCCTTGCTCGTGCATATAATCGACAGCCTCTAATATTTGTCGTATTAAATCCGATGCATCTTTTTCGGTATACGAGCCTTTTTCAACTATACGATCGAATAATTCTCCACCAGTCACTCTGAAAAAATTACAAAATAGAAAAAGATTGGTAAAGAGATAATACGAACATACATACATAATACGAAATTATGGTAAGAACAGTTAAAAACAATTACAGGTTTTATAATTTGATAAATATCTTATAAATCTGATTCTAACATTATGTGGTTTTATTTAAAGGCGTTAAACTCTCGCAATCTGTGCTCTTTTCCACTCTCGCAAATGAGCTGTCATACTGAGCGTGATGATACTCTGCTGGTTTTCTTCTAAAATATTTTTGATCGCAAAATCTAATTCAAATATTGATTATTGACATTTCTGCCATTGATTGTATTTTCATATCGATTACATCGAGATCTCATTGTGCTCATATTACTAAACGAAATGGCGGAGGAAACAAAACGTGTCTGCAGTTTTCGAAATCAGCTATGAAGATTGGCAGGAGACAAGTTATTGTGACCTCGTACCTAGTGACCAAGCAGATCCTCGTGCTTACGACCAATACACGATTGTTGTATAATGAAAACTCTCAAATAATGCTTCTGACTCTGTGAAAATATTCCTGTTACCTACTTGGACAGGCTTTGTAAAGTTTAAATAGGGTTTCTGATCGATGCTTCTTTCCGTTATGAGATGCATGGGTTGGTCACGAAAGATCTGCCTTCCAGTTCCTATGACCGGGACCTGAATAATTCCTACAACCAATTTGAACATTTGATTTCGATATATCGATAATCGCGGCGAGCAGGATATGGAGGTAGGTAAGTGGGATGACTGTGGCTTAGAAAACTTTCGGAAGGACCCTAACTGACTTGTATGAAGTTAAATTAGCATGACTATTTTGTTTGTTTACCCTTTGAACAGATACTTTTTGTTTGATTTACTAATTGTTTTTATATTTTCAGACTCCGGCTTTTCACATTCATTCGCCCAAATAACACGGAGACTTACACTTTTGAACTCTTACAAGTAACGGCATAAGCAATGATCTAAAACAATGTGCTTTAAGTCGCTAAATTGAGACAAATGTTTAAATTTTAAATCCTACTTTTGTTATCTTTAATGAAAGGAGTCTCTTTACCACCAACTAGGTTACAAAGCTATGTTAATAGTTTTTCCATTTAACAATGTTTGATTATAAAATGGAGGGTCTTGCTAGGCATTGGTTACACCTGAACAATGACCAGGTCAGTGAAAAACTGTCTAAATTTAAGAGAATTAGTAATAAATCAAGCCCATTCGTTGATGAAATTCTGTTAAGCTTGAAAAGTCTTATTTATTTTAAAATTTTTTTTGTTCGCTAGAGTCACATTGTTATTTTAAGAATGAAACGGACTTATCTTGATTAATTTAGGAACTCGTTTTTGTTCCGGTTTTATTTGAAAAAATAAAGTGGTTTCATCCAAACATGGGAGTAATCAATTACATTATGTAATTAATTACACATACAATTACAAGTAATTATAATTGTATTTTTAATTACAATTGCTTTAAATTACTAATTGGCTTTAAGTTGAATTGCAATTACCATAATTGTAATTGTAGTTCAGTTTCAAACAATTAAATTTTAAATAAATTGTAATTAATACCTATATTTCACGGCCGATTTAAGGGCAGTTTTAAGTAACACAAGCGAGCTCGGAGCAGCTGAATGACAACATCAACAAGTTGCTGTAAGTAATCTCCGAATAGCTCAAACTAGCGTGAGAAAACCATGGGCCTCCGACATCACATGGATGGCCATTGCAGAAACAAATGAGTCAGGTGAAATAGACTGAGATTTTATTTATTAATTAAATTTCCTTAAATACTACCATCGGTATATTGGTAGACTCACTCACCACAAACTCAAAACTAATGGTTGAGGGAACATTTTGAGCAAATCTCCAACAACTCAGGAGGTATCACCGACCAACTCGATGAATTAAACATCAACACGGCTGATGAGCAAATCTCAAGCGACATACCCAGCATATCCGCAATAAATGAAGCTATTCAAAACCTAAAACGAAATAAGACTGCAGGTAAAGAAAGTATTCAAGCCAAACTTCTGCTTCTTGACACGCACACAACTTCGTCAATTCTGCACCCGCACATTGCTGCTGCATGGGAAAATGAAGAGTTTACTACCGCATGAAAAATAGTATTGTTGTATTGTGAATAGCATTGCCCAAAAAGAACGATCTTCGAAAATGTGGCAATTGAAGAGGAATCACGCAGCTAAATCCGATCTACAAAATCATATCAACAATCTTTCTCAACATCGAGTCGGTGCCATATCATCCTAATTGCTTAGTCACGCTACAGTATGACATTTTTTTGTTAAGCATGATAATTTTTATTTCCAATACATTTTCTAAACAATGCTTAAGAGATTATAATGCATCGTGTTCTATCATAAGCTACCTATCATGAGAAATGTACGAACTTATGACAATATAGATACGACGCTAAGTAAGACATCTTAGTAATACCACAAATCAGTGACGTAGATCGGATTTTGGAATGGTAGGATACTTACAATGGGTCCAAAAATTTAGGGGAAGACGAGATTTTTATCCTCCCACCCATGCCCACGCCACTGCCTGAAAGTTATAATTTAACTACACAACCAAAAATATTTTTCTTAATAACAAAAAAGAAAATCTTAATTTTAGCGTATGCGTGAGAATTATAAGTTTTTTTGCTAGAGCTGCTCTAGAGGCTGCTTTACGATGAGCAGGCCGGGTTTCGTCTGCATAGAAACTTCGTTGACTAATGTAATACGATCCTAACAATTAAGAATACAGTTAAAATGCTATTCGACCATTTACCCCTCCACAAGGATTGCTTTGAGGAAAAAGCACTATCCCCAAAAAATCGTGCAACTCTTAAAGGGGCTCTACTACAATGCAGAACTCGCAGTCCGACACATCAGCAACACTCGCACTCTGTTGAGAACAACATTAGGTTTAAAGCAAGGCTGCCCACTCTCCCCATTCCTATTTGCAATAGTAATAGACAACGTGATGCTCGATGTCGAATCGAGGAGTAGTGGGATTAAGTGGACACTCCTCCGGGAACTGGACGATCTCGCCTACGCCGACGACATTTGCCTTTTTTCACGCGAAATGTTCAAAATGCAAACAAAAGCAGACCTACTGACCGCCGCTGGTCGAAAAGTAAGCCTGGAGATAAACTCCAAGAAAACAAAAGCGATAAGCACCAATAACATCATCAACGAAGGACAGGCTTTGTGCAGTACGTATCTTCTATCATTTCGACAGTGTAGTCTCAACCAATTGCGCAAAGTTATATTAGCGTTGGGTGGCTTAAGCGCATATGGAGAAGTCTGCAGATCTCAACTAAAACTAAACTGAGGATCTTTAACGCTTGCGTAAACACTTCAAAAATACAAGTACTGGCATTCGCAAAATTTTGTGGCCAAACATCGTAAGCAACGCAAAACAAAGGCGGTTGACAGGGCAGGAGCGATAGAAAGGCCACAACTTACGAAAGCCATCCGATAGCATCAGCCGAACGTTGTTAGGTGCTCAAGGCCGAATTCTTTAGAGTTTTTCTTTTCTTTAGAGGTTTCTTCAATACCACTCTTTTAAAATTTCACTTGTACCGAATTTTTCCATTTCAAATATAATAAATGTCTTGGCCAAGTTTTGTTGCGATTACTTAAGATTTAGTCGGCTTATCTTGTAAGTTTAGAAATCAGTGTGTACAAGTGTGCGCTCCTGTCTTAACGAACATCTGAATGACTAGTGGAATTATGCATTTTATAGCATACGTAACTTGTATACAATTCTTCAAATTTTAGAAAACCGTTTTACTTTCCCGGATTTTATATAAGTTTGAAAACGCATCTGTGACTCTTGTCCTAACCAACGCTTGACTAACCAAAATATGTTCAGGTACGTCACTCGAATAAACAAATATTAAAAAACTAGACTTTAGAAACCAAATTTTATTTTATTATTTTATTTTTTTTTATCACGGGCTCTCGTCTCTTATATTAGAGTAATTTTTTCCTACAAGGAGAGATATTTTATAGAGCGTAAAAACAAATCGCTGTAGTATCTGTCACACCCTAACTACAAAAATGGCACAAGCCAAAATTGGAAAATATTCAAAAAACGTGAAATAAATGTTATTGCTTACCTTTGAATTTATAAATTTATTTTATGGAAAACAGTATCCGTATTTAGTATAATATTTTATTTTCCATAAACTACATATTTATATGCATACTTATGTACGTAACCAAAAACCTTTTTTATCATTTACTTAAAATTGTTCAATCAGAGTTGTGCCTCTTTTGTAGTTAGGTTGCGATATATACATACCATACATACATATATCGTCATCATCACTTCGAAAGGATTTTTTCTTACACAGAGAAGCAAAAATCTGCCCTAAGTTTTTTGTCTTCTCTAAAAAAAAATTTAAATTTGATGACGATATGCATGTATTCACGGGTACAGTGTGGTTCACTTACAATTCCATCACTAAGTAAACCTTCGATTTGTCTTCATATGTTTCTAATAGCTGCACAATATTTGGATGAGTTAATCTGAAAACATATAAAATTATGGTATTAAAAATGTACAGAAAATATATTTAAAAAAAAATAATAATTTAGAACTGTAAAAGTTCTTATAAACACTTGTCTTGAATTATTTACTTTGCATGTGCCACGCCCACTATAAATAAATTTATTCGTATTATTATTGGTTCATAAAAGTGGGTATAAAACTCAAACAGCCAACATTTAATACAACTGTTTTCAATAATTTTGATTAGTTTTGATAATTCAACTCAGTTGAAACAATAGAGCAATAGAGTTGAAACTGAAAGAGCCAACGTCGGGATCGAGCTTTTTTCATTTGAACTTGTTCGGAACTACTATACAAGCAGCGACGTCAACGCCGGCTCTCTTAGTTTCATATCATTCATATCATTATTAGATCAGCTGTTTCTTGCTGCTTATCTTTTTCACAAATTTATTTTAATTTTTCTCTTCATTTTAATTTAAATAAATTTATTTATATTTTATTTTTTAAGAAATCATCTGATTAAGTGTTGCAATATCACATTCAAATAAGATGGGGTGCTTACACATGCTCTTCAAATAGGACTTAGACTTGTGACTTTATGAGACCTTGTGAATTATTTTACTATTTTTGAGTGTCATAGTTAGAATCAACGCAGCAACTGCGTTTATCAAAACTTAAAACTAATATACCAATACATATAAGCTGGCTTTACACGGTCAGCAATATTGGCAGTCTTAATACTGTCAGTATGACTGACTAATGGTACATTGTATTTTTATGAACAAAATCTAACCTTACACTATCAGTATTACTGTCAGTATTATCTTCATTCCTAAGCTTTGAAGAGCAAATATCCATTTATTTTTTGCGATTAATCTACGAAAAAAAGCATGTATAGGCATAATTGTCGCACTATATGTGAAATATTAAATTAATTTCGTAAATTAGTAGAGAACTAATTCTGTAAATACTGATAAGTTGACTTACACGGTAAGTATTACATTATTTTAAGTGCTGATAGTAAAAATCAAAAAATCCGGAATTCCATCAATATTTCTTTCATTCCAAATACTGATGGGATATTTTGCCTTACAAGACAATTGATCTTACAGTATTATAAAACACTGACAGTTTTACTGATCCACACGACCAGCTATAAAGACGAACGAATTGCGTCATTGCAAAACGGCGACGAAAATTGTCGATGAAACGCAGATTTAAGGTTTGAATACAATGGCACCATGGCAAGAAGATAGCGTCCGTAGTAAATGCTGTCTGTAACTGGAACACAATGATTTTAATGACAGAATTACGTTAATTCAATTTTTTACAATACCGGTAGAAAAATAATAATTTTTAAGGGAACACTTCATTAATTTATTTATTTTCAAACAAATATCCTCTATTGACGACTTATAATTTGTTTACTTTCCATTCTTCCGTATAGTAAAATATAAATAGATTGTAGTCGATGGCAGCTGTAATTGGCACATTGACACAGAGTTGCATTTTGTTTTTATTTAAAACTTTGTTTTTTATCGCTAAGGCCGAAAAGCTAAGTTTTCGCACCTCCGAACTTAATATACATACCTACACACCCTCGGAAATTAAACACCTTTTCGAATTCAACGGTGGGTTAAATTTTTATGGTTTTGCATCAAATATTTTTTTTACTGGTCACGGCTCAACATATCAAATTTTTATATGGGAAGAAGGCGTGGTTATTGACCAATAGTGGTCATTTCTGCACCAGATATTTTAACTGTGTATACTACATTTGGTTCCATTTGCAACACTATTTCCTTTAATATTGCCCTTTCACTTGTATGTGTAGTAAGCGTTGCTTTGTTGTTCGCAATTTCAGTTTTCGAATTTTGTTCAATTCGCTTTAAAATATCCTTCAATGTCACTTGTTTATGAGGTACCATGCTCACTTTGCCATTTCAGAACTTAACCTCTTGCTGACAATGACAAATGTCTGTACACAGACAGACGGACATGGTCAAATCCAGAGCTGGGCTCGTTAATCAAGAAATTAACTTCGTTAATTAAAAATTTAACGTCAACGGAAGTTAAAGTTAACTTTAACGTTTTTTGTGGAAAAAAATATATAGTTTTTTTCTCCAAAAGCAGTTGAACAACAGTTTTACGACAAAGTTTTGTGTAAAAAAAAAAAATATTTTTTTCCAAAAGCACTTGAACAAAAGTTTTACGACAATGTATATATAGAGAACAGATGTTCAACTACACTGTAGGGGTTGGCTTTGTTGTATTTGATAAGCAAGTTCAACAATACTTTCTTGCCCTGTCATCAATTCCGCGGAGTTTCTCTTCAGGAAGTCATATAGTTTCTCTTCAGTCACTAAATCGTGTATGACGCTTTTGAACGACCTGTCGCTCTTCTTGATTTTTTTTGGCCGTTAATTAATGATGTTCTACCCACGTCTGGCTAAATCGATTTTGTTTCAATTTCGTATCTCCACTGAACTATACATGTATGCATTACTTCTATAATGGCAGTACATACAAGGTATATTCACCTTCATTAGAGTGCAGATATATTTTTATTTGAGCAAGAAAAATATTTCAAAAACATAAAACTCAGGAGCCGTAGCAAATGTGTTAATGCAATAACATTTTGATAGTTTGTTTTAAATTATTTGTTAAACGAAATTATACCAATGTCGACAGAATGATGAAATGTGCAGGACTTTGCTACACCCTTCTGATCCTGTTTTCCATTACAACCGCCTTTGACAGTTGCTTGTTTGAAGTAGTTCATAAAATACATACATAAATATACGAACAAATCTCTTTGATTGCGGAACTGAAACAAATTGTGAAGATACTCATATATTACTTCCAATATAGAAGTACATACATACAAGGTAGTCCATCATACATACGTAATATTAAATACTTATATGACTTGAACACTAAAATGTATCGAAAGATATTTTGAGATAAGTGGTTGATGAAGATAGGTAGTGATATGTAGTTTATCTTGTGTCCGTTCAACATGCAAGAGCTTATATTGAGTTGTTTCTAAAATGTCCCTTTTTTTTTAGTTATTTTGCTCAGTTCTTCAAAAAGTAGGAAGAGCACTTTTGCATAAGATGGACTCATTTACTGGTGACTTAAATTGTCCATGAAATAAATCAGAAAACATCAAAGTATATACAGTATTTCTCGCTTATATCCTTACTTACTTTACTTTTAATGGCACAACAGCCCATGGAGGGCCTAGGCCGAGCTTTTCGCATCTACTCATGTTGTGCGTGTTATATTTGTACATGAATGGAAGGGACCTACAGTTTTTTTATGCCGAATCCAAACGGCGAAGTGAAAAGCTTTTCATAGCAATTTTTACTCTTGTAGGTTTGCCATTGCCTGCCAAGAGGTGGTGCCGTGTAGAAAAATTATTTTTTCTACTTTTTGATTTTGCCTGTGCCGAGATTCGAACCCCTGACACTGCGCAGCAGTCCAACGCACTACCACTACGCCACAGCGTAGTGGTAGTAGTCGCTTATATCCACCGCGTATAAAAATGTTCCGCTTAATAGCACTATACACTATTTATTTCGATTAATACGGGAGAGGCGTGAGATCCCCAGAAGCAAAAGCCCCAAAAAACATTTGTATAACTGAATCAATAGCTCAAAACTGTCCGATTTTTACATACTACAATAATTTATCCAGGCCACCCTATGTAGTAGCTATACTAAGTGAACAGAATAAAGACGACTGCCAGTTGTTAAAAAAAAAGGAATGTCAAAAAAACCCACTTTCGCTGCAAAAGATAAGACAGAAAATGGTAATAATTTTTGTGTACATACATGTACATATATGAATTTTGTTTATTGAATGCATGTTCATATATTGTATGGTATGTGTTATTATTAACACTGTACAACACGAATTTTATTTCTTAGAACATATTTGAAGTCAGCGCCGCTGCGCATATTCAGAACTCAGTGCAACATAATTTCTATTTTTAGCCCAAGTACGGTGATGCGCTGCGTCGACATCTTTCACTTAAGTATATTTTTAAGTAAGATATGTACTAAGAACAGTTTCGATGAAGAGTCACATGAATAAACATCTAGCATTCTAATTTCAAAGCAAAATATTAGCAGCCCAACGGACTAAAATAAGCCTATATTTTTAAGTTTAATTGAGGTTATGTAATCATTTTTTGACTATGGAAAAATACCACAGAATATTTAGATTTTTTCTCTGTAATTTCTCGAATTTTCTGTTTTCAGATTCGTGTTCAACTTCGAAAATTCTATAAGAATCATCCTACGCGGTCTAAGAAATATTAAAGTTTCTTCGTACAGTATAATTTAATAACAACCATACGCGGTACCACTTATTAACATAATCTTACACTATCCACAATATTTGGGGATTTTGTGCTGGGGGACTTTGAACTTGGTGATTTTTTTTTTTTTTGGGATTTCGAGTTTTACCCAAACATTGGCTATTGTGAATCCTTGAATTTTATTCATTTAAAATTGTCAACGCTAAAAGGATATCGAAAAATTCGATGCTTTCGATTTAGTCGAAGTGAATTTTGCATTCGATGAAGTTTGTATGAAGAAAATTATATTGTAATATATAGGTATATATTGTTTCGAATATTTAGTTGTTGTTTATTTGCAAGTCTAATGTCGTGAGCAACAAAGGACAGCTCGAAAAATTGGTTACCATAATGGAGGGGAATCGGAATGTTGTCAAAGCAACTTGTACCAAAAACCAAGTTGGAAGAAGTGTTTTTCACAGAGATGGTCGACAATCAGAAGTTTTTATTGATTCAAAAAAAAAATATACAACAAAGTTAAAATTGGCAAATCTATTTTAAGAATATTTACGTAGTAGAATCTATTTCCAAGAGGTTTGAAGCATCCCTTAACCGTCTTCTGCCTGTTGCCAATTCAAGTAAAGCACTCTCTTTGTCAAATGATTTATCGAACAATAAACAAAAACAACAATTAAAATCACCCAAGTCGATTCAAGAGTATTTCTCAAACTTTTTATGCAATGCACACTGACGAGTTGCAAGAAGAGTAACAGCCTGAATTTGCAAAATTGTTTTATTGTGGAGCGTTTGATATTGTAGTATTTAGGTGGCAACACACTTTGTAGAAGTTAGATGACAGCACAAATAAACAGACACAAAGAGGGATTGGCTATGAAATAGTAAAAGAAGCAGGAAGTGTTTTATTGAACATTGGCGACGATTTAATTTGAACTCACACAAAGTTTGTTTGAATACAATTTTTTTTACTGTGGGAAAAGTAATGGCAAGCCAGGGTGAGTAAAAGAGTTTGATTTAAATGGTGGAAATCAAAGGGAAAATTTAAAAGAAAAATGTTGAATTTTGGGCGCACAATGTGCGGCGAATATGCATAGGAGAGAAAGTTGGAGATGCCGGCGAGAGAGAATGTGACAAGTGCAACGAGAAATGAGGGAGACTGAGTAAAATAGAGTGACGAGTGGAAGAAGAAATGGGAGGAAAGAAATAAAAATAAAAACAATCAGTGATACCTATTGCAATGACAGGTCGATTTTGGGCACAAATTAAATTAATTTTACGCCTCAAGAAATTACTTTGGTAAAGTAGAGCTTTAAGAGTAAAGTTTGCGAATTAAATTGGCAATATGAAGTTGAAAAGTGGAATGATATTGATGCAGCATGAATGTATTGTAAAACAAAGAACGATTTTGGCAGATGTAGCTTAAATGTCCGCAATTAGCTTGATTGTTGCAGCTTGAATGTCTGCAAGAGGAAAAAAAATATGGTGTTTTGAGTACAGCTTAAATGTCTGCAAGTAAGAAAAAAAATGTTGTAGATGTGGCTTAAATGTCCGCAATTAGAAAATATATGGGTTACAATAAAAAGAGGTTGTTGCAGCTTGAATGTCTGCAAGTGCAAACAATTTTGGTGCAGGTTAAATGTTGGCAAGTGAAAAACATTCTGGTACAGGAAAAAGAGATAATATGAAGCTACTAAAATGTTAGCAATAGAAAAAAATATGTCTAAAGATAAGTGGAAAATAAATAATGTTGAGAGATTTTTCAAAATTATTTGGTATCATGCCATTTGACTACATACTTTTCGACGATGGTTACGGGATTTTGATTGGTTTATTCAGCTATATGAAATTTGGCCGATTCCAGAACATGTCAACAGCGTTCAGCGTGGCCCGCTAGTCGAGCGTTTCGTGCCAAACTTAACCGAGTACGAGGTGGCTATTTAAAAGCCAAATGATCATTTACAATCAAAGAAAAATTTTAGGTATGAAAGGTATGAAGCTTATCAAAAAGTGCATTTCAACAGCATTGCGTCGCAAGTTGCTGTCATTGGGTGACGTCCATTTAGATGTGGTACTTCGAGAAGCAAAAGCATTTGAGGTGGTAGAAGAGCAGAGCAAATTGCTATATAACAAAGTTGCTGGAGTTATGCGCCAGAAAAATTTTGACATTAATAAAATCAATGTTCGGCTACAGCAGTTTGGAAGGGAGGCAGGTGTAGAGTGTCATCGTTGTAGTTTAAGAGGTCATCGCCTGTTTGATGAAAAATGTGCTGCAAAATGAAAAGCATGCAATAAGTGTGGGGGCCTTAACCGTTTTAGTCGCAATTGTCGCACCAAAACCCGTTTTCTCCCGGAAACTCAAAAATTTGCGCAGAGTGATCGTTCGGCATATAAATTTGAGAGATCACAGGAAGTAGACGAATATCCAAATCCATCTAAGCGAATGTATTCTAAAAATGAAGAAACTGTAAAATTTGTGAACAATATAATGCCAGGAAAGGAATATGTTTTGCATATTGGGAATTCTTGTCACGATGCCAATAATAAAATAGAATGCAAGATTGGTGGCGCTAGCAGTTAGTTTTCATCGATTCGGGTTCCAAATACAATGTCATCGATTGTAAAACTTGGAATTATTTAAAAGCTGGTAAGGTTGTGGTACGAAATCAACGAACGGAATCTAATTTTAGAGCATTTGGTGAGCATCCGTTGTCTTTGGTGGGAGTATTCGAAGCACTAATAGAAACAACAAAGCGTCAGATGTACGCTGATTTTTATGTATTCAAAGATTGCGGAAGAGCTAAGTCTATCTATTTTGAAGATCGGTGAAACCGTCAACCAAGTTAATACTAAGAACAAACATGGAAAAATCAAAGGCATTGTAGTTCAAATCCCAATTGATAGAAACATTAAACCGGTTGCTCAACCATATCGAAAAATACCGATGGCTTTAGGAGATGCCGTTGACACTAAAATAAATAGGTTTGGGTATTATTGAGAAGGTTGACGGCCCAGCAGCTTGGATTACGCCGATGGTGGTAGTGCCAAAAGGAGATTATGTACGTATATGTATCGACATGCGTTTAGCAAACTAAGCCATTGAGCGTGAAAAACACCCACTACCAACATTTGAGGACTTCCTGCCTCATCTGGGACAAGCAAATTGATTTACAAAACTGGATGTGAAGAATGCGTTCCACCTAGTGGAAATTTCTGAGGAATCGCGTGAGATTACTACTTTTATTACAAAGAGAGGATTGCTTCGTTATACTAGGCTGTTATTTGGAATAGTTTGCGCACCTGAAATGTTTCTACAGATTATGGAGATGATATTAAGTGATTGTGAAAATTGTTACAATTTTATTGATGATATCATAATTTTTGGTGAGACAAAAGAGAAATTAGAAGCATATGTCAATAAGGTGCTCGATAAACTAAAACAATACAGTGAGCACTTGAATAATGAAAAATGTATATTTGGTGCTGAACAAATTGAATTTTTGGGGCAAAAATTATCAGCAAATGGAATTACGCCTACGAACGATAAAATCAGAAGGTTCAGACAACCTACTTCAGCTGAGGAAGTACGTAGCTTTTTGGGTTTAGTGAATTATGTAGGAAAATTTATTCCAAATCTTGCAACGATCACTGATCCACTTCGAAAGTTGACTAAAAAGGATGTAGTATTTGAATGGGGCCATGAACAGAAACAAGCTTTTAACGATTTAAAACAGCATTTAACAGGCGAATTAGTGCTTGGTTATCTTAATTTAAGAGACAAAACTCAGTTGTATGCAGATGCGTCACAAGTTGGTTTATGTGCCGTGCTTGTGCAGAATAATAATGTGGGGCCAAAAGTTATTGCATGTGCTAGAAAGATTTCATATGGTCCCTGTAGCGTAGCGTTAGTGCGTTGGACTGTTACGCAGAGTGTCAGGGGTTCGAATCTCGGCACAATAAACATAAAAAAAAATTTAAAAAAAATATAAGATAAAAATAAAAAAATGCAACAACAACAAAATTAACGGCACCACCTCTTGGCAGGCAATGGCAAACCTACAAGAGTAAAAATTGCCTGTGAAAAGCTTTTCACTTCGCCGTTCGGATTCGGCATAAAACTGTATATCCCTTCCATTCATTTAAAAATATAACACGCACGACATGAATGAATGCGAAAATTTCGGCCTCGGCCATGTGTGTGTGCCTTTAAAAGAAAAAGAAGTAATTTTTGATGCTATTTTAACTGAGTATACCGAATTTGGTTACATTTGATTCCCTTTTCTATTGATACAGCACTTTGATTACTTCACTTGTATGGGAAGTAGGCGTGGCTTTTGCTCAATGTTTACAATTTATATAACAGTTATTCAAGAGGCTTTTTCAATGATGTGTATCGAATTTTGTTCAATTCGCTTCAGAATTTCCGTCAATATTACTCTTTGAAAATTTCATTTATGTGAGGGCACCACGCCACTTGCCCGAATTTGGACATATCAGAACTTTTTCCTGAGTGTAAGGAGTGTTTGTACAAAGTATGGTTGGACAGCATAAATTTTACGCACGGACATGGCTAATCGGCTCCGCTATGTAATCATTTATACAAACATATATATTTTTTGAGCAGTCAATCGATAAGCAGGTTTTACAATAACCGCGGCATACACAAAATCAAGGACGTCAGATTGCAAAAATGGAAAATTCAATTAAGTAGGTATGCATATTAGAAAACTCACAAAAAAGCATTTATTACTTAGAAAAAAGGAACCAACAATTGGGAAAAAGGCCCTAACCATAACAACGTTTTTATAAAATGGTATGGGTTGATACTATTGAAATAGACATTTGTAACTAAAATATGAACAATTTTCAATTGATACTTGTAATATCAGTACCGATAAAATAGTTTTTCAGCGGACTAACAAAAGCAAATGGTTGATATCCAAAAGCGCAGTATCGATAAAATGGTTCAATCACTTTTGGGTAAAGATACGAACACAATGAAGCGGCAACGACTATGCGCCATATGTCAATACTTAATTCTTGCGAATGGCTACAACACTGCATCATTGCGCCAATGTGCAAATTGTCGCTGTCGTCGATTTGAATCTATTATGAAATTATAGTTTGCTTGTTATTTTCTTTGAAAAAAAAAAAAATTAATGAAGTGCTCTATATTGTGGAGTTATAGTTTTTAGATTAAGTTTGCTGTTTTTTTTTATATCGTCAACACACAGGGGATACCCATGTGAATGCAGAGCTTTGCATCGATTGGAAGGGAGATTGTTAGGTGGGAGGTGGAAGAAGGGTGAGGCTGTTATGAGCGTTTGCTTTAAATTTGCAAGGATCATAATAATCGGGGAAAATATTTGTAGGGACCTTCCAAATACGACAGCTAAAATATAAAATAATTTTCTATGTAATGCGTAGTGCAGTGGAACACCGTGTCTCATTAGAACATCTACCGTGAAAGTAACGGTAAAACAGAGTCTGTCTCCTATTAGCTTTGTCGCTCGATGTTGGATACGGTCCAGGAGCTCTTGTTGCGTTCGTAAATCTTCAGCCCATAGGTGCGAATTAAACTCCAATTTAAGACGTATATAGATGGTCATGCAGAGATCAGTCGGAGTGAAATATTTTTTACACCGCCTAAGAAAGCCGAGACACTTGGCTGCCTCTTTCGACATGTCCAAAATGTGTTTGTTCCAACGAACATCACATTGTATGAACATGCCCAGAACATTAACAGTCGCTATCTACGCAATACCTACCCCATCCATACCTAGGGGATTAACGAGGGTTACGTGGACGAATTTCCTATTTCCAATGAAAAGTTTCAAAACCACCTTCCAAAAAAGTATGTCTGCATACCCTAAATAATTTTTGATTATTAAAATGTAATGTTAAATCCAGCAAATATAGAAATATTAAAAAGTGTGGCAGGACATCAATTTTAATGCTGGCAACGATGACATCGAAAACGTCAACAGCTTCACGTATCTGGGAAGTGTAATTTCTATGGATGGTGGGGCGAAAGAGGACATTACATCAAGAATTTCAAAAGCGAGAGGGGCATTTGCCCAACTGAGTAAGATCTGGAGCTCGTCGTTTATCTCCACCAAAACAAAAAGTTAAATCAGTTCTGCTGTATGGGTGTGAGACGTGGCTAGCAACTGACCAACTAATGACATAAAGCTACACAGATGGAAATGGATTGGACACACTCTACGAAAAACGCCCAATCAAATTTGCCGCCAAGCCCTCAAATGGAATACCCAAGGCAGGCGACAGCGTGGTAGACCAAAAGTCACGTGGAAAAGGACGTTAGAGAAGGAAATTCGTGATTCAGAAAAGTCTTGGAAAGAAATAAAAGTCATCGTCAAAGATCGAATTCAATGGAGACGATTCATTATGGCCCTATGTTCCCCCTAGGAGTCCCCACGAATTTCCAAATTTCATGGAGAAAACCCCCTACGAATGTTCAAAATAGATTAAATAAAATATATGTGATACATGCTATATCGACATTTTTGAAATGTTTTGATTAGTGATGGGAATTATCAAGTATGTACTTCGGTATCGATACTTTTAAGAATCGGGTATTTTTTCTTACATTCATTTATTTTTACCCATTTTTTACTTCTGGAAATACTTACTATTTAACTATTTCTAAGAAAAAATACATTTGGTGCGAGAATATAGATTATGTAATTTTTAAAATAAACGCTATCAATTGCGTGAATAATTCATAAATAAATTCCTTATTTTTTAAATCTTAAAATGATATCAACATATCTTTACGTACATAGTTCATTATTGCAAGTTGAAACTGTAATTTTGTATTTACAACTATTGCTTTAAATATAATTATATTTTTAAAGGACATGGTTTTAATATTTCATTTCGAAAACTATATAATGAGTTTACTTGCATTTTAAATCAATATTGTGTTTTATGATATTATTTTAAATTTTACAACCAGTAAGTTACAAGACTTTTTTATCTACTCTAGTAATATATATAGTAATGCTTCTCGGAAGCATTACTATAACTTTTATACATACTTATGATCAGTTCTTCTATTGTGTCTGATGCATACATAAATGATCCTTCGTGAGCATAAAACTATGGCATTCTTTTTAAGTCAACTTGAATATGTTATTTATAGTCCCTAGTAGGTAGTAGGGAGTCATCTCTTCATCTACATCTCTTTCAACTACTTTATTTTTCTACCTGTCTCTCTCGAATAGTCATTCATGCTTCGTCAGTGTATATGTAAAGGTCAAATTCCATAACACGCGTTTCGAACGCAACGCTTTTCTTGTATATGCGCTTTCTAGGCATTCGGCGTTTTGCAATGTTGTATGCTCCACAACACGTGTTTTCCGCGTCTGCTTCTTCTTTAAAAATCAACTGATGCTCATTTTTTTAATGTTAAGGTCACTAAAAAATTAAAAATTAACTAAAATGGCATCCCTAAAGGACTTTGTAAATTTCTTAGAATTCACGAATTCTCTGCAGTCATAGGTGTACACCCTGTGTGTTGAATAAATCAACAAAAAATCGGCTTTCTGTTTTTCACCACTTCTATTAATTTTTCTTTCATTACTTTTTTTTCTTCTAAATTATTAGCATCCAATTTATTATTGATGAGTAAAGTTCGACGTACAATAATCGGTAGTAGAATTTTCGCTTCAGCTAAAATAAAGTTTAATCTGCCTGAGTATTAGGTTAATTTTTAGTAGTTATTTATCATCCCAGATCAAATAATTATATTTAAAATATTTATTTGTTGTGTTCAACAGCTTCTACATCAAATAAATATATTAAATCTTTTCGATATATCTGTTATCGATTATGCCATTTTCCTACAAATTACAGCATCTAACAAAATGTATAGAACTACGCCACGACGATGATTATTTGTTGTTGTATGGTTTGTTGTTTAGAAATGGGGAATTATCGATAACAAATAGCAAACTACTATTTTCCAGCACTTGTTTCTATCCACAACTAACAGCTAAAGAGGGATAAATATCGCTACTTATCTCTTCATACAAATAATTTCCTAATTATGTATACGCATCAGGAATATAGAATTTCTCTCTCTTGCCTGTCTGTTAAAACTTTCGGACGCCCAGAACGAGGTGTATTTTTTCAGTTATCAAGATTTATCAATCGACTTATTGCACTTCTAATAGTGATAGGGCTTCTACAAAACATACCAAAAATATAATTTATTTATCGCCCCTCATTGTGAAGATATAATATGATTTTCTTTTCGGAAACGATCAATTCTTTTTCTTTGGGCATTTTGACTCGCGCATATCAACACCGAACTGAAACTAAATGCACTAAATGCAAATCAAAGTCAATGTTTTTCTGTTAAATTAGAACAGTGCAAAAAATCGGAAAATTAAAAGCAAAATAAATCAAAAAAATAAATAAATAACGGAATATTCAACTGCAGCAACGAATACTTTTGTAAGTTAAAAATATACTTTACTTAAGATTTTGCTGCTCTCTTTTGATAACGGTTTAATATTTTCAGAAGGCTTTTTTTTGCATTGTGTTTCGTAAGCATCAGTCTATGAATATACTTGTAAAGACAGAAATCGAGTAAGTATACTAGTATAGAACAGCGACGAATAGTTTTGTGACATTGCAATTGCATTAATGCATAAATATAACATAATAATAAGGTATGGCATTTCATTTGAGTATTGCTTTTTTTCTTATGAGTTGCAATGGGATATACGACGAAGAAATGTTGAAATATAAGTTTCTATACCCGGTTCAACGATGATGTTCACACGCACATGCATGTGATATACAAAATTGCAATTGTAAAGAGTGATTTTTTGCTACTTCGTTTTTGACGTTTATATTTCTGACAGTTCTGACGCGTGATTCTTGACATGTGTCAAAGTAAAAACTGCTCAATTTGGTTTGCCATTTTATCATGAATAGACTTACGACTGAACAATTTTTGCTAATTATTGAAATTTATTATCAAAATTCGTGCTTTGTGAAAAATGTGTTTCGCAAGCTACGTCCATTTTGTGACGAGGTTAATTTTTGGCGCAATGCATTCGCGAGTAAGCAGAATTGCCGTATTTGTAGCGAAGACCAGCCAGAGGCAATTCAGCAGCTACCAATGCATCCCGAAAAATGCACTATTTGGTTTGGTTTATGGGCAGGCGGAATAATTGGGCCGTGCTTCTTCAAAGACGATGAAGGCCGCAACGTTACGGTCAATGGAGAAAGGTACCGTTCAATGATAACAGACTTTTTTTTTGCCGAAAATGCAAGGATTGGGCTAGGCCAACATGTGATTTCAACAGGACGGTGCCAGATGCACACGAAACCAAGTATTAATTGAGAATTTGATGAGCAGTTAATCTCACGTTTTGGTGCAGTCAATTGGGCACCAAGATCGTGTAATTTAACCCCGTTAGACTATTTTTTGTGGGGTTATGTTAAGTATCTTGTCTATAAGGACAAGCCAAACACGATTGCTACTTTGGAAGCCAACATTGAATGCGTCATTGGTGAGATTCCGGCCGAAATATGTGAAAGTGTACCAAAATTAGACCTTCAGAATGGTCATGGAACCAATTGAAGCGTAGCCGCGGGCAACATTTAAGTGAAATTGTCTTTAAAAAGTAAATGGCAGGAATTAATTTAGTGATCCAAATAAAAATTTCATTCACTTTTGTAAAATTTCTGTGTTTTTCTGAATTTGTAAAAACCAAGCTCTTAAACAATCACCCTTTATATGTTACAAAAAATATCTTACATTAATTGTTACACGAATTATGTCTAATTATGTTTTCTTACCATAATACTGAGAATATATGTAATATAAGCATTTATTACTTAGAAAAAAGGAACCAACAATTGGGAAAAAGGCCCTAACCATAACAACGTTTTTTTAAAATGGTATGGGTTGATACTATTGAAATAGACATTTGTAACTAAAATATGAACAATTTTCAATTGATACTTGTAATATCAGTACCGATAAAATAGTTTTTCAGCGGACTAACAAAAGCAAATGGTTGATATCCAAAAGCGCAGTATCGATAAAATGGTTCAATCACTTTTGGGTAAAGATACGAACACAATGAAGCGGCAACGACTATGCGCCATATGTCAATACTTAATTCTTGCGAATGGCTACAACACTGCATCATTGCGCCAATGTGCAAATTGTCGCTGTCGTCGATTTGAATCTATTATGAAATTATAGTTTGCATGTTATTTTCTTTGAAAAAAAAAAAAATTAATGAAGTGCTCTATATTGTGGAGTTATAGTTTTTAGATTAAGTTTGCTGTTTTTTTTTATATCGTCAACACACAGGGGATACCCATGTGAATGCAGAGCTTTGCATCGATTGGAAGGGAGATTGTTAGGTGGGAGGTGGAAGGAGGGTGAGGCTGTTATGAGCGTTTGCTTTAAATTTGCAAGGATCATAATAATCGGGGAAAATATTTGTAGGGACCTTCCAAATACGACAGCTAAAATATAAAATAATTTTCTATGTAATGCGTAGTGCAGTGGAACACCGTGTCTCATTAGAACATCTACCGTGAAAGTAACGGTAAAACAGAGTCTGTCTCCTATTAGCTTTGTCGCTCGATGTTGGATACGGTCCAGGAGCTCTTGTTGCGTTCGTAAATCTTCAGCCCATAGGTGCGAATTAAACTCCAATTTAAGACGTATATAGATGGTCATGCAGAGATCAGTCGGAGTGAAATATTTTTTACACCGCCTAAGAAAGCCGAGACACTTGGCTGCCTCTTTCGACATGTCCAAAATGTGTTTGTTCCAACGAACATCACATTGTATGAACATGCTCAGAACATTAACAGTCGCTATCTACGCAATACCTACCCCATCCATACCTAGGGGATTAACGAGGGTTACGTGGACGAATT
Organism: Palloptera scutellata; assembly: GCA_958295655.1. Taxonomy (NCBI): domain Eukaryota; kingdom Metazoa; phylum Arthropoda; class Insecta; order Diptera; family Pallopteridae; genus Palloptera; species Palloptera scutellata. Next base: position 14,864,343 of record OY282453.1, read on the forward strand.
TCCTATTTCCAATGAAAAGTTTCAAAACCACCTTCCAAAAAAGTATGTCTGCATACCCTAAATAATTTTTGATTATTAAAATGTAATGTTAAATCCAGCAAATATAGAAATATTAAAAAGTGTGGCAGGACATCAATTTTAATGCTGGCAACGATGACATCGAAAACGTCAACAGCTTCACGTATCTGGGAAGTGTAATTTCTATGGATGGTGGGGCGAAAGAGGACATTACATCAAGAATTTCAAAAGCGAGAGGGGCATTTGCCCAACTGAGTAAGATCTGGAGCTCGTCGTTTATCTCCACCAAAACAAAAAGTTAAATCAGTTCTGCTGTATGGGTGTGAGACGTGGCTAGCAACTGACCAACTAATGACATAAAGCTACACAGATGGAAATGGATTGGACACACTCTACGAAAAACGCCCAATCAAATTTGCCGCCAAGCCCTCAAATGGAATACCCAAGGCAGGCGACAGCGTGGTAGACCAAAAGTCACGTGGAAAAGGACGTTAGAGAAGGAAATTCGTGATTCAGAAAAGTCTTGGAAAGAAATAAAAGTCATCGTCAAAGATCGCATTCAATGGAGACGATTCATTATGGCCCTATGTTCCCCCTAGGAGTCCCCACGAATTTCCAAATTTCATGGAGAAAACCCCCTATGAATGTTCAAAATAGATTAAATAAAATATATGTGATACATGCTATATCGACATTTTTGAAATGTTTTGATTAGTGATGGGAATTATCAAGTATGTACTTCGGTATCGATACTTTTAAGAATCGGGTATTTTTTCTTACATTCATTTATTTTTACCCATTTTTTACTTCTGGAAATACTTACTATTTAACTATTTCTAAGAAAAAATACATTTGGTGCGAGAATATAGATTATGTAATTTTTAAAATAAACGCTATCAATTGCGTGAATAATTCATAAATAAATTCCTTATTTTTTAAATCTTAAAATGATATCAACATATCTTTACGTACATAGTTCATTATTGCAAGTTGAAACTGTAATTTTGTATTTACAACTATTGCTTTAAATATAATTATATTTTTAAAGGACATGGTTTTAATATTTCATTTCGAAAACTATATAATGAGTTTACTTGCATTTTAAATCAATATTGTGTTTTATGATATTATTTTAAATTTTACAACCAGTAAGTTACAAGACTTTTTTATCTACTCTAGTAATATATATAGTAATGCTTCTCGGAAGCATTACTATAACTTTTATACATACTTATGATCAGTTCTTCTATTGTGTCTGATGCATACATAAATGATCCTTCGTGAGCATAAAACTATGGCATTCTTTTTAAGTCAACTTGAATATGTTATTTATAGTCCCTAGTAGGTAGTAGGGAGTCATCTCTTCATCTACATCTCTTTCAACTACTTTATTTTTCTACCTGTCTCTCTCGAATAGTCATTCATGCTTCGTCAGTGTATATGTAAAGGTCAAATTCCATAACACGCGTTTCGAACGCAACGCTTTTCTTGTATATGCGCTTTCTAGGCATTCGGCGTTTTGCAATGTTGTATGCTCCACAACACGTGTTTTCCGCGTCTGCTTCTTCTTTAAAAATCAACTGATGCTCATTTTTTTAATGTTAAGGTCACTAAAAAATTAAAAATTAACTAAAATGGCATCCCTAAAGGACTTTGTAAATTTCTTAGAATTCACGAATTCTCTGCAGTCATAGGTGTACACCCTGTGTGTTGAATAAATCAACAAAAAATCGGCTTTCTGTTTTTCACCACTTCTATTAATTTTTCTTTCATTACTTTTTTTTCTTCTAAATTATTAGCATCCAATTTATTATTGATGAGTAAAGTTCGACGTACAATAATCGGTAGTAGAATTTTCGCTTCAGCTAAAACAAAGTTTAATCTGCCTGAGTATTAGGTTAATTTTTAGTAGTTATTTATCATCCCAGATCAAATAATTATATTTAAAATATTTATTTGTTGTGTTCAACAGCTTCTACATCAAATAAATATATTAAATCTTTTCGATATATCTGTTATCGATTATGCCATTTTCCTACAAATTACAGCATCTAACAAAATGTATAGAACTACGCCACGACGATGATTATTTGTTGTTGTATGGTTTGTTGTTTAGAAATGGGGAATTATCGATAACAAATAGCAAACTACTATTTTCCAGCACTTGTTTCTATCCACAACTAACAGCTAAAGAGGGATAAATATCGCTACTTATCTCTTCATACAAATAATTTCCTAATTATGTATACGCATCAGGAATATAGAATTTCTCTCTCTTGCCTGTCTGTTAAAACTTTCGGACGCCCAGAACGAGGTGTATTTTTTCAGTTATCAAGATTTATCAATCGACTTATTGCACTTCTAATAGTGATAGGGCTTCTACAAAACATACCAAAAATATAATTTATTTATCGCCCCTCATTGTGAAGATATAATATGATTTTCTTTTCGGAAACGATCAATTCTTTTTCTTTGGGCATTTTGACTCGCGCATATCAACACCGAACTGAAACTAAATGCACTAAATGCAAATCAAAGTCAATGTTTTTCTGTTAAATTAGAACAGTGCAAAAAATCGGAAAATTAAAAGCAAAATAAATCAAAAAAATAAATAAATAACGGAATATTCAACTGCAGCAACGAATACTTTTGTAAGTTAAAAATATACTTTACTTAAGATTTTGCTGCTCTCTTTTGATAACGGTTTAATATTTTCAGAAGGCTTTTTTTTGCATTGTGTTTCGTAAGCATCAGTCTATGAATATACTTGTAAAGACAGAAATCGAGTAAGTATACTAGTATAGAACAGCGACGAATAGTTTTGTGACATTGCAATTGCATTAATGCATAAATATAACATAATAATAAGGTATGGCATTTCATTTGAGTATTGCTTTTTTTCTTATGAGTTGCAATGGGATATACGACGAAGAAATGTTGAAATATAAGTTTCTATACCCGGTTCAACGATGATGTTCACACGCACATGCATGTGATATACAAAATTGCAATTGTAAAGAGTGATTTTTTGCTACTTCGTTTTTGACGTTTATATTTCTGACAGTTCTGACGCGTGATTCTTGACATGTGTCAAAGTAAAAACTGCTCAATTTGGTTTGCCATTTTATCATGAATAGACTTACGACTGAACAATTTTTGCTAATTATTGAAATTTATTATCAAAATTCGTGCTTTGTGAAAAATGTGTTTCGCAAGCTACGTCCATTTTGTGACGAGGTTAATTTTTGGCGCAATGCATTCGCGAGTAAGCAGAATTGCCGTATTTGTAGCGAAGACCAGCCAGAGGCAATTCAGCAGCTACCAATGCATCCCGAAAAATGCACTATTTGGTTTGGTTTATGGGCAGGCGGAATAATTGGGCCGTGCTTCTTCAAAGACGATGAAGGCCGCAACGTTACGGTCAATGGAGAAAGGTACCGTTCAATGATAACAGACTTTTTTTTTGCCGAAAATGCAAGGATTGGGCTAGGCCAACATGTGATTTCAACAGGACGGTGCCAGATGCACACGAAACCAAGTATTAATTGAGAATTTGATGAGCAGTTAATCTCACGTTTTGGTGCAGTCAATTGGGCACCAAGATCGTGTAATTTAACCCCGTTAGACTATTTTTTGTGGGGTTATGTTAAGTATCTTGTCTATAAGGACAAGCCAAACACGATTGCTACTTTGGAAGCCAACATTGAATGCGTCATTGGTGAGATTCCGGCCGAAATATGTGAAAGTGTACCAAAATTAGACCTTCAGAATGGTCATGGAACCAATTGAAGCGTAGCCGCGGGCAACATTTAAGTGAAATTGTCTTTAAAAAGTAAATGGCAGGAATTAATTTAGTGATCCAAATAAAAATTTCATTCACTTTTGTAAAATTTCTGTGTTTTTCTGAATTTGTAAAAACCAAGCTCTTAAACAATCACCCTTTATATGTTACAAAAAATATCTTACATTAATTGTTACACGAATTATGTCTAATTATGTTTTCTTACCATAATACTGAGAATATATGTAATATAAGCATTTATTACTTAGAAAAAAGGAACCAACAATTGGGAAAAAGGCCCTAACCATAACAACGTTTTTTTAAAATGGTATGGGTTGATACTATTGAAATAGACATTTGTAACTAAAATATGAACAATTTTCAATTGATACTTGTAATATCAGTACCGATAAAATAGTTTTTCAGCGGACTAACAAAAGCAAATGGTTGATATCCAAAAGCGCAGTATCGATAAAATGGTTCAATCACTTTTGGGTAAAGATACGAACACAATGAAGCGGCAACGACTATGCGCCATATGTCAATACTTAATTCTTGCGAATGGCTACAACACTGCATCATTGCGCCAATGTGCAAATTGTCGCTGTCGTCGATTTGAATCTATTATGAAATTATAGTTTGCATGTTATTTTCTTTGAAAAAAAAAAAAATTAATGAAGTGCTCTATATTGTGGAGTTATAGTTTTTAGATTAAGTTTGCTGTTTTTTTTTATATCGTCAACACACAGGGGATACCCATGTGAATGAAGAGCTTTGCATCGATTGGAAGGGAGATTGTTAGGTGGGAGGTGGAAGGAGGGTGAGGCTGTTATGAGCGTTTGCTTTAAATTTGCAAGGATCATAATAATCGGGGAAAATATTTGTAGGGACCTTCCAAATACGACAGCTAAAATATAAAATAATTTTCTATGTAATGCGTAGTGCAGTGGAACACCGTGTCTCATTAGAACATCTACCGTGAAAGTAACGGTAAAACAGAGTCTGTCTCCTATTAGCTTTGTCGCTCGATGTTGGATACGGTCCAGGAGCTCTTGTTGCGTTCGTAAATCTTCAGCCCATAGGTGCGAATTAAACTCCAATTTAAGACGTATATAGATGGTCATGCAGAGATCAGTCGGAGTGAAATATTTTTTACACCGCCTAAGAAAGCCGAGACACTTGGCTGCCTCTTTCGACATGTCCAAAATGTGTTTGTTCCAACGAACATCACATTGTATGAACATGCTCAGAACATTAACAGTCGCTATCTACGCAATACCTACCCCATCCATACCTAGGGGATTAACGAGGGTTACGTGGACGAATTTCCTATTTCCAATGAAAAGTTTCAAAACCACCTTCCAAAAAAGTATGTCTGCATACCCTAAATAATTTTTGATTATTAAAATGTAATGTTAAATCCAGCAAATATAGAAATATTAAAAAGTGTGGCAGGACATCAATTTTAATGCTGGCAACGATGACATCGAAAACGTCAACAGCTTCACGTATCTGGGAAGTGTAATTTCTATGGATGGTGGGGCGAAAGAGGACATTACATCAAGAATTTCAAAAGCGAGAGGGGCATTTGCCCAACTGAGTAAGATCTGGAGCTCGTCGTTTATCTCCACCAAAACAAAAAGTTAAATCAGTTCTGCTGTATGGGTGTGAGACGTGGCTAGCAACTGACCAACTAATGACATAAAGCTACACAGATGGAAATGGATTGGACACACTCTACGAAAAACGCCCAATCAAATTTGCCGCCAAGCCCTCAAATGGAATACCCAAGGCAGGCGACAGCGTGGTAGACCAAAAGTCACGTGGAAAAGGACGTTAGAGAAGGAAATTCGTGATTCAGAAAAGTCTTGGAAAGAAATAAAAGTCATCGTCAAAGATCGCATTCAATGGAGACGATTCATTATGGCCCTATGTTCCCCCTAGGAGTCCCCACGAATTTCCAAATTTCATGGAGAAAACCCCCTATGAATGTTCAAAATAGATTAAATAAAATATATGTGATACATGCTATATCGACATTTTTGAAATGTTTTGATTAGTGATGGGAATTATCAAGTATGTACTTCGGTATCGATACTTTTAAGAATCGGGTATTTTTTCTTACATTCATTTATTTTTACCCATTTTTTACTTCTGGAAATACTTACTATTTAACTATTTCTAAGAAAAAATACATTTGGTGCGAGAATATAGATTATGTAATTTTTAAAATAAACGCTATCAATTGCGTGAATAATTCATAAATAAATTCCTTATTTTTTAAATCTTAAAATGATATCAACATATCTTTACGTACATAGTTCATTATTGCAAGTTGAAACTGTAATTTTGTATTTACAACTATTGCTTTAAATATAATTATATTTTTAAAGGACATGGTTTTAATATTTCATTTCGAAAACTATATAATGAGTTTACTTGCATTTTAAATCAATATTGTGTTTTATGATATTATTTTAAATTTTACAACCAGTAAGTTACAAGACTTTTTTATCTACTATAGTAATATATATAGTAATGCTTCTCGGAAGCATTACTATAACTTTTATACATACTTATGATCAGTTCTTCTATTGTGTCTGATGCATACATAAATGATCCTTCGTGAGCATAAAACTATGGCATTCTTTTTAAGTCAACTTGAATATGTTATTTATAGTCCCTAGTAGGTAGTAGGGAGTCATCTCTTCATCTACATCTCTTTCAACTACTTTATTTTTCTACCTGTCTCTCTCGAATAGTCATTCATGCTTCGTCAGTGTATATGTAAAGGTCAAATTCCATAACACGCGTTTCGAACGCAACGCTTTTCTTGTATATGCGCTTTCTAGGCATTCGGCGTTTTGCAATGTTGTATGCTCCACAACACGTGTTTTCCGCGTCTGCTTCTTTAAAAATCAACTGATGCTCATTTTTTTAATGTTAAGGTCACTAAAAAATTAAAAATTAACTAAAATGGCATCCCTAAAGGACTTTGTAAATTTCTTAGAATTCACTAATTCTCTGCAGTCATAGGTGTACACCCTGTGTGTTGAATAAATCAAAAAAAAATCGGCTTTCTGTTTTTCACCACTTCTATTAATTTTTCTTTCATTACTTTTTTTTCTTCTAAATTATTAGCAGCCAATTTACTATTGATGAGTAAAGTTCGACGTCAAATAATCGGTAGTAGAATTTTCGCTTCAGCTAAAACAAAGTTTAATCTGCCTGAGTATTAGGTTAATTTTTAGTAGTTATTTATCATCCCAGATCAAATAATTATATTTAAAATATTTATTTGTTGTGTTCAACAGCTTCTACATCAAATAAATATATTAAATCTTTTCGATATATCTGTTATCGATTATGCCATTTTCCTACAAATTACAGCATCTAACAAAATGTATAGAACTACGCCACGACGATGATTATTTGTTGTTGTATGGTTTGTTGTTTAGAAATGGGGAATTATCGATAACAAATAGCAAACTACTATTTTCCAGCACTTGTTTCTATCCACAACTAACAGCTAAAGAGGGATAAATATCGCTACTTATCTCTTCATACAAATAATTTCCTAATTATGTATACGCATCAGGAATATAGAAGTTCTCTCTCTTGCCTGTCTGTTAAAACTTTCGGACGCCCAGAACGAGGTGTATTTTTTCAGTTATCAAGATTTATCAATCGACTTATTGCACTTCTAATAGTGATAGGGCTTCTACAAAACATACCAAAAATATAATTTATTTATCGCCCCTCATTGTGAAGATATAATATGATTTTCTTTTCGGAAACGATCAATTCTTTTTCTTTGGGCATTTTGACTCGCGCATATCAACACCGAACTGAAACTAAATGCACTAAATGCAAATCAAAGTCAATGTTTTTCTGTTAAATTAGAACAGTGCAAAAAATCGGAAAATTAAAAGCAAAATAAATCAAAAAAATAAATAAATAACGGAATATTCAACTGCAGCAACGAATACTTTTGTAAGTTAAAAATATACTTTACTTAAGATTTTGCTGCTCTCTTTTGATAACGGTTTAATATTTTCAGAAGGCTTTTTTTTGCATTGTGTTTCGTAAGCATCAGTCTATGAATATACTTGTAAAGACAGAAATCGAGTAAGTATACTAGTATAGAACAGCGACGAATAGTTTTGTGACATTGCAATTGCATTAATGCATAAATATAACATAATAATAAGGTATGGCATTTCATTTGAGTATTGCTTTTTTTCTTATGAGTTGCAATGGGATATACGACGAAGAAATGTTGAAATATAAGTTTCTATACCCGGTTCAACGATGATGTTCACATGCATGTGATATACAAAATTGCAATTGTAAAGAGTGATTTTTTTGCTACTTCGTTTTTGACGTTTATATTTCTGACAGTTCTGACGCGTGATTCTTGACATATGTCAAAGTAAAAACTGCTCAATTTGGTTTGCCATTTTATCATGAATAGACTTACGACTGAACAATTTTTGCTAATTATTGAAATTTATTATCAAAATTCGTGCTTTGTGAAAAATGTGTTTCGCCAGCTACGTCCATTTTGTGACGAGGTTAATTTTTGGCGCAATGCATTCGCGAGTAAGCAGAATTGCCGTATTTGTAGCGAAGACCAGCCAGAGGCAATTCAGCAGCTACCAATGCATCCCGAAAAATGCACTATTTGGTTTGGTTTATGGGCAGGCGGAATAATTGGGCCGTGCTTCTTCAAAGACGATGAAGGCCGCAAAGTTACGGTCAATGGAGAAAGGTACCGTTCAATGATAACATACTTTTTTTTTGTCGAAAAATGCAAGGATTGGGCTAGGCCAACATGTGATTTCAACAGGACGGTGCCAGATGCACACGAAACCAAGTATTAATTGAGAATTTGATGAGCAGTTAATCTCACGTTTTGGTGCAGTCAATTGGGCACCAAGATCGTGTAATTTAACCCCGTTAGACTATTTTTTGTGGGGTTATGTTAAGTATCTTGTCTATAAGGACAAGCCAAACACGATTGCTACTTTGGAAGCCAACATTGAATGCGTCATTGGTGAGATTCCGGCCGAAATATGTGAAAGTGTACCAAAATTAGACCTTCAGAATGGTCATGGAACCAATTGAAGCGTAGCCGCGGGCAACATTTAAATGAAATTATCTTTAAAAAGTAAATGGCAGGAATTAATTTAGTGATCCAAATAAAAATTTCATTCACTTTTGTAAAATTTCTGTGTTTTTCTGAATTTGTAAAAACCAAGCTCTTAAACAATCACCCTTTATATGTTACAAAAAATACCTTACATTAATTGTTACACGAATTATGTCTAATTATGTTTTCTTACCATAATACTGAGAATATATGTAATATAAGCATTTATTACTTAGAAAAAAGGAACCAACAATTGGGAAAAAGGCCCTAACCATAACAACGTTTTTTTAAAATGGTATGGGTTGATACTATTGAAATAGACATTTGTAACTAAAATATGAACAATTTTCAATTGATACTTGTAATATCAGTACCGATAAAATAGTTTTTCAGCGGACTAACAAAAGCAAATGGTTGATATCCAAAAGCGCAGTATCGATAAAATGGTTCAATCACATTTGGGTAAAGATACGAACACAATGAAGCGGCAACGACTATGCGCCATATGTCAATACTTAATTCTTGCGAATGGCTACAACACTGCATCATTGCGCCAATGTGCAAATTGTCGCTGTCGTCGATTTGAATCTATTATGAAATTATAGTTTGCTTGTTATTTTCTTTGAAAAAAAAAAAATTAATGAAGTGCTCTATATTGTGGAGTTATAGTTTTTAGATTAAGTTTGCTGTTTTTTTTTTATATCGTCAACACACAGGGGATACCCATGTGAATGCAGAGCTTTGCATCGATTGGAAGGGGGATTGTTAGGTGGGAGGTGGAAGGAGGGTGAGGCTGTTATTAGCGTTTGCTTTAAATTTGCAAGGATCATAATAATCGGGGAAAATATTTGTAGGGACCTTCCAAATACGACAGCTAAAATATAAAATAATTTTCTATGTAATGCGTAGTGCAGTGGAACACCGTGTCTCATTAGAACATCTACCGTGAAAGTAACGGTAAAACAGAGTCTGTCTCCTATTAGCTTTGTCGCTCGATGTTGGATACGGTCCAGGAGCTCTTGTTGCGTTCGTAAATCTTCAGCCCATAGGTGCGAATTAAACTCCAATTTAAGACGTATATAGATGGTCATGCAGAGATCAGTCGGAGTGAAATATTTTTTACACCGCCTAAGAAAGCCGAGACACTTGGCTGCCTCTTTCGACATGTCCAAAATGTGTTTGTTCCAACGAACATCACATTGTATGAACATGCCCAGAACATTAACAGTCGCTATCTACGCAATACCTACCCCATCCATACCTAGGGGATTAACGAGGGTTACGTGGACGAATTTCCTATTTCCAATGAAAAGTTTCAAAACCACCTTCCAAAAAAGTATGTCTGCATACCCTAAATAATTTTTGATTATTAAAATGTAATGTTAAATCCAGCAAATATAGAAATATTAAAAAGTGTGGCAGGACATCAATTTTAATGCTGGCAACGATGACATCGAAAACGTCAACAGCTTCACGTATCTGGGAAGTGTAATTTCTATGGATGGTGGGGCGAAAGAGGACATTACATCAAGAATTTCAAAAGCGAGAGGGGCATTTGCCCAACTGAGTAAGATCTGGAGCTCGTCGTTTATCTCCACCAAAACAAAAAGTTAAATCAGTTCTGCTGTATGGGTGTGAGACGTGGCTAGCAACTGACCAACTAATGACATAAAGCTACACAGATGGAAATGGATTGGACACACTCTACGAAAAACGCCCAATCAAATTTGCCGCCAAGCCCTCAAATGGAATACCCAAGGCAGGCGACAGCGTGGTAGACCAAAAGTCACGTGGAAAAGGACGTTAGAGAAGGAAATTCGTGATTCAGAAAAGTCTTGGAAAGAAATAAAAGTCATCGTCAAAGATCGCATTCAATGGAGACGATTCATTATGGCCCTATGTTCCCCCTAGGAGTCCCCACGAATTTCCAAATTTCATGGAGAAAACCCCCTACGAATGTTCAAAATAGGTTAAATAAAATATATGTGATACATGCTATATCGACATTTTTGAAATGTTTTGATTAGTGATGGGAATTATCAAGTATGTACTTCGGTATCGATACTTTTAAGAATCGGGTATTTTTTCTTACATTCTATTATTTTTACCCATTTTTTACTTCTGGAAATACTTACTATTTAACTATTTCTAAGAAAAAATACATTTGGTGCGAGAATATAGATTATGTGATTTTTAAAATAAACGCTATCAATTGCGTGAATAATTCATAAATAAATTCCTTATTTTTTAAATCTTAAAATGATATCAACATATCTTTACGTACATAGTTCATTATTGCAAGTTGAAACTGTAATTTTGTATTTACAACTATTGCTTCAAATATAATTATATTTTTAAAGGACATGGTTCTAATATTTCATTTCGAAAACTATATAATGAGTTTACTTGCATTTTAAATCAATATTGTGTTTTATGATATTATTTTAAATTTTACAACCAGTAAGTTCCAGAACGAGTAATGCTTCTCGGAAGCATTACTATAACTTTTATACATACTTATGATCAGTTCTTCTATTGTGTCTGATGCATACATAAATGATCCTTCGTGAGCATAAAACTATGGCATTCTTTTTAAGTCAACTTGAATATGTTATTTATAGATTTATAGTCCCTAGTAGGTAGTAGGGAGTCGCAAAATATAAAAATATATAAAAAATATCTAAACATCTCTTTCAACTACTTTATTTTTCTACCTGTCTCTCTCGAATAGTCATTCATGCTTCGTCAGTGTATATGTAAAGGTCAAATTCCATAACACGCGTTTCGAACGCAACGCTTTTCTTGTATATGCGCTTTCTAGGCATTCGGCGTTTTGCAATGTTGTATGCTCCACAACACGTGTTTTCCGCGTCTGCTTCTTCTTTAAAAATCAACTGATGCTCATTTTTTTAATGTTAAGGTCACTAAAAAATTAAAAATTAACTAAAATGGCATCCCTAAAGGACTTTGTAAATTTCTTAGAATTCACTAATTCTCTGCAGTCATAGGTGTACACCCTGTGTGTTGAATAAATCAACAAAAAATCGGCTTTCTGTTTTTCACCACTCTATTAATTTTTCTTTCATTACTTTTTTTTCTTCTAAATTATTAGCAGCTAATTTACTATTGATGAGTAAAGTTCGACGTCAAATAATCGGTAGTAGAATTTTCGCTTCAGCTAAAACAAAGTTTAATCTGCCTGAGTATTAGGTTAATTTTTAGTAGTTATTTATCATCCCAGATCAAATAATTATATTTAAAATATTTATTTGTTGTGTTCAACAGCTTCTACATCAAATAAATATATTAAATCTTTTCGATATATCTGTTATCAATTATGCCATTTTCCTACAAATTACAGCATCTAACAAAATGTATAGAACTACGCCACGACGATGATTATTTGTTGTTGTATGGTTTGTTGTTTAGAAATGGGGAATTATCGATAACAAATAGCAAACTACTATTTTCCAGCAGTTGTTTCTATCCACAACTAACAGCTAAAGAGGGATAAATATCGCTACTTATCTCTTCATACAAATAATTTCCTAATTATGTATACGCATCAGGAATATAGAATTTCTCTCTCTTGCCTGTCTGTTAAAACTTTCGGACGCCCAGAACGAGGTGTATTTTTTCAGTTATCAAGATTTATCAATCGACTTATTGCACTTTTAATAGTGATAGGGCTTCTACAAAACATACCAAAAATATAATTTATTTATCGCCCCTCATTGTGAAGATATAATATGATTTTCTTTTCGGAAACGATCAATTCTTTTTCTTTGGGCATTTTGACTCGCGCATATCAACACCGAACTGAAACTAAATGCACTAAATGCAAATCAAAGTCAATGTTTTTCTGTTAAATTAGAACAGTGCAAAAAATCGGAAAATTAAAAGCAAAATAAATCAAAAAAAAAAAAAATAACGGAATATTCAACTGCAGCAACGAATACTTTTGTAAGTTTAAAATATACTTATGATTTTGCTGCTCTCTTTTGATAACGGTTTAATATTTTCAGAAGGCTTTTTTTTGCATTGTGTTTCGTAAGCATCAGTCTATGAATATACTTGTAAAGACAGAAATCAAATAAAACATTCCGAAGTAGGTAAAATCGAGTAAGTATACTAGTATAGAACAGCGACGAATAGTTTTGTGACATTGCAATTGCATTAATGCATAAATATAACATAATAATAAGGTATGGCATTTCATTTGAGTATTGCTTTTTTTCTTATGAGTTGCAATGGGATATACGACGAAGAAATGTTGAAATATAAGTTTCTATACCCGGTTCAACGATGATGTTCACACGCACATGCATGTGATATACAAAATTGCAATTGTAAAGAGTGATTTTTTGCTACTTCGTTTTTGACGTTTATATTTCTGACAGTTCTGACGCGTGATTCTTGACATGTGTCAAAGTAAAAACTGCTCAATTTGGTTTGCCATTTTATCATGAATAGACTTACGACTGAACAATTTTTGCTAATTATTGAAATTTATTATCAAAATTCGTGCTTTGTGAAAAATGTGTTTCGCAAGCTACGTCCATTTTGTGACGAGGTTAATTTTTGGCGCAATGCATTCGCGAGTAAGCAGAATTGCCGTATTTGTAGCGAAGACCAGCCAGAGGCAATTCAGCAGCTACCAATGCATCCCGAAAAATGCACTATTTGGTTTGGTTTATGGGCAGGCGGAATAATTGGGCCGTGCTTCTTCAAAGACGATGAAGGCCGCAACGTTACGGTCAATGGAGAAAGGTACCGTTCAATGATAACAGACTTTTTTTTTGCCGAAAATGCAAGGATTGGGCTAGGCCAACATGTGATTTCAACAGGACGGTGCCAGATGCACACGAAACCAAGTATTAATTGAGAATTTGATGAGCAGTTAATCCCACGATTTGGTGCAGTCAATTGGGCACCAAGATCGTGTAATTTAACCCCGTTAGACTATTTTTTGTGGGGTTATGTTAAGTATCTTGTCTATAAGGACAAGCCAAACACGATTGCTACTTTGGAAGCCAACATTGAATGCGTCATTGGTGAGATTCCGGCCGAAATATGTGAAAGTGTACCAAAATTAGACCTTCAGAATGGTCATGGAACCAATTGAAGCGTAGCCGCGGGCAACATTTAAGTGAAATTATCTTTAAAAAGTAAATGGCAGGAATTAATTTAGTGATCCAAATAAAAATTTCATTCACTTTTGTAAAATTTCTGTGTTTTTCTGAATTTGTAAAAACCAAGCTCTTAAACAATCACCCTTTATATGTTACAAAAAATACCTTACATTAATTGTTACACGAATTATGTCTAATTATGTTTTCTTACCATAATACTGAGAATATATGTATATTTACAATCTGTTAATAATATTTTATGCATGTATTAATAAATTTTTTGTTTGATTTCTTGCCTTATCACTTTGCTAATGATACATGCATGTATCTACATATGTACGTACACCATACATATCATCAACACCATACATTTTTCATCGAGGAAACTACAAAAAAAAAACTCACCGCGGTCCACTACGACCTTCTGCATCATTTTGATTGGCACTGAACCTACAGAAAGAAAAAAAAAGAAGTGAAAAAAGAAGAAGAAAACATTTTAAAGAAACAAACAAAATAAAAGTTGTAAACTTTCTTTCTAACTTAACAAACACGTAAAAAGCCAGATTTCTAAGAGAAAGTCAACTCAAATTAAATAAAAATTAATCTTATTTTGATAGCGTTATAAATAGGAGTGATGTGTACTTAGTCAATCCAATTCATCATCATTTTACTTACAAACTGCAAAAGATCAGCTCGAAAACGTTAAAATCAATCGTTAAATATAATTCTGCAGCTTTAATTATGCTGAGCAACAAAAACTTTAATGTACTTATTATATATAGGTACATTTGACTATACAATGAAAATTAAAGTTTGAAAATTATAACTTTCACCTGCTTAAAATTCACTACAGTAGCCAGTAGTTTTTCTCTTTCTTTTATTTATTGGAAGTCGAATCTGCAAACAGCTAACTATCTGAAGGAACAACTGATTTGATGGTTTGATAATCTTTTTTAAATGTTTATGCAGCTTGTCGACTACATTTTCGACGTTGTCGGTGGACAATACCTTTGAAAGAAAATCTGAAGAAGATGTAGAACATTCTGCCTAGTAGTTTATTTTCTGTTCAAAATTAGTTCAAATAGCAGACACATGGGGTACCCCTAAATAATAACCAAATGTTCTGAAATTTTGTAAATGAAATTAAAGAAACTTTTGAGAGGGTGAGAACTAAAAATTGTTTATTCTAAAATTTTAATGATATGTATGGAGCACTCTAATATGCAGGGATAAAGTAATCTCTTCAGCAATTTTTCCATGTATAGGATTGGAACCTGAGGCTACTGGGACTCCAGTTGAGAACTCAATCACAATAATGTTTCTTTCTTTTAATGGCACAACAAGCCAATGCAGGCCGAGCTTTTCGCATTCATTCATGTCGTGCGTATTATATTTGTACATGAGGGGAAGGGACCTGCCGTTCTATGCTAAATTCAAACGGCGAAGGGAAAAGCTTTTCTTAAGCAATTTTACTCTTACAGGTTGCCTGCCAAGAGATGGTGCCATGTAGAAAATTTTTTTTTTACTATTTGATTTTGCTTGTGGCGAGATTTGAACCCAGACACTGTAGCAACCCAACGAACTACCAACTACTCCACGGCGACCACATCACAATATTGCAGGTTAACTTTAATCTTGTTATGACCCTGTGGTTGGGTTTTTGTAACTTTATGTGTTATTAAAATTTCTTTGGTAAAAGTTGTGCATATCCGGAAAACAAAAACGCTCTAAAGTAATATTAGTTTCCAATATTACTGATAGTCCCCAAATACTGTTACCCGTAATGAGATTCTGAACCACACACGCCTTTTATTGGAAATTGATTTAAGAATGACAAAAGAAACAGTTGAAAAGGGAAGTGTTCGCAAAAAATATTTTTTCAGGGAATTAACCGGGATGCTTAAAATACAAGACTGCCCCAACCAGTTACTTTGGTGTAAACAACACCAGAAAATAAAATTTTACAGAACTTAATTTTAAACGGAATAGCTACAAACAATAAAAAATATCAGCTACCTAAAATGAAGCTAGAAACCTCAACGAATGCTCATTTGGTTTTCTCCTGATGCACAATATTAATATTTAGATCCTATAAAATACTTAATTGAGAGTTCAGTAAAATGCCTAACCTTGGAAATTTCGTCAGCCTGCAATAGTGGAGGGCCAATGCGTTGCTGTTAAATTCGGTGCGTGGCAAAGTAGAAAGATGGTTTAATTTGGACACCGCATGGCGCCGCTGCATATATTGGTTAACACGCTGATTCTATTTTTATATGACTGTCATCGTCGCTAGTTGACGCGTTCGTTGGCCATTGATAATGCTTACGTAACGCAATGTAGTGTCACGTAAACTAATAAACAATTGTTCCATAGGCCGATATGACACTGGTAATATAATAAATGCCGCCGAAAAGACAAAATTGTTGTTGTTTCTCATGTAAAATGAAAAAAAAAACCTAAAAATAGGTGGAGAGAGTAATTTTAGTCACTCGAGAATGATTTGCACACCTGCATAATATATATTTATCCGCCATATTTGTGATTAGTATCTAGTCAATACTACTTGAAATAATAGGGGAATTCGGGATAAATAAAAAATCAAATGAGTGCGTTTATTTCCAAACCTTTTCCTATCATGCGCTAGTTTCCTTAATAAATACATATAACATCTGAGATGAGACATATGAAAAAGAGCATAAGCAAGCTAGTATAATTATACTTTTACGGTGGGTTTAAAGTTCCTTTATATATTTACTACTATTAAGAAGTGAACAAATGTTTTCAGTTGTTCATAGCAATATGGTAAAGGCATAGGTAACACTTGCCACAATGGCTGTTAATCTCTTGTGATTGCATCGCCTCTCTCATTTTCCCTCCTTATTCATCCCACCTATCAATCTTCCTTCCAATCAACACAATGCTCTGCATTCGTAGGGGTACACCCTGTGTGTTTAATGTATCAAAAAAGAAAGTACCATTAATTGCCGTGAAAAACAACATCTTACTAGATCCATGTTGCGAGTTTCCCGTGAATTAAAGTGGCATGAAAATACAAATTTTCCGTCTGTTCAACGTGAAAACGAATATAATACCATGCCTTATAATGAGAAGAATGAGATATTTTTAACCCTTTATGTGGACGTTCACACAGGTTCAAGCATGAATGCCTGTCTAAAATAGAGACGTAGAAAAATAGGTAGTAGGAATGAGATAGAAGGTTTGCGCCGAAAATCCAAAAATGAAATATTAATTGACGCATTGATGAATGTTTGACACTCTTCTCATACATTTTTATAAATTGAAGCGAAAACATCAAAGAGCAATATGTTGAATTCGCCTAAGACTAAAAAAAACAAATTTATCAAAATATCACAAGGAATAAAATAACGAATAAAAAAATTAAATTTATTCGTAATGATCACCTTTTGCTTTTGCACAGGCCTTCAAACGTTCCGGTCATTAGGCTATAGAGGCTTACTTTACTTTTAAGGGCACAACAGCCCCTGGAGGGCCTAGGCCGAACTTTTCGCATCCACTCATGTTGTGCGTGTTATATTTGTACATGAATGGAAGGGACCTACAGTTTAATGCCGAATCCGAACGGCGAAGTGAAAATCTTTTCATAGCAATATTAATCTTTTAGGTTTGCCATTGCCTGCCAAGAGGTGGTGCTATGTAGAAAAATTAATTTTTCTTCTTTTTGATTTTGCCTGTGCCGAGATTCGAACCCCGGACACTCTGCGTAGCAGTCCAACGCATTACCACTACGCCACAGCGACCACTATATAGAGGCACTCACGGTTTCTATTGATATCGCTAACGCTTGGGTAAATGATTTTTTAAGGCTTTCGCAATTTCGCTGAAGGCCATGCCCTTCAACTCTGAAAAGATGTGATAACTTTGTGATAGACTTCCCATCAAACCATTACTGATGCAGGATGATGACCCCGCTGAACCCCTCCAACAACACTTTTGGCTTTCTTTGGTTATCTGTCATAAATTTTATCATTTTGCTTGTTGAAAACTTTCTCCATAGTAAAGATTTTTTGTCGGTGAAAAGAATATTTTCATGGCCATTGTCCGCGTACGACCACAAGAGCCGTCTCATCTTTCAAGCCTAATTTTTTTTGACAGTGGTGTTATTATTGGAATTTGTCGAGGCAAGGATCTGGTGAAAATATGCAGCTCTCTAGA
The DNA here is from genome assembly GCA_958295655.1 of Palloptera scutellata. Classification (NCBI taxonomy): domain Eukaryota; kingdom Metazoa; phylum Arthropoda; class Insecta; order Diptera; family Pallopteridae; genus Palloptera; species Palloptera scutellata. The sequence continues at coordinate 14,882,620 of OY282453.1, forward strand.
TATTAATTTCTGCTTCCGAAAATTATATCTACAAATCCGTTCTCGTACATCTTTAAAACTGCACACTTCCTGGCCTTTCCTCTTCTTGGAACAATTCAGAGCAACGATAACTAGTATTATTGATTGAATATCATACTACAATGCGGTGTTCTTTGACACCCCACTACTTTGCACTCAACCATATCTTAAATCAAACTGGTTTGAATTTGATGCTTTATGATATACCCACATTGAAACAAAAGATGTCGGTAGGTACAAGTATGTTTGACCGCAATAGTCTTTATTGTCTTGCGTTCATCCAAAAAGCCACTACCATATAACATTTTTTAATCTCTTAAAAAGTATTTTACATGTAAATTAATTTGCTTTGAAATTCCGAGGTTTACACATCTATGGGACTTATTAAGTGTTTTGATGAAGACTCTTATTTATGTATTATACATCGATCTTTTTTTACAAAGCAGGGTCATATTTCGAAAACATGATAAGCTACATCATTTTGTTTGTGTCAATCATTGATGAAGTAAAGTAAAAGCTACGTTTTTTCATACCTGATTTGAACGGATAAGGTTGTTAATGGCACAACAGTCCATGGAGGGCCTAGGGTGAGCTTCTCGTATACATTCATGTTGGGCGTGTTATATTTGTACACGAATAGAAGGGATCTACCTTGTAAAAATGGTATTTTCTACTTTTTGATTATTGCATTTGCCGAGATTTGAACCCCGGACACTCTGCATAGTAGGCCAGATCACTACTAACTACGCCATGGCAACCACACTCAATTTCTTAACTAGTTCTCAATATAGGACGCTATTTGTGAAATTTGGAAGCTGTTTTATTTCTTTGTATTTTAAATTATTTTATTGCCAAATCAAAATGGAAATTTAAAATGTAGTTGCACATTTGCTTTATTTCCACTTCCTTTCCACTTTTCGAAAAGTGACAATGCAGAAAAAGTGAAAAAATTTAATTTTCACAAAATGTTTATGAATTGTCAAATTAGACAAGAAACTGAAAGTGGCGCCAAGTTTTTATTAGCAGCACCATCTATTAAAAAACAGCGTGAGGTTTTGGATTTATTCCAAAAAATTGATTGCCTTTCACAGTTGTTTTTTTTTACGTTCACAATAAGAACTAGAAATTTATTCGGAGATGGAAGAACTTAATGTCTGCATTAACCCTTTATACCCACACTCTACAGCACACACTACTTGAACTATTTAATAGATGTACACACCAAATACAAAATAAATATAATAGTAGGTTGTCCTATCAAGTTTGTTATATAGCCTTTCAAGTCTATAGCTCAGATTGCTTATGTTCGTATGTGGGGCCCTTTGCCCTATAGATCCTACATGTTTAATATAAAATTAAAGTTATTTTTAGCCGAGACTACATTGTCTTAAGACATGTAAAAAAAGTCACAACAAACTGCATCTCGTATCGTGCGGAAGCTCTATAAAAATTATTAAAATTTTGTCTTATGACTTCGGGCGGTTTGTTTGTGTTTTGGTATTGTTTCTTATTTTAAAAGACTTCTGTCATGACTCAGGGTTCCTATTATAAAATCAATAGCACACTCAGCTGTTTCCATAAATTATTTATTTTATATTTTAGTCCAGCGCATTATTTTTTACAAAAAATGTCTTGTCATGAAGAAGTAAATAAATATTTTTTATAAAGATAAAATTTTACAGTTTTTGCGTTATATATGTGTACATACTTAGCTCATTGACGCGATTTAGATCGAATTCACAGATGAAAATTGACAAATTTTGAATAGAGACGGCTTGGTAATCAATGTGCGATATCAGTATCTAGGGTTACTAGGTGTACGAGTACTTCTACTGAAAATATTATATATACAAAACAGTTATGGGTACATATTTTTATCTATCAAAATATATAAAAAATTAGTTTTGTTCTATATTCTTAGCAATGGAATTTTATCCGACCGATTCCACTCCGTTCCTGTTTTATACATATCTTCGAAGACTTCAATGTTTTGGCTTTTCTCTTCAATTACATATCGCTCGTTTGCTGCAAGTCTGTCATATGGTAAATCCAAAAAAAACAAAATTCGAGTTAAGTACATGGTTTGCCGTTTTTGGTGGAATTCTACCAAAAATTGGTAACTTTTTCTTTGCTTGGTAACTTATTTCACAATTTGGTAACTTCATCATTGTTTTGTTGTTCAGCGAATCAACTATTTTTTTCAAGGAACATTCATCAGCAATATATACATATATGTATATAGTTTTCACCTTCAATATTGTTCATATAGGAGTTGTTTATCAGTGATTTTTAAAGTTTTTCCACCGTATCGTCTTCAACAACAAATTTACCCAAAAAAAAGAGCATGTAATATGGATTCACCATACAAAATAAAATACTATGTATATGTAGGTATCTCACACAATATTTGCATAATTTCGTTTTTTATTTATACACCACCACAATGAAAGTACAAAATTAGACGATTTAGAGAAAATTCCAGAAGCTAATACCAGGTATACAAGTATGAAACCGGTAACATCTCTGTGTCGCTAGGGAAAACTACACGCTCTGTTAAAGCAAATCATTGGCGACATTTCTTCGCATTTAGTTCTGTCAACAATATTCAGTTTATAAACAATCAATCAATTTCATACAACAAATAAATTTTTTTTTCCTCATAAAAATGTCGAATTTTGTGCCTACAAACTACTTGAAGAAATCTACTTTGGAATCTCGTCGAATGCTTGTGGAAGCTTACGGCCAGCACGCTCTATGCAAAACACAGTGCAACGACTGGTTCAATAAGTCTAACAGTGGCGATTTTGATGTGAGAAACGAAGAACGTGGAAGACCACCGAAAAAGTTTGAAGACGCCGAATTGCAAGCTTTACTCGATGAGGAAGATGGTTAAACGCAAGAACAACTTGCAGAATAATTAAATGTGACCCAACAATGCATTTCTCAATGTTTAAAAGCCATGGGATTGATTTTGAAGGGGGGAAGGTGTGAAGATGGGTGCCGCATGAAATGACTGAAAGACAGCAAGAAAATCGAAAAACCACCTTTGAAATGTTGCTCGTCAGGTACAAAAGAAAGTCATATCTTCATCGAATTGTTACTGGCGATGAAAATGGATCTATTTCGAGGATCCCAACCAGTGTGTTGAACGAATCAATAAAAAAAAAAAACCGTGAAGCCCTCCCCCATGCGGCTTATTCACCAGACTTGGCTCCATCTGACTACCACTTATTTTCCACGCACTTGCTGCGCAGCACTTTCGTACGAAAATGTGGAAAAATGGCTGCATGACTGGTTTGACTCAAAAAACGAATACTTTTTTTGGCGAGGCATACACAAATAGCCAGAGAGATGGGAAAAATGTGTAGCTAGCAATGGCCATTGCTATGAAGATTGAATGTATAGCCAATTTTCTTAAATAAACGTTTATTTTCATAAAAGTTCATAATTTAATATTTTCATAATTATCGCTTTCATACATGTACACCTGGTATCTAGGTACATGCTGTTCGTTTGATATAACAGCATTGTTTTGTCTCAGGGTACCAAGAATTGTAAAGGGTTTTTCAATAAGGACATAACAATTTTGTATTTAAATAAATCGCACCCTTAACTTGTTTTTTTGATCTGGTAAAGTCAAATCGTAATTGGAGTTTTACATTTTGATCATGGTTAACGAACGAGCAACATTTGGAAATTATTAAAAATTGCTACCGAAATTCTGAATTGGTGGTCGCAACTTTAAGTTAGAAGAAATTCTTAAATTTCACCGAAAAATCATCTTCAGATATAAGCACATTTTTGGCTTAATGACCTTGCTAATAAAGGGTTACGGGTTTACGTTAACTCGTTGGTTTATGCCAACAAGGGTAGAGGAGCTCAGGAACAATATTGAACGCGATGTTGGCAGTTTCGGCTGAATTGCGTGGTAGAGTAGTGGAAAATTGGCTCATATGAGCGATATCGAATTCCATACTTAATTGTGTTTTACACCTGGAACAAATTTCAGCCCGATATTCCAATTATTTTGTGTTTTATTTAAGTACAAAATTATTATGTCCCTATTGAAAAACATTTAATTTATAAATGAAATTTTTATTTTGTTTTATTTTTTAAAATCAACAACAACTAGTCACATTTGACTAACAAAAGGTTTTTTAATGTAAAATTGCACGTAATACTACTTATCTAAACTGAGCATGTAGATATGAGCTAGTCAATCTTCTTGCTGGTTGAAACGCCTCAAAATGTCCTTTGGTTTGAACCGTCTTAAACGTCTGGGTGTAACATCGCAAAGTAACGCTGAAATAGTGCTGTTTGAGTGTTGACTCAGTCTGTCATGATGTCTATTGGCAACCTTCTGTATTTCTTGCCTGACTGTAGGTATTTTAAGATCACGATGTATGTCATCATTTCGCACATACCACGGAGCGTTAACTGCATCCCTGAGTGCTTTGTTTTGGAATCTTTGTATCATATTTATTATATGATTTTTTGCGCAGCCCCAAATTTGAACACCATAGAGCCACACAGGCTTGAAGACTTGTTTGCATATCACTAGTTTGTTTTGTTGAAACACTTTGGATCTCCTTCCAATAAGCCAAGTTTTATAATTGAAATGAAGCTTACATTTTTCCAATTCCATGAATTTGAGTTGTATTGGTTTGTCCCCAAATTCTTCATATGATTCATCGAAAGAATTGAAAGACGAATTTGAGGAAAAAGCATTAAAATTTATATTCCTTATAATGGTAGTAAATGAATTTAAATTACATTACAGAGGAATTGAAAATTTCAATTACAAATTACAATTCCTTGTTATGAAATTGTGGAATTGGAAAAATAATCAATGCCTTTAACATGGTTCTAAAGTAATCGTAATGATTCCTATCCAGCTGTGCTTATGTTAAAAGCATTTTTTTATTGAAATATTATATTGTTTTACTGAAATTTTTTTTTTTATGTGATTTTGCTTTTTTTATAAAATTTTCTGTAAAAAATTAAATATACAGAAATAACCTTTATTTAGTGCTTTGCCTCTTAAAAAAGCATAACCCCATCTTATGAACTTTTTATGTGACAGAGCATTTGACGTTATCAGTTGTATAGAGTGATAGGTAAACTGAAAAACTTAAATGTGTTTTTTTTTTGTTAATTTATGTTTTTTAACATCGCACCCAACGAACGATATGTACTTACTATTTATCATCAAAATTAGTAATTTTTTTAGTTTTACTGGATTTGGTGGTTATAGTAATGTAAGTGGTATGTGCCCAAACTCGGCACTAACATATATAACAATTTTTTTTCAGCCCCACGTGCTAGCGAGCTTTGTATTTTTATAAAACATGCAATTCTGTAGTGATCAACCGTAATATAATTGTCTTTTCATGGTAACATTGTTTGTCTCGCTCTAATCTTTCTTGTTGTTATGGATCGTCAAAACCGACAAAAAAAAATTTCACTTCCTGTTTAATTGTTATGGTTCGCTAAAACGGCCAATTTAAAATAATTCAGTTTCTAATTTCACGAGAGACTGCAGGCACAGAACAGTTTACAAACTCTTGAAGACTGAATGGATGCGGTATTCTTAAAAAAATGTAAATGTTGTAAAAACTGATGATTATTATGGCGAAATCGTAATGTATAGTGTTGACGTTGGCTGTACTTTTGTGTTTGTCCTCATCTACTTTTCTAGTAAGAAAACGCTGACAATGAAATTGACTTTTATCCTCAGAGCACTGATTTGTTATCGGCGCGAGAAGCCCCGCATTTTTCTTTTGGAAAGAAAGTAAAAGGTGATTTTTTTGCTACTTGGTTTTTGACGTTTATATTTCTGACAGTTCAGGCGTGATTCGTGTAGTTTCATTATTATATTTATATTTTCTGAATGAACATTAAATAATTAACTTTATAATGTAATAAATTCAAGAAAAAATATTATACAGAAATGTTCTTATTTTTGTTTTTTTTTCACGTTGACTACGTCGTGGGGTGGACGGTGACTATGACTCGCCAGCAACAGTACTAGAAAAGGGTGCTACTTCAGGAACAGTTCTAGAAGAGGGTACTACTTCAGCAACATTACCAGAAGAGGGTACTACTTCAGGAACAATTCTAGAAGAAGGTACTACTTCAGCAAGTGTACCAGAAGAGGGTACTACTTCAGGAACAGTTCTAGAAGAGGGAACTACTTTACTTCAGCACCAGCAGCATCTACTTTTTCCATAGATAGTATATCCTGTGATTCATTATCATGAAGTAGACGTGGCACGTCACATGAGGTAGAGGTGGCCGATACACAATCGCGATCATCACCAATAGTAGCGAGTGAAGATGATATTCCTACTGTAGCGGGAGCGTAAGAAGAAATATATATAAGAAATATAGTGGCTGCTATAGATAAATCTGAGAAATATGATAAAGCTGTCGAATCAGGAGTTAAAGATGGCGGATCAAAAGTATCTGGTCCTTTTTCACTACATGATGAGACTGCTAATGCAGCAGTGTCATCAGAAGAAATAGACGGAGCCAGCGGCGGATTTACCTGTAGGCAGATTAGGCATTTGCCTAGGGCCTCCGATTTATAAGGCCCAATTAAAAACAAAATTATAAAAAAAATAAAATAGTCGTAGAATTTGAGATTTTAAATTTTGGAGAGTTTAAAACTTTAAATTTAAACTTAATACTATTAACTGAACTATATATATTTGCGATTGTAGTAGGCCGTTACAAAATAAAATATATGATACACAAAACACAAGATATAAATATAAAAATTTTAACATTTTCAAAAGCAAATAGGAAAAAAAAGAACCAAGCATAAGCAAGTTTGCGTTTCGATATTTCGTTTGAAAAATGTAATTTCATTAATTTCATTTCATCGTTTGTTTGAATTTTGTTGCCTTAACATCAAATTTTCGTTTCATGATTTTGAATATTGAGAACAATTATTTGTGTTTATTGAGTATTTCTATTAGCATAATTTAAATTTTGATTTGAGATTGATATTTTCAGAACAACCAACAGTTTATTTTAAAACTACCAAGACCAACGTTGTTGCTTTCATCATTTAATAATTCTTAATTCACCAAACAATTATACCATTTTATTTTTAAAAAAATTATTGAGAAATATACTTTAAATGAAAAGAAAAAAAAATTCAAATGAGGGAAAATGAAAAGCGAAGAAACTCCCTTGCAAAATGTATGTCTTGAGATGGAAATGTTCCATCTACTCAAATAGGAGTATTTGTGTAGAAGAAGGTGCAAGTGATAATTGCGTTGCCATTACCAATGACAGAGATTGAAATTAAGAGTGAAGTAATAAAATGTACAAATACTTATCCTAACTTTACTGACATTGGTTTATGGCCAAAAATGATTAGTAATGATTTGATTGAACATTTTATTTGTACAACACCCAAAAATGTGGGGATTTAGAATCTTCTAAACAATGTTATAAAGATAATAATGATCAACAAATATACCGAAAATTAAATGATGTACATTTTTAAATGACTAAAATAAACGGAGCCCAAGAGCGAAGGGAATGGTTGATTTATTCTGAAACAACGAAATCTGTTTATTGCTTTGCTTGTAAACTATTTAGAAAAAAATATAATGTTTTAGTTTCACGATATTCCGATTGGAAAAATATTGTAGACTTTTTGAAAAGACATGATGAGTCAAAAGAACATAAAAGTTGTATGTGTGCTTATGTTCGTCGTGCTAAAATAAGTGGTCGTGTCGATTCCAAACTTTTAGAAGTAATAGAAAAAGAGGCAATTTATTGGCGTGAGGTATTAAAACGAGTCGTTGCTACAGTAAGACTTTTGGGAAGTTTGGGCTTAGGGTATAGAGGACATGCTAATTCTTCCAAAGGCAATTTTCCGAGCTGTATTGAATATTAGGTTGAAATTGATCACTTTTTAAAGGTTCACTTAGCAAAATACAGTAATTGCGGGATTCGACATGTTAATTATTTATCTAAAATGATGAATGCATAGAACTTATGGGCAAAAGTGTACAAAACTCCATTGTTGATGAAATAAAACGAGCTAACTATTTTGCTCTTATAGTTGCTTCCACGTCTAATGCTAGTCATAATGACCAGTTAACTATTATTATCAGGTATGTAGATTTAGATCAAAAAATTCAAGAAAGGTTCATATGTTTTACTCCGATCGAACATCATGATGCAACATATTTAGAAACAACTATTTTGTCCAGCTTGTCCGAATTAGGGTTGAACATTAATAATTGCCGGGGACAAACGTATGAAAATGCTTCGAACATGTCAAGCATTTATAACGGTCTCCAAGCTAAAATTAAAAGTTACAGCAAAAATGCTGTTTTTTAGTTGAAAATACAGTTGCAGAATGTTCTTCTAAAGCTATTAGATTTTTTGATTTTATTCAAAATTTATTCGCCTTTTTTTCCTCCTCGACAAAGAGATGGGATCAGCTAATGAAAACTGATCATAAATTAAGCCATACTTTAAGACGTATATGTGAAACTCGATGGTCATCCAGAGATGAAGCTGTATTAACTGTACGAAAGAATTTTTCTTTCATAAGAACCGTTCTTAGTGAAATTTGTATTAACCCATCTGAAAATCCCATAACCAAAATTCAGGCGAAAAAATTACATAGTAGTTTTGGAGATTTAAAAACGGCACTGTTATTGATTTTTTGGAATACACTATTGCAAAGAATTAATGCCAGCAATAAATCGTTACAAAACAAAGAATATAACATACAAAAAAGGAACTAATTTATTGAAATCTTTATCAGCATTCATACTCAGTATTCGAACTGATGATGCATATTTTCACGAAATGGAGAAAGAAGCAATCGAATTAGCTGGTAGTACTTACAGAATACTCAGCAGCAAAAAATCGAGACAGGAAAAGAAAAATACATTTCGATGAAACTTCAGATAATGACATAATTTTACGTGGGAAAGAACTATTCAAACATTTTACTTAATTTGTGATACTTTACAATCTGAAATAAAAAGAAGGTCTGTAGTTTATGACGAGGTATTACAAAACTTTTTAATATTTGTTGATTTTGATTTGCCTGAAGAAAAATTTGCTCAGTGAGTATCAAATTTAGTTGAAAACTATAAAGACGACATAAATCAATTAGTATTCAAAGATGAGGTTGAGCAGAGACTGATTTTTGCCTAAGGCCTCAACATGTTAAAATCCACCTCTGGACGGAGCATTGAATTTAGCAAGTGAATCAACATGTTTTATTCCTATACCAGTGGCAACACCAGAGCCAGAAGTAATATTCCGAGAAGATCCTGAAGCTGATGGACAGTTTGTCGTGCTCTGAATCAGTAACAATTTGAGAACCAGGGAAACTAGTAAGAGATGGTATAATTTCTTCATAAACTAAATTTGGTATACCATAAGGTGTAGAAGACGAGGATATTGATGGTGAAGACTTCGGGGGTTTCAAACTTTTTTCTGGATTTTGATCCTTCATCAGGAGTTTCAGTGTATTCTTCTAGTCTTTTATTTGCGTCTGCAGATTTCTTTTCAATCGTATGTGAAGTTGCTGCCTCTTCTGTTTCAAGATTCTTTGCTCCATCGAGACTGGTTTGCGAAGCTGTTGCCTTTCCTATTTCAAGTTTCTTTGGCCCATCATGAGTTACAGTGTCTTCTTAAAGTGTTTTTGAACATGTGCCAAAGTAAAAAATGCTCAGTTTGGTTTGCCATTTCATCACGAATAGACTTACGCCTGAACAACGTTTAAAAATTATTGAAATTTATTATCAAATTCATGCGCTGTGAAAAAAGTGTTTCGCAAGCTACGTCCATTTAGCGACGAGACTAATTTTTGGCTCAATGGATACGTGAATAAGCAGAATTGCCATATTTGGAGTGAAGTCCAGCCAGAGGCAATGCAGCAGCTACCAATGCGTCCCGAAAAATGCACTGCTTGATGCGGTTTATGTGCAGGCGGCATCATAGGGCCGTACTTCTTCAAAGACGATGAAGGCAGCAACGTTACGGTCAATCGAGGAAGGTACCGTTCGATGATAACAGACATTTTTTGCCGGAAATGCAAGAATTGGAATTGGCCAAAATGTGGTTACAACAGGACGGTACCACATGCCACACTGCACGCGAAACCATGAATCAATTGAGAGGCGAATTTGATGAGCAGTTAATCTCACGTTTTGGTGCAGTCAATTGGACACTAAGATCGTGTGATTTAACCCCGTTAGACTATTTTTTGTGGGGCTATGATAAGTCTCTTGTCTATAAGCACAAGCCAAAGACGATTGCTGCTTTAGAAGCCAACATTGAAAGCGTCATTGGTTACATTCTAGCCGAAATGTGTGAAAAAGTGTGACAAAATTGGACCTTCAGAATGGACCACTTGAATCGTAGCCGCGGGCAACATTTAACTGATATTATCTTTAAAGAGTAAATGGCAGGAATTGATTTATCGATCCAAATAAAAATTTCATTTACTTTTGTAAAATTTCTGTTTTTTTGAATTTCCAAAAACCAAACTCTTCAAAAATCACGTTTATAATTTCGACCAGGACCGCAACTATCTTTATGGATGGTATTGCGTTGTGATGTAACAGACTGACATCAGCTAATATTTTATTGCTTTGCTCGCTGCTTTATCTTCCCTATGGGGAATATATATATTTTTTCTGAATATAAAAATGCAATCAATGCACATTAGTAGTACTCTCAAAAAAGTACTACTCAAAAAAAAAATTTTATTTATTTTTCTGATAGGGATACATTCCTGAACAAAATTGTCTTAATTTATCTTATTTATCTACATACCCACAGTTTTTTTTATGAATAGAAGGAAATATTGAAATATTTGAAATTCCATCTTTTTTTCAGTAGACAAAAAAGCAAATTCGAGTTTCCACATACATTACCTATAAGAATTCGTTTAACAATCTTTTAAATTATTTTACATTCATATATAATATAATTATATAGGTATATATGTATGTACATTATTTTATAATTTATATATGTATTTCGAAAGTAGGTGAAGTTTAAATTATTAGTTTTTACGTAATAGTGTACGTCAATTCGAAATATTAATATACTAGGAAATATTTTAAGCTACAAAAATTTGAGATTGCTGAATATCAAATACAGAAAAATTTAGTTGGAAAAGTTGAATAGGACCTCTGTTAATTGGTACAGTTTACTTACGTAACCGTTACTCTTAATTTTTTATTGGCTACACATACAAATTTTTTATTGTCTACATATTCATATATATATTTATTATATACTTATAGCTGCGTTTTATTCGCAAAATAGTTTAACATCCACAATGACCTTACATTTTCATTACACAAACGAGAATCGCGAAATAGAAGTTTGTAAAAAGAGAAAGTGAAAATGTCTGTGAAAACGAAAACTTCATTTACTTCGAGAATTGACCAGTCCTCGAGTCCCATCACTGATATTTAGAATATTATATTTTAATATGACTATATATGGCATATAAAAATATTTTTAATCGAGTATAATTTCTTCTTTTTTTTTGCTTTAAATGGTTGAAATCGACTAAAACCCTAATCGAATCACTTCACTAGTAAGCAGTTTTTGACTGCTTCCTCAATAATGATTTTGTTCCTGGAACATTTTATACATACCTACTAAGTATATGCTTATTTCTATTTACTTACATTAAGAACACCAATAACTGATATTAAATTAAATGTTGGTTTTTTTTTTGGTAGATGTAAAACAAATATACATGCAAATATATTGCATGTATTTTATTGTGAATATCGCGGGCGTGGCAAACTATAAGGTTCATTCACATCACGATTACATTACGATTTGCATTCATTTGCTAATTGATACAATTTTTGTTTTCATGCAAACTGGTTTTACATATATTCCACATTTAAAGTTAGGAGAGATTAAAGCGAAAATCAAAACTGGTCTTAAGAAAGCCCTGGTTTCAATTTAATAACATCTGAAGTATTAAAGATTCGGCCAGAAAATTTTTAATTATTAATTATTATCAAGTTGAAAAAAATTGTAAATTTCTGCATTATGTTGCAATACATACCTACCTATTTTAAAGTTTCAGTTTTGATACAAAATCCATGGAAAAATTCGAATGAAGCATTGTCTTATTGCACTACTTCCCACCTTGTCCAAACTCTTTGAAAAATGATTCTACAACCACAAAATCAATTCGGTTTCAAAGAAACACTATACTATAGACCAGGTACATCGAATTACACGCATAATTGAAGAAACTCTCGAATGCAAAGTATGACACAATGGCATAATACAAAAATTATGACACATTCTTTAGAATAAAACGAGGCCGAAAATACAAATTGCAACCTATTAAAGCCGGTATGCCCCAAGAAAACATACTTGGCCCAATCCTGTGCTTGCTGTTTACTAACGACATGCCATCTTCATTAGATTTTAGCAATTGGTGAAAATGGGAAAGACAGAACTCATTAAATCTCATTATAGACTGGACAACTTCGTGGCGTAAGTTTAAACTTGTAAGTTTATGAATCATGTAGTGATATTTGTTGATTTGAATGTGACCATGGACTCTAAATTAAGTTTGCATATCAACTCGTGTATGAGCAAAGATAAAAGTTCTTTAGGGTTTCTTAAACGTTTATCAAAATAATTTAATTACCCTTATACAACAAAAATGATATTGACTTCACTTGTTAGCATCTCCTGTCTGGAATCCTCAATATAATAATTGCCACATAAGTAAAATTGAGTCGGTTAAAAAAAAATTAATATCTTATTTTTGGACTGAGGAGGTTTAGTCTTGAATCTTCCACTGAACATCGATTAAAAGTTATTAATCTACTGACCTTAATAAGCAGGAGAAAAATGCTGAATATAACTTTTTTATAAAACTTTTGAATGGTATTTTGTCATCTTCATATTTGCGAAGCAAACAGTATATACTAACTACATATATATGTAGATATTTTTATGAACATTATAATCTATTCAACATTTCAGATTCTCTGGAACACATCAAAACGAACTTAGTTATTATACTAATCAATTGCATCGGTCACCAATCCGTGCGTTATGCGGATGCGCTCGACGGGCGGGAGGAAGGTCTATTAGGTATCGTTCGTCCAAAAAAAAGAAAAAAAATTGTCATCGATCTTATGTATCTATATCATGTATGTACCATTATTTTAAATGGATTCCTTCATCGAAAGTAATTTTATTGCGACTTGAAATTGAAAATAAAGATTTGAATAATCAGTCCTCTTAGTTATCCATTTCGGTAATGTATAACTCAGTCACACCCAATATTTTTTGAAGGAAACGTTCATTGTACTAACTTGTCGGGCTCTCGAAAGCCACTATGTATCAAGGGAATAATATTACCTTGTATAAGACCAATATCATTATTGGAGTCCATTTACCCTATCCGTTACTTTGGATTGGTGGTAAATGTCTGTTGACTGATCCCAAAATTATAAGTCCGATTTGTTGTTTCAGATTATTGCAAATACGAATATTAGATTGACTAGACTTTTCTTCATCGACTCTTACATCATCATTACGCTCTACATAAAAAATTATACATGGGCACAAATGTAACCAAGTGTATGTGTAGTTAAATTTGAAAAGCCACTCCCTCATACCTTACTTACTTACTTAACTGGCACTACAACCGATGATCGGTCTTGAACGCCTCTATAAAGCTTCGTCAATCGCCTCAGCTACGCGCGCGCTGGCGCCAGTTGATAAGCCCAATTGTAGTCAGGTTGCCCTGCACCTGGCCTTTCCAACGGAGATTAGGACGTCCCCTTCTGCGTGTTCCTTCACCGTGGTTCTAATAAAACACCCTTCTAGCCGGAGCGCTTTCTTCCATTCGCTCAACATGATCCAGCCAGCGAAGCCGCTGGATTTTTATACGCTTGACTATATCAGTGTTGGCGTACAGCTTATACAGCTTATCGTTCCATCTTATTCGATACACGTCATCAGCACATACTGGACCGTAGATTTTACGGAGTATCTTCCTCTCGAACGCTCCTAACAGCCTCTCATCATTGGTGGTCAATGTCCACGTCTCTGCGCCATACATTAAGACGGGAAGGATGAGGGACTTATAGAGCGTTATTTTCGTCGGTCTTTCTTCAACTCTTTTCTTGCGCCTGAAAAGACGTTACTCCTCCCTCCTCAACTCTCTGTATCGCTCTTTAGGAGCTCTGTAAACAGCGTTTTTCGCTTCAATAGCATCGCGACACTCGAATCGATTCTTGTACTCAGTATCGAAATAATACTTTTAGTAATTGTAAATAAATGTATACGATATTTTATTTTAGTTTAAAGTAAAGACGCTGTTATTGTCGGACTGGAAATTTTTATAAAATCAAATAATAATAAACAAATAAAAGTTACTACATTGCATTCAATTCATTACAACAAAAAAAAAGTTCCTCAGCATTTCAGCTAATTTAGGGATATGTTACAAACATTACTTAAAAAACTAAAAAGTCTATATATAATTGCAGTTACACAAAAATAGGATAATATTTATGTGTTTAAGCAAAGTCTGAGGGTCAAGAATGTACAAAAGTAAGGGAATGCCAAAAATTTAATTTTTTTGCTCGAAACAAATCGTCAAATTATGAAACAGAAACTTATCAAAAACGTTCAAATTGTAGTCAAAAATAAAATTTTCCAGTATTTTTTTAACATTTTCCTTTGTAAATACAACTTATTTTTTCAGAAATTCTTAAGTAGTTGTTTCTTTATTTCATATTTGCAATTTATTTTCACAAACACAAAACGGATCAAAGTTTGCCACTTTTAACGTCTATACGTGCAAGAAGAACAAGACAATTATTCTCTCTTTCGATTACGAGAATGCTTTTTGGGCTGTTTTGGTGAACACGTTCCACTGCATTGTAGTACGGGAACGGATCTTTTGTGTATCAGCGCATGGTTGCAATTCATTATTCATTTCATTATGCAATTTTCAAAAGTACTCGATACTTCCCATTACTAATTTTTATATACAGGGTTAACCATTTATAATTTAGAATTTGATTTTGATGCAAATATGAAAAAACTGTAGGTCCCTTCCACTAATGTTTAAATATAACACGCATAACATGAGTGGATGCGAAAAGCTCGGTCTAGGCGCTGCATGGGCTGTTGTGGCATAATCAAAGAAGAAGACAATTCTTCCGGTTGATTGTGGAACACTTTTTCATTCAAATGGCTTCCTCGGCTGGCCTCGAATTTTTCAGTACATTTTCGACTGTATGGAGCTGTACTTGACCGATGGTCGCACCAATTTCGTTCTTAAGAGCGTCAGTCGTTGATGGGTGGTTGGCGTAACACTTATCTTTAACGGTTCACAACAAATAATAGTCCAAAGGAGTCAAATCGCAACTGCGTAGTGGCCAACGCACATCACCAAAACCGCTAATAATGCGATTTTCAAACTTCCCACCCAAAAGAAAAGACCGATTGTTGCACGGCGCACCATCCTGTTGGAACCAAATCAGTTATCATTGAGCGGTACGATTCACTGTACTGCATCTTCATTCCTCTAAGCAAGAGCAGTAATTTTCCTGGTTGTGCGCACTGTAGGAGTCCAAGAACGTGTTGTTTTATCCAATAAAGATCCAGTTTCACGCACACGTTTTACAAATTTATCTACAAATTCTGTGGAAGGCGCTTCTTTTCTACTGAATTTTGAACGTAATTTTCCTACACTGTCGGTGGAAGATTCTCCATTTTGCAAGTAAATTTTTAGTAATTCCCAAAGTTGTTCAAGCGTATATCGACCCATTTCATTAGCCGCAAATATAAAACAAATTTAAAATGACTATAGAATTACCACACTCAAAATAACTAGTAGTTAAAATTCCAAATGTTAGGTGGAACATCCTTTATAGATACACTATGGGCAACTCCATAAGATTTGTGAATCGTAAAAATAATTTTAGCTACATTTTTAACTACCACTCGCCTCTAATTATGTATAACTAGCAAAGATTATTGTATGAGTAAAAACAACAAAAGCTGCAGAGATAACACTATATTTATGGCTGTTATGTATAACTACTTAGCATGTTATTTTTATGGTCTCTATAACAAAAGGATAGTGAAATGTTAATAATAAAAGAAGAAGCAATATAAAGAAAATGTGCCAAAATGTCCACCGAAGTAAAGTAGTGAGCTAAACCAGTTCACACATGCTTTTGTGTGCTATGGGCTGGAAGATAACCTCCAGTGGAAAGTGTTACTGAGCTGCTTCATTGGTTTATCGACAATACAACGAAGAAAAGATTTATTACTTGACCGATTTATTCACACATGGTAAATTACTTGGCGATTAGTTAACTTTGCACATTTAATATCCTTGCTTTGTTGTAAATATCAGGAATATTTTAAATTAAGAAAAATAAGACGCAATTACGAGCTGACTAAAATTCAAATGAGAACCATTCATTTAACAGGATACCTAATTATGACGTTTATTTCCATCATATAAATATGTAGGTATGTACATTAGGGTGGATTGATTGTTTGCTTTTAAAATGGCCATATATATTTAAAAAGATCTTGGAAAAAACCAAATTTAGGCTAATGTTTTTTTTTCTAATGATTTTCAGTTTAAAATTCGATTTGAAAAGGTGCTACAGCAGCCTCTACAATGGATACTAGGTGAAAACAAAAAATCCTGCCTTGCGAAGGAATGCGCAATTGGCGTTGCCGCGAGTGTCGATCAGTGCGGGGTGACTCATGAGGCAATTTTAGTACGCAGGTACAGTGGAGTGTGAATTGTGCATACTGTACAGTACGGCGCTGCTAGTATCTATAAAAATTGCTCCTACTTTGTCGCATACAAAAAAAAACCCTACCGTTCCTACCCTCTAAAGGAATGCCTCAATTGGCGGTGTCACTAGCGTCAACCAGGACAGAGTGATTCAGCACGTTTTAGTATGTATGTATGTATACTGGTGTGTGAGTAGTTCATGCTGTACAGCACGAGGCTAGTAGTATCTATAAAAAAAAACAATTATGCAATGCATTTTCATTCTGTTTTGCATTTCTATACTAACTTTTATCAATTTGAAGAAACTTTTTGATTAAACGTCAACCGCCAAATCTCAAACCAATGTCAAAATTATTTTAAATAATTAATTAAATTTAACACAACATATTTGCAAAAAAAAAAATATGGTAACAATTATTTTTTTTCAAGATCTTCCAAAATATTAATGACTATTTTGGCTTCAAAAACTCTACATACAAATCAATCCGGTATAATGTACACAAAGCCAGTGACACGGAAGGACAACCTAAAGTCCATCGGAACGTTGTTAATTTTTTTTTTAAGTTTTTCTAAAATAATTGAAATAGTACATAATACTTATAAAATAAATATATTCACTTGTAAAAAGTATTTTAAATATCAAATATAACAACTTTATCTTCCTCTTATTCTATTTCACTAGGTATTGCGGGGTTACCAGCGACATATAGTTCTACACATATAATTTGTTTGAGGTTATGATCATCAGCGTTTTTAAATTTAGGGCATTTTTATTATCAACGATTTACGGATATGCACCTGGAATGTCTGAACCCTCTACAGGGAAGGTGCCTCTATCCAGCTGGTGGATGTCCTCCAACAATATAGACCTGACATCACCGCTATACAGGAAATGCGATGGACGGGACAGGGTTGCTCCAAAAGAGCATCCTGTGATATCTACTACAGCTGTCATGCGTCGAGACACGTATTTGGTGTTGGATTTGTGGTTGGGAAGAGACTGCGTCATCTAGTCTCGAGGTTCACGGCCGTGAACGAGCGGCTAGCCACTATCCGCATCAAGGCAAAATTCTTCAACATCAGCTTAATTTGTGTCCATGCCCCGACGGATGAGAAGGATGAAACGACCAAAGATAACTTCTACGAGCTCCTCGACAAAACTTATGAGCATTGCCCCCGCCACGATGTTAAAATCGTGTTAGGCGACTTTAATGCCAAGGTGGGCAAGGAGAGTCTCTTTGGTCCGACGATCGGAAAATTCAGTCTCCACGACGAAGCCACCGATAACGGTATTAGACTGATCGACTTCGCCGCCGCACGAAACATGATAGTTAGTAGCACCAGATTCCAACATAAAGATATCCATAAGGCCACTTGGCTGTCCCCTGATCAAAACACACGAAATCAGATTGATCACGTTGTGATCGACGGAAGGCACGCTTCCAATGTACTAGACGTACGCACAATACGTGGTGCAAACAACGACTCAGTCCACTACTTGGTCGCAGCCAAGGTACACGTATATGTGTAGCAAATCAAGTACGGATAGGTACAAAGAGAAAGCTGGATGTCGAAAAGCTGCAATCACAACAGACAGCCAAAGTCTTTGCCAACCAATTTGCACTTCTCCTTTCGCAAAACTCCCCTCAACTTGATGATATATGCGCGCAGTGGACGCACATTTCCCGCTCTATGCGTACGGCTGCCGAAGAGGTGCTAGG
This sequence comes from Palloptera scutellata, assembly GCA_958295655.1. NCBI lineage: Eukaryota > Metazoa > Arthropoda > Insecta > Diptera > Pallopteridae > Palloptera > Palloptera scutellata. Next base: position 14,901,175 of record OY282453.1, read on the forward strand.
CTACCACCGTCGACGGAGAAATATGTGGTACGACCAAGAGTGTCGCGATGCTACTGAAGCAAAAAAACGCAGTTTACAGAGCCACCCTGCAGTCAGTTGCAACGCGAGCTGCTAAGGAGCGATACAGAAAGTTGAGGAGGGAGGAGAAACGTCTTTTCAGGCTCAAGAAAAGAGATGAAGAAAGACGCGAGTTCAATGATATCGAAATGTTGCGGGACAGGAATGAGGTCCGAAAATTCTTTGAAAGAATAAGACGCCTGACTCTTGGTTTGAAGACCGGGGCCTCTTCCTGCAACGATGAAGACGGAAATCTGGTGACAGATATCCAGGGCATAATGAGATTATGGAGGGAGCACTTTTCGCAGCTGCTTAATGGCGATGACGGCAATAATCCCGCCACTGCGGAACCCACTCCGGAAACCCCAATCACTGACGGCGTTGAAGTACCGCCGCCGGACTATGAGGAGGTCTTAACAGCCATTGCTCGGCTAAAAAACAATAAGGCTGCAGGTGCAGATGGCCTGCCTGCTGAGTTGTTTAAGACCGGAGGCGAAGAGCTCAAAAAACGCATGCATGAGCTTCTATGCAGAATATGGTCAGATGAAAGCATGCCAAGTGATTGGAATCTCAGCGTACTCTGCCCAATCCATAAGAAAGGTGATTCCACTATCTGCGCCAACTACCGTGGGATAAGCCTTCTTAATATTGCATATAAGGTTCTATCGAGCGTACTGTGCGAAAGACTGAAGCCCATCGTCAACAAACTGATTGGACCTTATCAGTGTGGCTTCAGGCCTGGTAAATCCAGCATCGACCAGATATTCACACTACGCCAAATCCTGGAACAGACCAGAGAAAAACAGATCGACACCCATCATCTATTTGTCGATTATAAAGCCGCCTTCGACAGCACGATTAGGGATCACTTGTACGCCGCAATGTCTGATTTTGGTATCCTGGTATACCTGCAAAGCTCATTCGTCTTTGCAAAGTGACACTGACCAACACCACCAGCGCAGTGAAAATTGGGACAGACCTCTCCGCACCATTTGATACCAAAAGAGGTTTCAGACAAAGTGACTCCCTATCGTGCGACTTCTTTAACCTTATGCTGGAGAAAATAATTCGAGCTGCGAACATCGACATCTCTGGCACTATCTTTTACAAGAGTGTCATGCTGCTAGCATACGCTGATGATATTGACATCATTGGCAAAAACGCTCGAGCAGTCAGTGCAGCATTCTCCAACCTGGAAAGGGAGACTCGTCGTGTGGGTCTAGTGGTGAACGAGGACAAAACGAAATACCTTGTGTCAACAAACAAAGAGTCACGGCGTCTTGGACAAAATGTCACTGTTGACAACTACACTTTTGAAGTCGTCAAGGATTTCGTTTATCTAAACACCAACAATAATGTCAGCCAAGCGGATCTCAATAATGTTGAGATCAAGCGGAGACTAACTCTTGCCAACAGGTGTTACTACGGGCTCAGTAGGCAATTGAGAAGTAGAGCCCTCTCTCGACCGACGAAAATAACGCTCTATAAGTCCCTCATCCTTCCCGTCCTAATGTATGGCGCAGAGACGTGGACATTGACCATCAATGATGAGAGGCTGTTAGGAGCGTTCGAAAGGAAGATACTCCGTAAGATCTATGGTCCATTATGCGTGGACGACGTATATCGAATAAGATGGAACGATGAGCTGTACTCCGACACTGACAATAGTCAAGCGTATAAAACTCCAATGCAGCGGCTTCGCTGGCTGGGTCATGTTGAGCGAATGGAAGAAAGCGCTCCGGCTAGAAGGGTGTTTTATTCGAACCACGGTGGAGGAACACGCAGAAGGGGACGTCATAATCTCCGTTGAAAAGACCAGGTGCAGGGCAACCTGACTGTACTTGGCCTTATCAACTGGCGCCAGCGCGCGCATAGCAGAAGTGACTGGCGAAGCTTTGTGGAGGCGGCCAAGACCGATCATCGGTTGTAGTGCCAGCTAAGTAAGTAAGCATTTTTATTATTATTGTATATATTTATATCTACCATCTTAGTCTATTTGCATATATTTTTACAAGTATGCATTTTGTCTCATGTATAAAGAAATTTACAATTGGATTTTAAGCACATTACCAGCAAATAAATTTGAGATTTACTACAGATTAAATTAGTAATAAATAAAATTTATGTTTTTACACATCAAGTTGTGAGGACAGAACTCTGGTTGTTCTGATCAATGTACAAATTACTCTGTTATTGTGACAACAATAAAGTTGAATTTATTTACCATAAACACCCACTGCTCCATCTTTATTGCACGAGTCTAAAGCTTTAGAAGGTATCAATGATGAGATCACAATAACTATTCAGCTTATGGATCTTTTATGAATTTTTTTTTTGTTTTTGGACATTTTAATTAGAAAATGCCTATTTTTTAAATGTAAGAGCAACTTCTTATATCGTATTACTCATCCATTCAAGGTGTACCATTTATATTTGTAAACAAATGGAAGAGAGCTACAGTTTCGCCGAAATTAAAAGCTTTTCTCAGGCAATAATTTCTTTTGGAATATAGTGCGAAATTGGGCAGTCTATTTATTTTTGCTAGCAAACAATATGTATTTTTTTAACAATAGTAAATATACATTAAAAATTACAAAAAATATAATATTTTTTGCTCAGTATCTGCTTTCTTTGGACATAGCGCGAATATTACTAATAATAACTGTTTGTGTCAATTTTGGACGCCTTTCTCTTTAACAAATCAATGTTCTTCCGAAAATCTTTTCCGATTAATCATTTTCTCTCCTAATGAGATTCTTCGAAAAATGTTCTATGTAATTGTCAGAAAATTTATAAAAATTTCTAACAATTGTTTACAAAGTCAAATTTCTCGGAGAGTCTTGTATCAATTATTATTTTTTTCTAATATGCTATAGCCCCAACATTTCTGCATGTTTTAAGTTTTTAAAATTCGCGACCCTTTTAATAATTTTGAACTAGTATCGATTCTTTTAAGCGTTCAACTCGCCATTTGCATGGAGTCCTCCGAGCGCTGCCTCCAAATTTGTTTTTCGATATAAATATATAATTAATTTGTTGTCAATTTTTCTCTAACACTTAAGATCATTTTTTTTTATGTGTTTTTTATCGCTAACTACCAATATGTACGCAAAATAAATAAGAAAAGCTGTAACGACTTCGATTGTGGGGGGCGCACTGGACTCTCATCCGGAAGGTTGCATATTCGATTCCCGTCTTGGTTTGGTGCTTAATTCTAATACAACTTTTTATATTCCTATTGCTATGAAGTAAATGAGAATTATAAGAAAGTGTACAAGTATTTACTGGTCACCGTAGTATAGCTGGTAGTTCATTGACCTGCTACGCAGAATGCCGAGTGCAAACCTCGGCACAGGCAAAATCAAAAAAATAAAAAAAAATATTTTTACACTATATTTCTACACGGCACCAACTCTTAGCAGGCAATGACAAACCTACAAATGTAAAAATTTTAATTGTAAATTGCCTATGAAAAGCTTAGCCGTTCGGATTTGGTATAAAACTTTAGGTCCCTTCCACTCATGTAAAAATATAACACACACAACTTAAGTGAATGCTAAAAGTTCGGCCTAGTCCCAGCATGAGCTTTTGTGCCATTAAAAGAAGGACGAAGAGATTCTTTTGAAAGATAAGCTTGACTGTTCCAAAGGACTATTATCTGAATGCTCTTATAACCTAAAAAAATACTGTTTTTAAAAAGTAATAGAGTTCTTTTACTACAAGAGTTTTCCAAGTCAAGGAACTTATTTGACACAATGCAGTAGAACAATGTTAATATAAAACAAGCAAATTAAGTTGAAAATAATATGTTGCGAAGAGTTTTTTACTTTTGGCTACTTTTTAGCTTCTTTTAAAATACCTATGTATTTAGCTTTTTCAAATTTTTTGGTCACACTGTATGTGAAATAGTTGCAGTATGCTTATCCACTTAACTATTCTCGTATCTCTATCTGGGTAAAGTAGTTGCAATGGTCCAACGGACTGAATGCCATGGAAGGTCTATGGCCCTCCTGATACTTACATTTGGCGGCATATACGCCGAATTGCTTTGCAAATTCAATATCTTCGGCATTAGAAGTCTTCTTTTTTAATGAACATGTGTAAATTTAGGAAATATTTATTTTGCATGTACGAAGTTTCATGAAATTGTTTGCTGGGTCATTATATCTGTGGTGAAAATCAACAGCAGCTGAAGCTTCGGGCCGGTTTAATAGCTTTTAATGAAAGATTTCAGACTCCATATTCACGTTAAAGACGATTCTTGAAGTTGTTTAGTATAACTCCAAAAATTATTTAAAAATTGCACCAGTTTGCTATTTATTTTCAACAATATATAAAAAATATTTTCGATCTTAACTCAATTTAGGCTGTTATTGTTTTTCACCACAGATAATGTTGTTTGTACACACACGCTAGCAAACACTTGCATACATACATACTAATGCATACACACACACAACAAAATCACAAACCCAAACACATGACTACTTACCTTCTAAGTACACGAATTTCATTTTCCAATGACTCTTCTTTGCCTTTTAATGCTTTCTTATCTATGATTTTTACAGCAAAATGTTGACCAGGACTCTCTTTGCTTTCAGCTAAACGTACTTCGGAAAAGGCACCACTGTGACAAAAATTGTAAATTATTTTAATTAATGACTGATACAAAAAATATTTTACTGTATAGGGTGTTACACTGACGATATGCTGAATTTGTAATACCTGTTCTGAAAATAAATCATTCTAAAGCCAATTCTTATGGCCATTTTAAATTTTTGCTTATCGTTTAAAATTTTACGGTGAGAGATGTCACAAGTGTATACTTGTTATTAAAGTTTGCATGCATGTATTAATTAGACTTTTCAAATAAATTTCATATTTATCACTAACTAGTACTAAATATACTTAAGTCAATTTTAAAAATTTAGTAAAAAAGTGTATAAAATTTTAATTGAAATGCTGAGAGAATTTCGTTGAAATGCTGAATTAGTAATTATGTGTTCATACGATCAAAACTGATTTCGTCAAAAATAAATTTTTATTAATACCTGTTTTTATTATTAGTATTTTTTAACCAAAAAATTGCGACTAACAATATAAACTGGAGAGCATGAATCTATATTGCTGGAGCAGTAGAAATCTATTAGGCATATCGATGGACCCTCGTATGGTATGTTGGCCCCTTATAACAATTTTTTTCAACAAGTTTTACAGGAGACGAGTTAACAGAATTATAAAAAAGCGTGTTTTATTCATTTCTTCAAGATATAATATATAAAAAATTGTCCTAATATTCTTTCTTATCAGAAAAAATTTGTTTTTTATGTGAAATACTCAATTTTTATTGTTGACTAGCTATAGGTTAAGAATGGTATGTAGTATTAATTATAATATGTACGTCAATAAGTATGTATGTAAGTTCAGTAAACTCTGATCAACATTTTTTTAATAAAATGAGATTTGTTTTTTTCTCATAATGAACCTAAAACTGGCTACAACTTATTTATGCGCGCCCACAACGTCACTAAAATACCCTGTATATAAGAATATTTTTAAAAAATTTCAAACTACTCATTTACTAAAAATATGATTTTGTCTCTTTTCATTAACTCATTTTGAACAACTAAAAATAAGAGTTTTCGCTCAACTTCTTGAAAAATTTGTCAAAAATATACTTCTATATTACTTTTCCAATAGTTGATAGAACATCTCTGGAATTTTAATATTAAATTTCCATTTAATTTGAAAAGTTTTTAAAAAAATTTTTTGCAATTTTAATTACTTAAAAAAAAAATCAGTTTTGCTTGTAAATATTATATACAGTAATAATATTATTGTGACTAAACATTATTCACAAAGATAAAATTTTTTTTGTTTCCATAAAATATTAAAGACTAACGAAATCGGATGATAATTTTCGTATTAGTATGTACAATACTAGTTGAAAATAAAATGTTTACTATAAATTCTGGTATTATTTTTTTTTTTTTTACCTCGAATCCCACACCCAGCCAACAGAGGGGCGCTCTCAACTACGTGTAGCTTACCGTAGGAGAGTGACCCGGATCACTCTACAGAAGCGCGAATGAAGTCCTTGACGACTTCAAAAGTGTAGTTGTCAACAGTGACATTTTGTCCAAGACGCCGTGACTCTTTGTTTGTTGACACAAGGTATTTCGTTTTGTCCTCATTCACCACTAGACCCACACGACGAGACTCCCTTTCCAGGTTGGAGAATGCTGCACTGACTGCTCGAGCGTTTTTGCCAATGATGTCAATATCATCAGCGTATGCTAGCAGCATGACACTCTTGTAAAAGATAGTGCCAGAGATGTCGATGTTCGCAGCTCGAATTATTTTCTCCAGCATAAGGTTAAAGAAGTCCCACGATAGGGAGTCACCTTGTCTGAAACCTCTTTTGGTATCAAATAGCTTTATAATCGACAAATAGATGATGGGTGTCGATCTGTTTTTCTCTGGTCTTTTCCAGGATATGGCGTAGTGTGAATATCTGGTCGATGGTGGATTTACCAGGCCTGAAGCCACACTGATAAGGTCCAATCAGTTTGTTGACGATGGGCTTCAGTCTTTCGCACAGTACGCTCGATAGAACCTTATATGCAATATTAAGAAGGCTTATCCCACGGTAGTTGGCGCAGATCGTGGAATCACCTTTCTTATGGATTGGGCAGAGTACGCTGAGATTCCAATCACTTGGCATGCTTTCATCTGACCATATTCTGCATAGAAGCTCATGCATGCGTTTTTTGAGCTCTTCGCCTCCGGTCTTAAACAACTCAGCAGGCAGGCCATCTGCACCTGCAGCCTTATTGTTTTTCAGCCGACCAATGGCTGCTAAGACCTCCTCATAGTCAGGCGGCGGTACTTCAACGCCGTCAGTGATTGGGGTTTCCGGAGTGCATTCCGCAGTGGCGGGATTATTGCCGTCATCGCCATTAAGCAGCTGCGAAAAGTGCTCCCTCCATAATCTGATTATGCCCTGGATATCTGTCACCAGATTTCCGTCTTCATCCTTGCAGGAAGAGGCCCCGGTCTTCAAACCAAGAGTCAGGCGTCTTATTCTTTCAAAGAATTTTCGGACCTCGTTCCTGTCCCGCAACATTTCGATATCATTGAACTCGCGTCTTTCTTCATCTCTTTTCTTGCGCCTGAAAAGACGTTTCTCCTCCCTCCTCAACTTTCTGTATCGCTCCTTAGCAGCTCGCGATGCAACTGACTGCCGGGTGGATCTGTAAACAGGGTTTTTTGCTTCAGTAGCATCGCGACACTCTTGGTCGTACCACATATTTCTCCGTCGAAGGTGGTAGCCTAGCACCTCTTCGGCAGCCGTACGCATAGAGCGGGAAATGTGCGTCCACTGTGCGTATATATCATCAAGTTGAGGGGTGTTTTGCGAAAGGAGGAGTGCAAGTTGGTTAGCGAAGACTTCGGCTGTCTGTTGTGATTGCAGCTTTTCGACATCCAGCTTTCTCTTTGTACCTATCCGTAAGCGATTTGCTACACATATACTTGTGCTGACCTTGGCTGCAATCAAGTAGTGGTCTGAGTCGATGTTTGCACCAGGTATTGTGCGAACGTCTAGTACATTGGAAGCCTGCCTTCCGTCGATCACAACTTGATCAATCTGGTTTCGTGTGTTTTGATCAGGGGACTGCCAAGTGGCCTTATAGATATCTTTATGTTGGAATCTGGTGCTACTAACTGTCATCTTTCGTGCGGCGGCGAAGTCGATCAGTCTCATACCGTTATCGATGGCTTCGTCGTGGAGGCTGAATTTTCCAATCGTCGGACCAAAGAGACTCTCCTTGCCCACCTTGGCATTAAAGTCGCCTGACACGATTTTAATATCGTGGCGGGGGCAATGCTCATAAGTTTTGTCGAGGAGCTCGTAGAAGTCTTCTTTGGTCGTTTCATCCTTCGGGGCATGGACACAAATTAGGCTGATGTTGAAGTATTTTGCCTTGATAGTGGCTAGGCGCTCGTTCACGGCCGTGAACCTCGAGACTAGATGACGCAGTATCTTCCCAACCACAAATCCAACACCAAATTCGTGTCTTGACGCATGACAGCTGTAGTAGAAATCACAGGATGCTCTTTTGAAGCAACCCTGTCCCGTCCATCGCATTTCCTGTATAGCGGTGATGTCAGCTCTATATTTTTGGAGGACATTCACCAACTCCGCAAATCGTTGTGCTTTGGGCGTTTGCGGGAGTCGTCCACATTAGAGTGTTAAATATCCGAGGCTTCGTTTGAGGATTCGTTGGTGAAATATTTTGACGTGGTGGGTTCCAAGCCCGAAGCACAACCATTCATTCAAGGCCATGGAGAAGCCCGCCGCACACATTAGTTAACTCACTCACGATTGTCAGATCGCTATCCAGGGGACGCCACGAGGAACCTGTGTGTCGACTTGAAACGTAGAAGCGCAAGGATCGACCATGGACGCACCTGCGACTGTCACGAACTTTACCTTGTATCCTACGCACCAGGCATTTAAAAAAATTATTTCAGTTGATAGAACATCTCTGGAATTTTATTATTCCATTTCCTTTTACATAATATTTTGGAAAGTTTTTGAAATTATTTTTTGCGATATTAATAATTTTTAAAAAAATTACGTGAAAGTATAGTATTATTACTTTTTTTATTATTTATTTCAAGGACTTTTAAAGATAATATTTATAGGTAAATGGAGTATTAAAATGAACAGAAAGTATTGCAAGGGAAATACGAGTAACGATATGATTGAATTTGGCTATTGTTGTGTGCTCCTCAAACAAACGATGTGTGAGAAAGAGATGAATATATAGAATATATAGATAATATATATCTATTATGACAGAATGTATAAAACCAAATGATTTTGCTGCAGTGCCAAGGGTTGCATAAAATAGTGATTGTATGAAAAGTAAAATCAATTCATCTACACTGTAACTGGTAGATAAATGAAAAAGACAAAAGAAATATAACATACACCTAGTTTTTCTTTTCACGTTTACTATACAGACGAAACAAACTATAAATCATTATTTAAAATAGGTACAGTTTATTGAAAATATGTTTTAGCTATTAGTATCTCCATAAAACAAAAAAACAAAAATACCAGAAAATTCTTAAAAAAGTGTTAATATTAATATTTCGTATTATATTAATTTTTGCGATTATACTGATATTGTTAATTTATTTCCTATTCAAATTATTTATGTTTGATTACTTGATGATAATGTAAACTTTTTTCTCTGTATTGGATAAATGATGGCTGTTTGTAAAGCTTTAATCAGAAATAGAAAACAAATTTCTGGATTTTTTTATAGATGTGTTTTAAGATATTCGTTTACGTGGCAAAGATTTATTTTAAAATTACAATAAATTCTTTTTAAACGATTTACCACCGTTCGTACTACATAACTTTTTCCAGAATCCTGGAAAAAAGTTACAATTATTCCGACTCCTAAATTCTGTAATGAATATCGCCCTATTGCTATTTTATCTTTTATTTCTAAGACTATTAAATTTATTATGCATAAACAAATTAGCAAATACGTAAATGACAATTCTATACTGACAGATCTACAATCAAGATTCTGAGCTAAGCGAAGTTGCATAACAGCATTGGTTGATTTTACGGAGGACGTTCGAGTAACTTTAGAAAGATCAAAATAAAATAAGTTTTCTAGTTTATATTGACATTCAAAAGCATTTTACACGGTGAACTACGATATTTTAATAACAAAACTAACTAAAATATACAATTTTTTTTCTACTGCTGACAAATTAATACTGTCATAACTCAAGCAATTTATCCCAACCATTTGTTTGACCTCGGATTTTCTTCCCATCTTGAGAGAAGTTTCTCAAGGCTCTATAGTAGAACCATTAGAAATGCAACCATGCGCTATAAATTCTCTGACAATAATTTTTTGAGAACCATTTGCTATTAAAATCAATTGGATTTTCAAAATTTCGTTCTTTATTTTACTATGTCAACTAACATGATTTGCGTTGCCAAATTGGTCTCAAACTTCTCCCGAATGCCATTGTTCGTCAATAGTTCGTAAGCTACACGAAGAAGTTTATAGTGTACGTGTGAAGCATTGCGTCGGCAGCGAATTTGTGCCTATTCAAATGTGAATAGAAAATCAAAATTTCCCGACACTGGTTTAGAAACTTGGGGATAACATTTAATATAACTTGGATCAATCATATATAAATCACGATTGGCAATGAGAGATAGTATACTGCGTGTTCTCTGAACAAGTCTGTACTTTACTCCTCAACAAATCCAAAATCTTCTTGTGAAATCGTACCTCTCCCTAATCGTTCTGTATGGTTGTGAGATATGTTTTCAATTGTGACTTCACAACTGTGGTAGCCACCAATACAATCATGCATTCATTGAATGTATTGAAGAGCTTTCAAAATTTCCACTGCAGGAAACCGTCGAGTATGGTACATATTGTGCTATTATTTGCAAATTTTTAATTTAATGTCTGTCGTGCGTTCCTATATGACCGACAAAATCGAGATATTGCGATTTAAAAAGAAGGATTCGTTTAGAGTTCGTAAGGAGGTGAAACGAAGTTTCCAACGTTACGAGGTCTACAGAAAAATAATAAAAAATCAATCAAATATTAAGTAAGATGTTGGCCGGATATAAATATTAATGCTGACTTTAGCCAAAAACCAATACATATAATCAACGCAGAATCGTTACGAGGTCTAAGGAAAAATAAATAAAAAACAATCAAATATTAAGCATGATGTTGACCGACATGAAATTAAACTTGACTTCAGAAAAGAAACAACACATGCAATTGATGGAGAATCATTAGGAAGTGAAACGAAGTCAAAATATTATATTACCAGGTCTACGGTTAATTAATAAAAAATAGTCAAATAAGGAGCATGAAGTTGTCCTACACACATTGATTAGGCCATAGGCAAAATTTAAAAAAATTACTTAAAATATTAATACTGACTTCAAAAAAAACTCGAACCTACAATCGATGGAGGATTGACTAAAGGTGAAACGAAGTAAGTTTCCATCGTTACGAGGTCTACGGTTAATGAATAAAAAACAATCAAATACTGAGCATAAAATTGTCATACACATAGTGATTACCCGATAGACAAAATTTAAAAAAATATTTAAAATATTAATACTGACTTCAACAAGAAACCAGAATCTACAATCGATGGAGGATTGATTGGAGGTGAAATGAAGTCAGTTTCGATCGTTACGAGATTAATTAATAAAAAACTGTCAAATACTGAACATGAAGTCCTACACACAGTGATTAGCAACATAGGAAAAATTTTAAAAAATTATTTAAAATATTAATACTGACTTCAAAGAAAACCAGAACCTACAATCCATGGAGGATTGATGTAAGGTAAAACGAATTAAGTTTCCATCGTTACGAGGTCTACGGTTAATTATTACTAAACAATCAAATACTGAGCATGAAGTTGCCCTACACACAGTGATTACCAACATAAGAAAAATTATTTAAAATATTAATACTGACTTAAAAAAAAAACCAGAACCTACACGCGTGGTTAATTTTTCTATGTCGTAAATTTTAATTTGATTACGTTAAATCAGATAGATAAATCTTCAGACTTACCAAAATTCTTTAAAATTGGACAGAAATTGTTTATGTAACATGGGTTCCCATTCGTACTGATTTCATCATACTAATTTTTATGAAAAGAACTGATTTTGTAATTTGTACTGATTTTCAAAGTTTATTTTGATAAGTGGTGATTTTGAGCCTTTTGGAATTTATTTAACAGGGCTATTCAACGTAGGTTAGTTGTATCTCACTCTTCCAAAATATACTTTTTAAAACGGTACTTCTCGACGAGTACTTCGAAACATAGTCTTTATGGCAGAGTAAATTACTTTCATATCAAAATTTTTTTATTTTTTTTATTTAGGATTTTCACTCTATACCATGCTATGTATTGAATGAGTGTTTCGCATCTGGTAGTTGATTGTTCAAGATATTCTACTGAAACTTTGGCTCTGACTTCATACAGTCACATATGTATGTACAATCCATTAATGTATGGGATCAATATCTTGGGATTTATAATGCAAAATATGCAACAAGTTTTTATATTACGTTTCATAAATATTCATGTCACACTTTTTTACCTTTTTTCTGTGTATTTGTTTTAAAACGAATAAGAGTTGGCGATTGTGAATCATGTGATTGACAACTTGTTGCTACTATTTCTAATACTATTTCCGCTACTATTTTTACTTCTATTTTGAAATATTTTGACTACCACTTTTAACTATTATTTCTACTACCCTTCTACTACATTTTCTTCACTTTTCTAGCACTATTTCCTATTACCTTTCTACTACTGTTTTTCATATCTTTTCTACTACTTTTTCAAATAGTTTTTTCTATTACTATTCTTTACCACTCTTATTTTAATTTAAAGAATCCTTAAAATATACTCAGCTGTTGTATAGCTGCGAGTCTATTTTATTTGAGCTAGTTATATGAAATAAATTTAGTGTTTGCATATTTCAACACTCTTATCTAGCAATAACTTAGAGGGTTATCATTAGTATCTATGATCCATGAGCCGTCGATAAATTTTGAAAGTATTCTTATGGTTTAAGCGAACTCAGGCCTAGATCTTCCATCAATCCTCCATGGATTGTATGTTCGAGTTTTTTTTTGAAGTCAGTATTAATATTTTAAATAATTTTTTTTTTAAATTTTGCCTATGGGACTAATCACTGTGTGTAGGACAACTTTATGCTCAGTATTTGATTGTTTTGTATTAATTAACCGTAGACCTCGTAACGATGGAAACTTACTTCGTTTCACCTTTAGTCAATCCTCCATCGATTGTAGGTTCGGGTTTTTTTTTCAAGTATGTATATAATATATTTTAAATAATTTTTTTATAATTTGCCTATGGCCTAATCACTGTGTGTAGGACAAGTTCATGCTCAGTATTTGATTGTTTTGTATTAATTAACCGTAGACCTCGTAATATAAGATTTTGACTTCGTTTCACCTCGTAAGTATTCTCCATCAATTGAAAGTGTTGTTTTTTTTTCTGAAGTCAGGACTAATTTCATGTCGGTCAACATCATGCTTTGTTTTTTTATTATTTTTCCTTAGACCTCCTAACGTTGGAAACCTCCTTACGAACTCCAAACGATTCCTTCTTTTTAAATCGCAATATCTCGATTTTGTCGACCAAAGTCATATAGGTGTCGTGCGTTGGCATATTAAGCATTTATTTTATTAAATTTAAACATTTCTGTACATACATAAAAAAGTGCCAGCATGAATGTTGATGATCGACTGATCTTATGTTGTGTGTATGAGCTTTGTGTGCATACAAACAAAAGCTCAAAGAGTTTTTAATAAATTTTGCAAGATATACTTATTTTCTGATTAAAGCGCACATACCTTTGGCATTACCTTCGACAACATTCTCAAATCTCGGAAAATTATTCTGTTGGATAAATTAATATATACATTTAGCCGGATTAACCGATCCAATAATATAATACAAATTAAAAACTCCTGCCTTAAGTCTGAAAGACAATTTTTTATCTTCGCCAATACGTCTTGGGATCTGAAAGCAACGATCTGCAATTCAAAAACTATTTATTAAAATAGTGGTCTTCGTAAAAGCTCGAAAACTCGGATTGCGTATGTTAGCTGTTCTCTTTCTCCATATAAAAAAGTTTGCGAGGTGCTCGCGAACTTATCATGTAATTTCAGTGAGCAAGCTTCGTTTAAAGTTAATTTTGAAACTTTCGTACAACAGCCGATTTACAATCTGAAAATTTGCAAAAGGGTGCTCAGGAAACGGTGCATACTAAGTAATTTGCGCAAATACGAATATGCGAGATTACGAGTTTTAATGAAGATCACTAATTATTTTTTCTTTTAATGTAATTCTGTTCAGGTAACTAAATTTTACGTACTTAATTCTAAGCAATATCACTATTCGGTTTGTTCTACATATACAAATTTAAAATTTGATGTTTTTTGTAATAATTATTTGTAAAGGTACAAACACAAGGACGAGGCAACGACATTGTAAACCATCCCGCAGCCATCTGTAAACACTTAAATACCATGCATTCTTATGAAGGCGAACATAATGGCTGAGGGACTTTTTTTTCTATTTTTTTGATTTTGCTTGTACCGAGAGTCGAACCCCGGACACTCTGCGTAACAGTCCAACGCACTACCACTACGCTACAGCGACCACAATTATACTATTTATATTTGGATATTCTTTCTTTTCTGTTAATGGCACAACAGCCCATGAAGGGCCTAGGCCGAGCTTTTCGCAATCGCTCATGTCGTGCGTGCTATATGTGTACATGAATGGAAGGGGCCTAGAGTTCTATACCTAATCCGAAAGGAGAAGTGCAAAGCTTTTCTTAGGTAATTTTTACTCTTGTAGGTTTGCCATTGCCTGCCAAGAGGTGCTGTGTAGAAAAATGTATTTTCTAGCATATGATTTTGCCTGTGCCGAGATTCAAACCCCGGACACTCTGCGTAATAGTCCAACGAACTATCACTACGCTACAACAACACATATTTTGACATTCAGTAGAATGAAAAAATAAAACAAATTAATAATTACACAATTCGCTTGCCTAAGTTATTTTTATTTTGAAAACAAATAAATTAATGAAATATTCTATTAAATATTTTATTTTTTATCAATACTATATAAAATAATCTGAAGATTCATAAATTCATTTTTCGTTGCCGCGTTTAGTGTGTTGCAGTCGCAGACAGCATGACGAAATTTGTTACGTACATCTTGTTGTCATGATGCAACAATGTTGCCGCAGCCATTGTGTTCGTACCTTAATACAAATGTCAAAATATTTTACCTTTAAATGTAACTTGTTATTTATCTCAATAAATGACAAGTTACTTCTATTTTAAGTTCTAAATTCAACCCGATGGCATTGGTGCGTAGGTATTCTATAGTCTAATATACTCCAATTTATGAAATTACCAAAAATTCGGAAAAATAATTTTCCAAATTAAAAATAAAAACAAACAAAATTGACAAAGAAATGGGAACTCTTCAATAAGTATACCAGAAACATTTTTCAAAGGAATATTTACACAAACAAAACTGACTGCAGTGAAAATATTTGAAATTCTTGTAATGTTAATGGTATAATTCTCGATTACAATTTCAAATATTAGTAACTTATATACATAGATTATTGAAAACACAAAGAAATACCACTAAGATTACTGATGAGGAATCATGGCTGGTTCCGAAACGATCGTCTGATCTACCTGTGCTATATATGGTAAATCGTTATTATTCTCTCTATGACAATCTTAATGTTCATGGAAACATGTATAAAATTCATGCATAGAATATATTCTAATTGAAATTCGGAAAATTAATTTCCCAAATTAAATTTATCTAACAATTATTAATACAAAAAAGTGTTCTAGTGCTGTAATAATACGATTTATATCTTGTAGTGCTAGATTTATCTGAATAAATAAATAAATGGACTATCAATAATGAAAGCAGATGAATAGTTTCGCAAAGGACAAAGTCCTGACGCGCAAGGACGGGTTCGCCCATTTAATCAAGAAATACCTGTAGCTGCTAATGAACAGATTTATTGTGCATGACAACACAATGAATAAGGGGGTTACAAGTTGTTATTCGCTGAGTTGGCGAATAAAACACAGGAGATCATAAATAAATAATGGTTTGTTTAGCAATCAAAAAGCGACAACAAATTTCAAATACCTACTCTAAAATTTAATGCGGCCTGCAATAACTCACCGGAAATGTTTTTGTCAGATTACCAAGAACGCCGTTAGAAGTTATAAGATTTTAATTTGGAAAACGTGTGGACCACATATAGCATAACACGAGGAAACACAGTATTACTTTTTCAAGGCGTGTATTCAAGGAAGTGATATTTCATAATATATTTTCTTTTACGTTATCATGGCAATTATCTTAAAAGAGCATGTGCCATTGCGGTGGCGTAGAAAGTATCTATCTAAGAAAGGACATAACCTTTAAAATAGTGCCACAGGGATGCTTTAAGCAGCTTCTAATTTATACAAATTATTTCGTTGAAATGGCAAATCAAAAACCCCGTCTGACTCGCGTAAGACCCGCGTTCGCCGCGTAACCGGCTTGCATTCGGCATGTGCTCTGATGCCACGCCAGTTATTATAATTTATATATTTCTTTGATTTCAGATACTTCCTTTCATATATGTTCTAATGGACAAAAGAACAAAGAAATGATATGATCATTTATTTAATTATAGGTACAAAACAGAAATACATTTGACAGGAATGTTTTATGACAGAATTTTAAATAGCTTTGTATAGTTCTTTAGACGCAAAACGACTCAGTAGGTTCCACCTTTTCCAGGCAGTGGTCAGAAAACTGTATATGTAAGCAACTATCAGGGCTCCTTAGGTCTGGCAGCAAGCTTCACTTTGCTACCAACTAACAAAATTCAATTATTGTTTTGTGGTACCTCTTGAAAGAAGAAATTATTAACTTATTTGACTACAACAAAATCTTTTCTAATTTTGGCTGTTACTTTGCTAAGATAAGTAAACTCACCGTTTTTATTTTTGTCTGTGGTCGCTGTGGCGTAGTGGTTATGCGTTGGACTGCTACGCAGAGTGTCCGGGGTTCGAATCTCGGCACAGACAAAATCAAAAAAAAAACAAATAGAAAAAATTGTTTTTTCTACACGGCACCACCTCTTGGCAGGCAATGGCAAAACCTACAAGAGTAAGAATTGCTATGAAAAGCTTTTCACTTCGCCGTTCGGATTCGGCATTAAACTGTAGGTCCCTTCCATTCATGTACAAATATAACACGCACAAAATGAGTGGATGCGAAAAGCTAGGCCTAGGCCCTCCATGGGCTGTTGTGCCATTAAAAGTAAGTAAGTAAGTAAAGTTTTATTTTTGGATAATTTTTCATGTAAAATAAAAACCAGGGAAAATTTTAATTTAAATTTTTTGGGTTTTTTTTTTTTTGTGGGTGGTTTTTAATTTTATTTTTAGCGATTTTTCTTTGGACGTTTCTTCGTAGAGCTTCTTGCAGTCCTACTTGCATATAGGCATAGATATTATTACAACGAGCACTGTCACCTGTCATCTTGGTGCAATGACCGGGGACTCTTGGTTTTAAATTCGATCTATTATATTTGCATAAAAAGAACAAGCCCCTTAAACGATTAGAAAATTACTTGTATGAAAACATTTTTCTCGTCGAAATGTCTAAGTTTTTTCTCAGGACAATTACATAAAAATTCTTATGTAAGTTAACACGCTCAAGCCACCCGCCAACCAAACTCATCAGCCACGAACATGCAGCCGTAATACGATCCTCAAAGTAATGGCCAACCAACACGTCACTCCAAAGTGCATGTGAAGCGCAGCGTCAGCACGTTTAGGCTAAGATAGCTTAGCAAATAAGTTTATTGGTTAATTAGCCACCGAGAATGGTAATAAATTTTATTTCATTTTAATCATTGTGTTTTATTTACTTTGCAGGTGGAAGCAAGGAGTCAGTGGGGCTCCCAACTTTAATTTTTTCGTTAACTGGCGCCCGAGCAGGGACCCACTTTAAAAGTGCGTATCCAAAAAGGACTCCCTTAAATATGGGATCCTTTTGCTATTTGCAACAGCAACCTCCAAGACCAACCCTCTTGCGATGGTTTGCAAAAAGTTTTTTTAAAAACAAAATAATAAAAGAAAACCTGTGCTGTGAGAGGAAAAAAAATCAAAAACAGAGCAAACAAAATAAGAACCAAATATAAAAAACTTAGAGTGCTTGTGCTGGTAACGGTCAATCATCTTATAAACAGACGGGTGAGTTATTTATTGACTTCTTATTAATTTAAAGACGCATCATGAACGATTTGACATCAAAGAGTAACGAAAGTGGGATTGGAAACCACGGGTCGGCTCTAGAACAGGAAATTCGTAGAGTCGAAGCTAGGGTCATTCATGCCGAAATAGTAGCGGAAGTCGCGCAACCTGCCAGGCCATCCGTAATTATATCACGTGCGCCGAGAAATGAGCAAGAGCTGAAGGAAATTAGTAGGCTTCCTGACTGCGTTAGATAATTGCAAGTATTCGAGGGAAACCCCTCACAATTCATTTCTTGGATGCATTGCGTAGAAAATATTCTTAAGGACTACGAAGTCATTAACAAAAATCCCCTTTATCGTTCTATTTTACAGCGCATAAGGCAAACAATTCGGGGCAGTGCAGATTAGGCCCTGGTCTCATATAATATTCTGGACGGAAACTGGTAAGAGATAAAAGGGTCCTGTCTCTTCATTATGCCGATAAGAGAGACATACGTACATTGGAACACCAATTAAATCAGTTGATGCAGAAGGGATCGAAGCTCGACGAATATTATGCCACAGTGAACCATCAGCTTTCACTAATAGTAAACAAAATTCGATGCGATGATTATTGGTCGCTGTGGCGAAGTGGTAATGCGTTGAACTGCTTCGCAGAGTGTCCGCGGTTCGAATCTCGGCACAGGCAAAATCAAAAAAGTAGAAAAAATTATTTTTCTGCACGGCACCACCTCTTGGCAGGCAATGGCAAACCTACAAGAGTAAAAATTGCTATGAAAAGCTTTTCACTTCGCCGTTCGGATTCGGCATTAAACTGTAGGTCCCTTCCATTCATGTAAAAATATAACACGCACAAAATGAGTGGATGCGAAAAGCTCGGCCTAGGCCCTCCATGGGCTGTTGTGCCATTAAAAGTAAAAGTTTATTCACAAGAAACTGTGGATGTTCTGACAGGAACAGAGCACTAGATGTATTCATCCGAGGCTCGGATACCGATTTATCAAGGATGCTCATTATACACAAACCTCGAACTCTAACTGAGGCATATTTTTCTTGCTTGGAAATGCAGAACTTGGCCTTAAGAAACAAAATTATTCACGTTAATACTCCAAATAGAATTGTAGTTCCCACAGGAGGTATGTCGCGTGGAGATCAGCGTCCACCCCTTCCACCACGACCACGTTTTAACAATAGCTGGGGAAATAGGCAATACAACAATAGGGTTCAAGGAAATTACGGGGGATATGTTTCTCATGCAAATCAACCATTTGCACCTAAGCTTGTCGAAAAAATGGAAGTGGATGGGTCGATACAAACAAAGCAAGTTAATTACATGAATCGCCCACCGACAAAAGACCAGCAACTACTTCCTTCGGTGCGATTCCGAAAAATCCAATATTAAATAACTTGCAAGCGCAAGCTCCAACAGATGTAAACGAGCAGCAAGAACATGAATCAAATTTTATGAGGGACGGCCCTCCGGCATTTTTTATATAAAATAAAATAAAGTAGTCGCCCTAATTCTAGTATACCTTATTTCACCTGTCAAGAAGGGGGTAATAGGGCATTAACATTCTTGGTGGATACTGGGGCGAATAAAAATTTCATAAACCAAGTTTAGCTTCTGGCTCAATTTCAATAGACCCATATTTTTCAGTTAATACAGCAGCAGGGCCAATAATAATTAATAGAAAGGTTCCTGGTAAACAAAAAAAAAAAAGAAATCGCAACCAGCTCACCGAGGTCATGGTTATCAACACAATTACCTAGTTATTAACTATGCACATTAGCTAATTCTAAAAATAATTTCTACTTATTAAAAAATAAAAAAATACTTAATAAATTATATTCGGAAAAATATATTTGTATTATAAATGGTTATTAAAAATATGTACTTAAAGATAAAAGCACAATAAAAAAGTAAAAAAATTTACTTAAGAATAAGAGCACTATAAAAACAAAAAAGCACTTAAGAATAACGCACATGAAAAATAAAATTTTTTTTTATATAAAAATGTAATTGGAAATTACTACAACAAAAAATTATCCTAGCTAATAATTAGTAATGGTCGCTGTGGCGTAGTGGTAGTGCGTTGGACTGCTACGCAGTGTCCGGGGTTCGAATCTCGGCACAGGCAAATCAAAAAGTAGAAAAAATAATTTTTCTACACCTCTTGGCAGGCAATGGCAAACCTACAACAGTAAAAATTGCTAAGAAAAGCTTTTCACTTCGCCGTTCGGATTCGGCAATAAACTGTAGGTCCCTTATATTCATGTACAAATATAACACGCACAACATAAGTGGATGCGAAAAGCCTAGGCCGTCGAAAAGCAAGAAGGACTCGCTCCATCGATTGGCTGGGTTCTGCGTGGAAATGGATAGCTGGTTCACCAGATGCTGTAGACTGGGACAACATTTTAAGAAGCCAAAATGAGATGGTTACAAACAATAACCAACAGTATCTTGTGAACGAAAAAATATTCAACGCTACTCGTGAAGCAATTCAGAAGACGAATGAGATGATACTCCACATCAACTCTATCAACAAAAATATTAGCGAAGAAAATTTAGAACTTCTAGATGTAAGTAAAGTACTTATTCTTAAAGAACAAGTATCAGAGATAGTGCGAGCCTGTCAAATGGCAAAAAGAGAAGAAACAAATCGATTAATTGTCGAGGAGGACTCTCTACCATACCAGAATGCAATCGACGCTGTCGAATATGGAATAGCATCAGTTTACTCTAACGGAACGATGCTCTTATATGTGCTGTCAATGCCTAAAGTAAAACCGGAAAGTTATTGCGTGTTAATTACACGAGCAGCTATCATAAATGGACAACATGTTGAACTTTGCTACGATAAAGTCTTAATGAAACAAGAAGAAATTTTTGGCTTAAAAGAAAACTGCCCATTCATAAGCAACACCTCCATCTGCTCTGCGAAATCCTTAAATAAAATATCTGAAGAAGCATGTTTGGCAAGATTGCTAAGAGGCGGCGATGTGAGATGTCACTTCGAAACAGACAACAACAGAGTAATCGAGCTGATCGACGACACTGCACTTTTCCTGACGAACTTCCAATGAAAAGTTCAAAACAAACGTGATTCAAGGAACCTCAATGGAACATTTGTCATCTTTCTGAACAACGAAACTATTTCTGTGGGAAATCAGCCATTCACCAGCACATCGGCGAGCATGTTACAAGCTTTGCCACCCGCACTAGTCAACCTAACAAATAACGGACAAAGGCTGAATTTAGATTACATTCACGGACTCAGCGTAGCGAACATCCACCACCTCGAAAAACTTGGAAAACATTTTCACTCTTCACTAATTGTTGATGGAGTCCTCTTGTCAGTTATTGCCGCTGTTTGCTATATCATCTGGAGAAAGCTTACTTCAACCATCACGTTTCCTAATCTTGAACAGCCCACAAACCAAGACCAGCCAGTCACCCACACAAAAGATGCACAATCCGCGGGACGCAGATCTTTAAAGGGGGGGCAGTTAACACGCTCCAGCCCAACTCAACTCAACACGCGCCATGTGAAGCGCAGCGTTAGCACGTTTAGGCTAAGTTAGCTTAGCAAATAAGTTTATTGTGCATGGGAAGTGCAGCGTCAGCGCGTTTAGGTTAAGTTAGCTTAGCAAATAAGTTTATTGGTTAATTAAGGAAAATAAGTTTGTCATTCAAATTCTGGGAGCCATCGAGAATGGTAATAAATTTTATTTCATTTTAATCATTTTGTTTTATTTACTTTGCAGGTGGAAGCAAAGAGCTAGTGGGGCTCCCAACTTTAATTTTTGCGAGTGCACTTTGGTGCACTCGTTAACTTGTATTTTATTCGATTTCTTCTTACTTTGACCGATACACATACATAATAAGAAAATCAACGAAATAGGCTCTATTCATCAACAAGTTAAGTATGTCGATCCCAATAATTTTTTAGAAAGGTTCAAGGGTGTTTTTTTTAGAAGTGTGGTTTTCAATCTGGCAATACTTTTTTTGGAGTTGGTCTTTTTGACAGCTGTCACTTGATTTATGCTCAGTTTGGTTTGCCAGTTCATAATGAATAGATTTACTCCTGAACAAAGTCTGCAAATCATGCAAAGTTATTACCAAAACAAGATGGTAACCGATCCTGATTCTCACAAGAAAATTTTTTTCAGCGATGAAGCTCACTTTTGGTTGAATGGGTACGTTAATAAGCAAAATTGTCGCATTTAGAGTGATCATAATCCACAAGCCATTGTTGAGACGCCGTTACATCCTCAAAAAGTCACTGTTTGGTGTGCGCTATGGACAGAGGGTCCATATTTCTTCAAAGATGAAGCCGGTCATAATGTTACAGTCAATGGGGAACGCTATAGAGCCATGATTAATGACTTTTTCGTGTCTGAATTGGAGGATGTTGATGTGGACGACCTTTTGTTCCAACAAGACGGCGAAGCAATCAGATAACGAAACAATCAATTTATTGAAGGAAACTTTTTGCTATTTTACACCGCTGGACTATATTTTGTGGGGTTATGTGAAGTCGCTTGTCTACGCATATAAGCCCGAGACGATTGACGCCTTGGAAGAGAATATTCGGCGCGTTATTACTGACATACGGCCCCAATTGCTGCAAAAAGTGGGGGAAAATTGGGCCTCTCGGCTGGAATTTATTCGAACCAGCCACGGGCCACTTGCCCGAAATCGTTTTTAAAACATAATGGCAAATCCTTATCTTTATAATAAAGCTAAATTCTTGGCCATAACATTGAATTATTTGCGTTTTATTTCTTCTTGAAAACCACACTTCTAAAAAAAACATCCTTTATAACATACTACTGTGGGCAAAAAGTAGTAAGACTTTTTAATTTAAATTTCGCGCGGAAACCCATTCATCAAAATATTATTTTTTTAAGGTTGGTATGACTGTCGATGACATCTGTGCCAAATGTCACATCAAAATAATCATTAATGTTTAGTATACGCTTGTCTCTCTGAAGTACAAAAAGTGCATTCGGCGATTTTCGCAATGAGTGAAGTTATTCAACAAAGAAGTTCCATTAAATTTTGTGTGCGGAATTAAATTTCTCGTGCCGAAACGTTCAGAATGTTGCAAAAGGCCTTCGGTGATAATTGTATGTCGCGAGCAAGTGTTTTTGATTGGTACAAATTGTTCATAGATGGTCGAGAACTCGTTGACGACGAACCACGTCCAGGACGGCCATCAACATCAACTGATGATCAACACGTCAATAAAATCAAGGAATTGGTGCTCGAGAATCGACGATTAACAGTCAGAGACCTTACTGGCATCGTTGGAATATCGGAAGGATCAGTGAAAACCATTAAAACATCATTTGGTCCTAAGAAGAGTGAATGCACGATTGGTTCAAAAATCACTGCATTGGTTTTACGAGACCATTTTGCCAAAAATTCGACTGATATCGTTCCGCAACCACCCTATTCGCCTGACTTAGCACCGTGTGACTTTTGGCTATTTTCTAAACTCAAACCACCGCTTCGTGGACACCGTTTTGAGTCAATTGAAGACATTAAACATGAATCGCTAAGCCCATTGAAGGCTATTCCGGAAATTGACTTTAACAACTGTTTCGAGAATTGAAAATAACGTTGACACAAGTGTATTGGGGCCGGGGGGGCTAACTTTGAAGGTGACGAAATAGATTTCGAAGAATGAATAAAAAAATTTTAAATTATGAACAAAGTCTTACTACTTTTTGCCCACAGTAGTAAGTATTATCGCGTTACATAATTTAAAATTATTCTGGTAAAAAACTAAGTAATTGTTAATATGCAAATATTATTTGTTTATTATTATTATTTCCAATAAATTATTCATTAATCAAGTTTTTTTCTGTTTCACCCGAATTTTACATACTTATGTGTCATTCCACATCAGATTTACAACTATAATTTTAATTTTAACGAAAATTTTTTCTAGCATTGTTGAGACACATATTTTTATTATTTCAATGTGACGATTTTTATTTTCAAGTTACGATTTTTTAAAGTTTTGGAGATGAAAAATGTAACGTTTTTTTTTACTGATGACTCAATAACTATATATGTTGAGACTGGTTTTTTCTTCTCGTTCGTAAGCACTGTTGCCAGAACGTACTTTTTAGAATGAAACGAATACTTTTTGATGATCTGTCGTAACATTGTCGAACTTCGTCAGATGACTTAATTTTTAAGTTTCAGTCTAGAGTTCCTGAATAAAAGCAAAGGAAATATATCAGGGTCTTGGTTAAACCTTCCAAGGCAGTCTTGTCGCTATTAAGAGTATAATTAGTAAATAATTTTCTCGGAAAAGATTTGATTGGATTGAAGAATTTCTATAAAAAGGACGAACATAATTTTCTTGATTAATTTTAAAGTCTCAGTGTTCGAGCAATAGGACAATAACTATTTCGGGTTACAAAACCCTCATTGCTAAAATAATTTTACATATCTTTAACTTTATCGGAAATATCACAATGAAATCAGGGAGTGGCATTTAGATGGTTAAAACAGGCTTTCATGTGCAGCATATTTTTCGCACCAATTCGTGTGAAGCTTGCCTGTTCATGAAGTGCCACATATTACTGGCTGATTTGATAGTGGCAGAAAGTCTTTGAAAGCCATGAACTATACCACTATGCAGTGGCCGAGGTGGCATTGACCGATACCATATTAGTAATATGTGGTTTTGATCGAGGCAGCGTCGATATATAAAATATTTCTCCATAATAAAATTTTTACGCGGTCGCAGCTAAAAAAAAGAAATTTGTATCAGTTAAATTTAAAAATCGTTTTTGTAACCCTTTAAATACTGGAAGGCATGTCTCGAAAACTAAAAGGGCAAATTTACTTAGAGTTTGCTTAAATTTTTGAAAAACTTTTTTGGAACCGGGTAATCAATGTATTGTGTACTCAATGCAGGAAACAAATAGGAAAATTTTGTGTCCGTGATATCTAGGGTTCCCATCTGTCCCGGATTTCGAAGGGTATTACGAATTCTGGTAATTGATGCAAGTTCCGTATAGCTCATCTGCGGGGCGCCAAATGTCCCGCATGGTTGAATTTTTAAGAGTACACCGCTCTGATCAATTTTCTCTATACACATATATGGAGACTACTATTGGAGTTCAGAGTCTCGATGGATTACTGATGGGAAGTCCTACAATTGTGACGCCTGATGCCTGAGGGAGTTCATTAGGAGAGCCAGGGTGTATTTTTTATGCGCTTCCTTTGTGTTATTATGGGAGACAATTTTTTCAAAGAGAGTGTTTAATTTAAGTAACTCATATTTTCATTATTATTGTGGGCACCAAATACTGTTGTGAGAGGAAGAGGGCTGGTGTAAAGTTAAAAATGATTTCCTTCTATAAGAAATTTTTACCTGCAGGCAAGTTCCGCATTTTCGGGCTATATCCCGAATATAGTTCCGGAACCAAAGCTTTGGAGTTGGGAACCCTAGTGTCATCTGTGAGTACTTTTTCAGAATTCGCCAAGAATAATTTTATTCGCAATTTCTGATTGATACCTATCACATTTTGTCGCGTGAAGTTTCTTTGAAAAAAAATTATTGACTTAAAATTTATATCTCAGATAATGTTAGTTATGAAGTCTCAGAGACCGAATTCCGAGATGATGATTTTTTAGTGTGTGGTTTAGATTGAAGCACCATAAGGTTAGTTTAATGCTTTCTAGTATATACATATGTACCTACTAACTAAAATAAATATTAACAAAACTCAGGACGAAAATGGTGATTGTATTTGACAACGACTGTGGTCGTTGTGGCGTAGTGGTAGTGCGTTGGACTGCTGCGCAGAGTGTCCGGGGTTCGAATCTCGGCACAGGCAAAATCAAAAAGTAGAAAAAAAAAATTTCTACACGGCACCACCTCTTTGCAGGCAATGGCAAACCTACGAGAGTAAAACTTGCTATGAAAAGCTTTTCACTTCGCCGTTCGGATTCGGCATTAAACTGTAGGTCCCTTCCATTGATGTACAAATATAACACGCACAACATGAGTGGATGCGAAAAGCTCGGCCTAGGCCCTCCATGGGCTGTTGTGCCATTAAAAGTAAGTAAGTAAGTAAGTAAGTATTTGACTTTACATTTATTATTGTAAAACAAGTTACCAAAAAAATTCAAATACTGAAAATTTTATCATTTCAATTGAACTTGAATAATGCAGCTAAAATTATGAATAAATCTCATACTTCATTAAAAAAGTTCAAGAAAAGAAAATAAGGCATTAAATTTTATCCACATAGCGCATGAAACTGAGAGAGCCGACGTTGACGTGGCTGCTTGTATTTATAATATACTTATAGTCGATCCAGAAAAATTCATATGAAAAAAGCTCGTCCCGACGTTGGCTCTCATAATTGCATCTCAGGTTCTCTATGATCTTATATGTGCCACCGAAACAGATTGGTAGAAATATTCGTTTTATCCTTTTTTGTGTTGCTTTTTTTCTGCATTTCACAACCCAAGATAATTTTGGAATCCATGTCAAATTCAGTATTCGGAAATTCGAAATTGTAAGTTTTATGAAATGCCCTAATTTTGGATAATTGGAATTTGCTTATAAAATTTTCAAAATCCATAGGTTGAATATTAGAAAAACAATTATTAACTCATATTTCTCTGAAAAGTTTGTACGAACATTTATTATTTTGAATTTTGTTCGTATATCAAATAGTTTTTGAATAATCAGTGCTTGAAGAAATTGAATTTTTTGAACACCAAAACTTTAAAAAATGTGTGTATTGAAGAAAAATGTCTTTCAAAATAAAATTTTAGTTGTATATTTTATGTGGAGTGATTCATATGTGCGTATACTAGCTTGTGACGGATTATAAATAGTCTCCTATAACCATAAGATTATTTACTTTTCTCGAGTTTTTTCGATATTGACTATAAGGATCGGATAACCCTGTATATGTAATTTATACTTACGTTCCAAGTAATCCATGTAGATTATATTTATCCTCCATGGAGATTTGTTTGCTCAACTCTTTGCTACTATCTTTCTTCGATTTTTTACCGGAATCTTTTTTGCCAAATAAAGGCATTTTGTTAAAACTTTTTGAATTTTTTTTTAAATATTTGAGTGCGTACTATTTTTTTTTGAGATTATCTTCAATTTGATTGAAATGATTTTCATCTGAAAATAGATAAATATGTATAATTAAAAACAAACTTCAATTTAATTTTCATAAAAATAATAATAATGAAATACATAAAAAAATTACACATGCCTTAAATATAGTTGTATTCCGTCAACATCTTATCAAATGAAATATAGACTGAACTATTCAAAATCATTTAGATGTGATCATTTTTAATGATGTAGCTAAAATTTAAATAATTTCATTGATAAGAAAATACAAGCTCATACATTTTTAGAAACGTCTGTTTACACATACATACATATTTACACTAGAAGTGTCCAAGATTATATGAAACAAATTAATATTTTTTGATTTACGAAAACTTGGAAAACTGAAAATTTATATAATTTTTACATTTTGTATGAGTGACTGTAGAAAACCTTTTAAACCCCTTAAAAACTAAATACAGTAACAGCAATAAAAAACTGCGATTTCATCGTTTCATCACTGTTAAGAAAATTTGTTGCATTGAATGCAATTGGTTGGATTCAACACGTTTCAATTTTACTATAAAAAGTTTCGTTACGAATGCTTCTGTTAAAATGATCGGTTGAGTATTTTTTATATGTATGTATTAAAAACAGAAAGACTTAGTTTTTATTGTCAGCAAATCAACCAAAATTAAAAAACTTTTTATTTTAAAAAATTGTGTTGTGCTCATAAGAATGTTTCTCGTATGAAAATAATAAAATTTAATGGGAGAAGATCAGTCGGAAATTCACTTGACAATTTTTTACAACAAACTCGAGAACTGTTTTATGTTTTCTTAGTTAAATACGTTTAAGAAGGATCGTGAAGTTGTGGTGAGTGGTAAAAGTTTTTGGTATTCTATCTGACATAAAAAAATACAACTATAATAAAAAAATTATTGGTATTATTTTTTTATCAACAGTCTTTCATTCGATTTGAGAGATTTCGCTGTTGATTGCAAAATAAAAAAATATTTATTAACAGTTATAATTTTTTTCTTGTTTTAACAGTCATTTAACAGTTTTCAATGTCAGTTTTATAACAACAGTTTTCTCATTATTTATTTTATTAATTTATTTTTTCAAAATTATTTTCATAATTAAAGTATGTCATAATTGCAATATCAACATTAGTAATGTTAGAAATTTTACATTTTTGGGCACCCGTAATTTAAACATATATCAATACATAGCAATAACAATATCAATCCATTTTAGCACATTTTTGGAGAAGACTTCACAGGTTATTTAATATATGTACAATAGCTGTGCTTCTTTTGACACGTATAGACAATTAGGAGAGCTATAATTTGTATGGAGAGCTAACTGGCGATATTTATCCATCCTTAGCTGGTAATTTTAAATAAGACCTCATTGTTGAAAAATTTTATTTTTATATCGATAATTCTCCATCTCTGAACGTACTAATAAAAAAAAAGGATCGCCGAGGCGCAGTTGGACGTGTGCTGGACTGATAAGCCCTGGGTTTAGATTTCAGCGCAGTAAAAATTCGAATCAAAATTTTTCCAAACAAAAACTAAAATATTTATATATATGTATATAAAATTTATATATATATATAAGAGTGTGTTAAGCCTCCAAATACTATGTACTCCGATAATAATCTTAAAATGCGCTTTTTAGGACTGCTTCAATCCTCTTATTTAGAAGTGTTAATAAATTACCTTAGTGTATATGAATTATTAATTCTATTTAAAAGTATAACTGCTAAATAAATAAATATATTAATAAAAAAGGATGAATTAAAAAAAAAGGTTTGTTAAATTAGAACCTTGGCAACAAAATAAAAAATGTTTGAGATTCGAACCATGCAGCCGTTTTATACCACTAGGCTATCGTGCCAGGAATTTTGACGCTAAGTATTTTGGTGTGTTGTTTATATAAGAGAGTGCATGTAAGATAAATAAACATATATGTATATATTTATTTAGATATGTAAACCATGTGTGTAAGAAAAGGATTAAAAATCACACCCATAGAAAATTTCTTAGTTGTTACATCTGTCGCCAATTCCGTAGAGTTTTGAAGGAATGAAACCGAATCAATATAACATTTCGGTTTTGTCAAGTGTTTCTGCTACTGCTTAATATACTGCACATTATTATGAAAGATATATCCCCTTCATTCATGTCAAGAAACCCCTCTACCTAACAACGCAAACGCACCTGTTCCAATACAATATGAAAGTTACTTTCATAATCTACCCCATGACACTTCAAGCAAGTAAGGTATTGCTGTTTTGTAAGGAAAAATATCCCGCATAAATATATATACATATATATTTCTTAAGCAATTGCTGTCATTGCGATCGAAATCAATCCCAGTCTTAAATTTACAATAATTTCGCTCTATAGTATATCCCAACAACCCTTCAATCTCAAACAAATACAGTACATAATTTTAGCCTTTTCCCAACCAAATAGGTGATCTAAATACTTGGTGCCCACTTTAGGGTTTCGAATACTCTAACTCTCATTATTTTAAATGATTGTGCACCAACACATTTTACCACACACCACTCATTCATACGCATATACGTTTCTACGTGCTCTGCCAACATTGCTCCTAAACTTCCCTGCTCAACGCTATATTCGCTTCACTGCAGTCATCACTTCCTAATTTTGACTAAATTGACAACTCCTTTTTCAAACAAGGCCATACCTGCAAATAGATTAATCACTTACGAAGCAGACTCGACCCCTGCTTTCAGTTATTGCTAAGTAGATAACACAATTGCCAAATAGCCATCATATAAAAATATAAATAAAGAAACGGCTATCATGCACAAAACCTTTCGTTCAACTGCTAACGCCATTTTTCGAAGCATATTGAAAGAAGCTAAAAGACTTAGTCGCCAGAAACTAACAGAGTGCGCCAATCCAAGAAAAATTTGGTCCAAAATCAAAGCGCTCCCTGGAACCTATACTCCAAGCATAATACGGATTTTGGAAACAGACAACGGACCGATTTACTCATCAGATGAAATAGCTGACTACTTGGCTTCTTCTTGGTCGCAGTACTCTCAGAACGTCAACTTATACCAAAACTTCAACTCCCTAAAAATCAAATTTTGACTGCAGAATAAATACTCCAGCAAAACCAAATAATACAACAAACACCGTTTCTGGCTACCGACCTATCTTCCTCCTTCCCTGCCTAGGAAAGATCATGGAAAATATTATGGCAAGGAAAATCACAAATGAAAAAAGCTCGGCCTAGGCCCTCCATGGGCTGTTGTGCCATTAAAAGTAAGTAAGTAAATCACAAATGACCTTATCAGCGCAAATCAAGTAACTTTCAAAGAAAGACAAGGCACTTTCCACAAAAAATCGCCTCTCTTATGTAAATCTAGATTTCGAAAAGACTTTCGACAGAGTTGACAGCCACATTTCCTGCGGCAATTAACCAAGTGGAATATTAGAAGAAAAATATACAACTTTGACGAAGCCGAACTTTTGACGAAACCGAACTTTCTGTGTAAAACTTAATAATAAATACTCAGAAACCTACATTTTATATACTGGGATACCGCAAGGTTCTTCCCTTTCTGTTATCTTATTTATCATAGTATTTGATGAATTAAACAAAATCTTTCTAAATCACAAAAGCATATCACACGTAATTTACGCCGACGATGTGCTTTTGTTCACAAATGCAAAGACTTGAACATTGTTAAAAATAAATTTGCAAAAGTGCTCTCTGACATTTCAGTCTTTCCTGAAACCTCAGGTGCTAGTATCTCTTAAAATAAATGCCAAACTTTCCATATTAGCAATAAACAAAATTGTACACCTCTAAATCTCTCTTTTAACAATGTAAATATTAATTTAAACTCAGATAACCTTAAAATCTTAGGCCTAATTGTTGATAAAACATTAAACTTTAAAGAAAACTGTAAATATCTGTAAGTGGTCGCTGTAGCGTAGTGGTAGTGCGTTGGACTGCTACGCAGAGTGTCCGGGGTTCGAGGCTCGGCACAGACAAAAAATAAAAAAATGGAAAAAAAGTCTTGCCAGGCAATGGCAAACCTATAAGAGCAAAAATTGCTTATGAAAAGCTTTTCATTTCGCTGTTCGGATTCGGCATAAAACTGTAGGTCTCTTCCATTTATGTACAAATGTAACACGCACGACATGAGTGGATGCGAATAGCTCGGAATACGCCCTCCATGGGCTGTTGTGCCATTAAAAGAATTGAAGAAGTAAATTCATAAAAAAGAATAAATATATTCATTAGTCTAAATATAATCTAGCATCTAAGCACTGTCTTATACATACGAGCGTAGATCAATAAGTACGTGTGTGAAGACAGGTGGCGTTTCTGAGGGAAGTTGGCATTACCGTCGTGTACTGCCATCTGTCACATGACACCACACTAAATTTCAAACTGATTCATAGGTTAGTTTTTATTTGGCAGCCATTAGTATCACAAGTGTTTGGTGTTTCGCGATAAAATGGAAAAAGAACAATTTCGATCCGCAATTCGCTTTTTATTTTTGGATGGAAAGACATGCGAAGAAATAAAAGCGAAGTTGGATGCTGTCTATGGGGACCCTTCACCATCTATGACAATCGTAAGATATTGGTTCAACGAATTTAAACGTGGTCGTACATCTGTTTTTGATGAGGAGCGCCCAGGCCGCCCGGCAGACGTGGTTACCGAGGAAATCGTTGACAAGGTTCACGACATGATTCTCGCTGATCGCCGAACGAAAGTGTGCAAAGTAGCAGAGGCCGTATGAGTGTCGTACGGAACAGTAATTACTATTTTACATGACAGGTTAAGCATGAGAAAGATGTCGGCCCGATGGGTGCCGCGGTTGCTTACGGTGGACAACGAGCGGATACGGAATTGTCGTGTACAAATTGCATGAATTGAACTACAAATTGCTGCTGCACCCACAGTACTCGCCCGACTTGGCTCCCTGCGACTTCTTTCTGTTCTCCAACATGAAAAGGTGGCTCGGGGGAAAAAATTCAGCTCAAACGAGGAGTTTATCGTCGAAACAGAAGCGTATTTTGAAGAGTTTGACAAATCGTATTTTTTGGGGGGGTTAAAGAAATGGCAGAAACGTTGGGAAAAGTGTACCGTACTAAAAGGAGATTACGTTGAAAAATATAACAAAAAATTTGTAAAAAACTTGCCTCTTTATTCCTAACACGGGTACTTATCAAGCCTCGTACGTCAACAGTAGTGAATAACGCGGAAAGCACACGGCTGCAAGAAGGAGCATCACCAATAAGATGTATAATATACATTGTATATTAGCAGAGGCGTTGCTACCAACTATCAAACAAATAACATTGTACAACACCATGAGGCTCATCCAAAAATTGTTATTCACTTATAATGTCATGCTACACAGTACAGTACAAACCGTCTTAAGTCATGCAAAGAAACGAAGAACAACTTCAACCATCGACGAATGTGTTGAGCCAACCAAGGAACTAGGTATTATTTTCCACCCACAAAACAAATGTAAAAGCCCTTCCATGGCAATGCATAGAATCATCTTTTCTTCTTCATTTGAAGAAACTCTCAAATAATAATACAGCACCATCAGTATACTGGAAACTTTTCCAGGAATACGCCTCCGGCTGCAACCAGAAACGTGAAGCATTATATATACAGACGGGTCTAAAACAGAAACAACCACAACATTTGCTGTGGCCTACGAAGATAGTAACACCATTTCCGTTGGTCACCTTCACCCCTATTGTTCGGCGTAGACCCAACAGTAATTTTATTATCTGTTCGGGTAGTTTATCAACAATTAATCGCTGTTTAACAATAGAAACAACAACCACGTAAAAACGTCAATCCGCAATATACTGTTGCAAAACAAAAACAAACTCTGAATTTGATATGGGTTCCCAGCCACGTACATTTGAATAAAAGGTAACAAAACAGCAGACCTGTGAGCAAAGTTGAAAGCACCTCGAACCTCGTCAGCAAACAAAATATTTTCAGCGTAATCACAAACTTATCCGAGACTAAGCAACGAGAATGGTCGGACTATCACCACCATTACTCCTACATCAACAAGGAGGAAAAGAAAGCTATTCTCCCATCCGAAAATCATTGCAACGACTCAAAAGCATTTACTCGCCTACTCATCGGTCACACAAACATAACACACTGATATCTGTTTACTGGATGTAGCCCGCCACAGTGTCCTTGATGTAACGCCACAATAAGAAATACAGTATTTTTTTCTATAGAAACGCTTTCAAATCTACTTAGAACAGTTAATATTGAGAACATTTACAACAATTAATAATTTCTTGTTAAAATCTCAAATCAAACACTTACATAAAGTGTGATTTACTAAGAGCTTGAGAATTCAAAAAAAAAAAAAATATTTTACAAAAGTGAATAAAATTTTTATTTGGATCGATAAATCAATTCCTGCCATTTACTTTTTAAAAATAATTTCACCTAAATGTTGCCCGCGGCTACGCTTCAAGTGGTCCATTCTGAAGGTCCAATTTTGGCACACTTTTTCACACATTTCGGCCAGCATCGTACCAATGACGCGTTCAATGTTGGCTTCCAAAGCAGTAATCGTGTTTGGCTTGTCCTTATAGACAAGAGACTTAACATACTTACATACTTACTTAGCTGGCACTACAACCGACGATTGGTCTTGGCCGCCTCCACAAAGCTTCGCCAGTCACTTCTGCTATGAGCGCGCTGGCGCCAGTTGATAAGGCCAAGTGCAGTCACGTTGCCCTGCACCTGGTCTTTCCAACGGAGATTAGGACGTTCCCTTCTGCGTGTTCCTCCACCGTGGTTAGAATAAAACACCCTTCTAGCCGGAGCGCTTTCTTCCATTCGCTCAACATGACCCAGCCAGCGAAGCCGCTGGAGTTTTATACGCTTGACTATGTCAGTGTCGGCGTACAGCTCATACAGCTCATCGTTCCATCTTGTTCGATACACGTCGTCCACGCATACTGGACCGTAGATCTTACGGAGTATCTTCCTCTCGAACGCTCCTAACAGCCTCTCATCATTGATGGTCAATGTCCACGTCTATGGTCAATTGTACGTCCTAGAGGACTCTATAACAAGGAGTCTTACACATACGTTATGTATAAAAGTAAAGAGGACATAGTAGAAATATAATTTTCTAACTTATAACTCTTATAAAGGTTGATTTTTTTGCTACTCCACTGTTTAGTGCGTTTTATGGGCAGGCGGCATCAAATAAAATTTAACTCGCTCGTATTGGATACAATGTTGCTCATTATTTGAAAAAAATAATGACGTACTTTCGCTGTGGCGTAGTGTGTTGGACTGCTGCGCAGAGTGTCCGGGGTTCGAATCTCGGCACAAGCAAAATCAAAATTTAGAAAAAATAATTTTTCTACACGGCACCACCTCTTGGCAGGCAATGGCAAACCTACAAGAGTAAAAATTGCTATGAAAAGCTTTTCACTTCGCCGTTCGGATTCGGCATTAAACTGTAGGTCCCTTCCATTCATGAAAATATAACACGCACAACATGAGTGGATGCGAAGAGCTCGGCCTAGGCCCTCCATTGGGCTGTTGTGCCATTAAAAGTAAAAGTAAAGTAAAGTAAGGCATCATTGGGCCGTACTTCTTCGAAGACGATGAAGGCCGCAACGTCACGGTCAATGGAGAAAGGCACCGTTCGATAACAGATTTTTTTTTTGCCGAAAATACAAGAATTCAACTCGGCCGGCATGTGGTTACAACAGGACGGTGCCAGATGCCACACTGCACGCGAAACCATGCATCAATTGAGAGGCGAATTTGGTGAGCAGTTAATATCACCTTTTGTGGTTTGACCCCGTTA
The DNA here is from genome assembly GCA_958295655.1 of Palloptera scutellata. NCBI lineage: Eukaryota > Metazoa > Arthropoda > Insecta > Diptera > Pallopteridae > Palloptera > Palloptera scutellata. Next base: position 14,936,147 of record OY282453.1, read on the forward strand.
GACTAATTTTTTGTGGGGCTATGTTAAGTCATAATGATATTATGGAGAGAGCACTTTTCGCAGCTGCTTAATGGCGATGACGGCAATAATCCCGCCACTGCGGAATCCACTCCGGAAACCTCAATCACTGACGGCGTTGAAGTACCGCCGCCTGACTATGAGGAGGTCTTAACAGCCATTGCTCGGCTGAAAAACAATAAGGCTGCAGGTGCAGATGGCCTGCCTGCTGAGTTGTTTAAGACTGGAGCCGAAAAACTAACAACATGCATGCATGAGCTTCTATGCAGAATATGGTCGGATGAAAGCATGCCAAGTAATTGGAACCTCAGCGTACTCTGCCCAATCCATAAGAAAGGTGATTCCACGATCCGCGCCAACTACCGTGGGATAAGCCTTCTTAATATTGCATATAAGGTTCTATCGAGCGTACTGTGCGAAAGGCTGAAGCCCATCGTCAATAAACTGATTGGACCTTATCAGTGTGGCTTCAGGCCTGGTAAATCCACCATCTACCAGATATTCACACTACGCCAAATCCTTTAAAAGACCCGAGAAAAACAGATCGACACTCATCATCTATTTGTCGATTATAAAACCGCCTTCGACAGCACGATTAGGGATCACTTGTACGCCGCAATGTCTGATTTTGGTATCCTGGTATACCTGCAAAGCTCATTCGTCTTTGCAAAATGACACTGACCAACACCAACGCTCGAGCAGTCAGTGCAGCATTATCCAATCTGGAAAGGGAGTCTCGTCGAGTGGGTCTAGTAGTGAACGAGGACTGTTGACAATTATACTTTTGAATTCGTCAAGGATTTCGTGTAGCTAGGATCCAGCATTAATACCAACAATAATGTCAGCCTTAAGATCAAGCGGAGATTAACTCCGCAGGTGTTACTACGGGTTCAGTAGGCAATTGCGAAGCAGAACCCTCTCTCGAGCGACGAAAATAACGCTCTATAAGTCCATCATCCTTCCCGTCCTAATATATGGCGCTCAGACGAGGACATTGATTATCAATGATGAGAGGCTGTTAAAAGCATTCGAGAGGAAGATACTCCATAAGATCTACGGTTCAATATGCGTGGACGACATATATCGAATAAGATGGAACTATGAGCTGTACGCCGACACTGACATAGTCAAGCGTATAAAAGTCCAGCGGCTTCGCTAGCTGGATCATGTTGAGCGAATGGAAGAAAACGCTCAGTGTAGAAGGGTGTTTCATTCGAGCCCCAGTGGAGGAATACGGAGAAGACGACGTGCTAATTTCCGTTGGAGAGATCAGGTACAAGGCGACCTGACTGCACTTGGCCTTATTAACTGGCGCCAGCACGTGCATAGAAGAGGTGACTGGCGAAGTTTTATAAAGTCGGCCAAGACCGATCATCTGTGTGGTTTGGTGTGTACCAGCAGGAAGTAAGTACTTCCCATAAACGGAACGGAAATATCTTCAGAAATAACAGATGCGAAAACTATCGTTATTGTCGAATAACAACGCCTATTTCCCCTTGTAAAAACAATATTGAAGGCAATATGTATCCCACCTTTGAATGTGTGGTTTGGTGTGTAGGGTAAATATCGTAAAGTTGGGCCACGTCCGAATTAAGATTTACAAATTATTTAAATCCTTTTAATTTTTTTATTGAAATATCGATCATAAAGTGTACACTTTTCAACTTGGATTGAAGTAAAATCAAGGGCCACAGGAAGTTAAATAGCGACTTTGTCGCCCAATATCTCGTAAACCGGAAGGGATAACGATTTTAATATGAAAAGTGTCTATATTATTTTATAATAAAAATTAATTCTATAATTAAAGTAGAATTAACAACAACAAAAAGGTATTAAAAGCAACCATGTGTCCTCACCAACCGACGGTGAAAATATAAATAAATCTAATTCGGCAGGAATTTACCGTCGGGAAACCCGTCCTGCCGCAACTCTTTAAAATTTCATACGATGAAATGCGTTTGAATTTTGAATAGAGCTTATTAAAAATTCTACGTACAAACATTGTTCGTCCCGGCAGCTTACTGACGAAATGTAACTGTATATTCTTATTTATCATAAGATAATTGATTACTCCTGTTCTCCCTTGTTCAAAATAGGAATGTGCGTATACAAGTAAGCATACATACATACATATGTTCGTACATTAATAAAAGTGTGTTAGGTTAGGGTTTGGAGAAATATCCCTTGGCAATTCATAGGGTGCAACAAGAAGATTAAATGGAATTTGAACTCGTCAACGTTCTTTCTTACAATTTCTACAAAGTAAATTTACTTCTAAAATTTAAACACATCTCTCTGTAAGCTATTGTTTTCATTTTAGTTTTGCGTGGCTTAATAAATAAACATACAAACATATGTACATATATATATGTATATATATTAATATGTGTTAAACTTCAATACTTTGTTTATGTGCAATGTTTGTATAACTAGTTTCTACAAACCTATACATATTAGTAGCTTGAAGTAAATTTTTTTTTACAATATCCAGTGATATTTTAAGTTTTTAAATACATAAATATATTATTACATATACTAATATTGTGGACGGACAAGCATACAAATTTATAAGCATAGTATTTTTGTTTTTTTTATTGAGCTAGTGTTAACAACTAAAAGAGATACCAGGCTTTAACAAGCAACAAACAAATTTTTAAATGTGAGTTTTCACGGTCACATACATTTTGCTTACCCTTTCTGTTTTTTGTTTTAGGTTGTAAGTATGAAAAATGTAAACCGTTTCGAAATATGTATGTAGTATATATGTCTTCATATATAATAATATCCTTTAATTTCTTTAAGCACTTAAAATAATACTTAAAATTCTATGTATTTAAAATGTGAAACTTAAGCACAACTGATACTTTTGTTTCGCAAAACTTTTTTGTTTTTAATTTTGTTGTTGTATTACTTGTTTTTTAATTTTTTTATTATTTTATCATTGTCTTTATTAGAAAAAAAATCAATGCTACAAACATCGTCGAAATGTCAAATGTGTAACCGAGCAGTAGTGTTCAAAATAATGTTTCTTCTACCATTTTCAAAGTTGCATTTCTCGGCAGTGGAAGCAAAATACTAACACACAAATGACAGAGTTGAACAATTTTCGCACAACTTCATTGAAATAAAAAACAAGTAATAAGTAAAACAAACGAAGTATGTGTTAAGTTGGTTTATAACAACACATAAAATCTACTACACCGCATATAAAGTACCTACAATAAATTTACTTATAAACAAAGTAAGTATGACCATTGATACATTCATGACCAAGAGGAGGAGAAGGGAGAGTGAACAGGGGAAGAATTCCCTCCGGGTCTGCGGTTTCGAACGTAAATCAGCTCAATTCTAAATAATCTCCCGAGAAATTGCTTCATTATCCCATAGTCCTATTCTTAACAAAAACTTCCATGAAATTTTTTTAATTTGGGTGTATAACTCCCTTGAGAAAAATTTAGCGATTCTAAACACATGGGAGATGGGACATATTTTGACATTTAATTATTTTGGTAAATTGGCTCAAATTAATGCCTAAAATTTTTAGTTTAATTGAATTGCATAAAATTGAGAATGCATATATTCAAAATAATGCAATTTGCTCCCAATATATTATACAACCTTAAAATCATTTGGGTTTGATTCCGGGGAAAGACATGTCCTCTTATCTATCTCTTACCTGTCTTCCTTTTATACTGAACATAATAAATAGCATTCATAGAGTTATCCCCTGTGCGTTAATGAATACTCCATCGAAACAAGCGTCCTAACGTTAATTCCATGTTGGCTATGATATTTGAAATATATGCTAACATTCTCTGGCTTCCTTTTTGTTCTTCGGTATGCTGAATGTAAAGTGCAGCGCAAAAAAGATGTGTATGTTACTAGGAAAAAGGGTTGATGGCAGCAATATTTATAATTAAAAAGCGAAAGTTTTCCGGAAATAATAACAAGTTTGTTGATAGAGAGTGGATAAGAAAATAGTTATTAAGAATTGAAAGCAACAAAACATAGGTGCTGCATACATACAAAATAATTAATCAAAGCTCTTCTAATTATACCATATTATTGAACTATAATAAATAAAAAAAAAAAAAAAAAAATAAATTTAATAGTATTTTCTTTTGACGCTAACATACAAGGTAGAAAACCAAAATCAAAAGTGTAAAGCTGTAGCACATTCACAGTAGGTAGACGAAATGAATATGCGAAGAAATAAGGGGTATTTCATGCCACAGAAATTAAAGTTGCAGTTGGAATGGTAATATTGGCTAAGTTAAACTTTTCATTAACCCTTTTTACACCTTACACTCTCTGTACAAGCTGCAGACCATTGTTTGTAAAGCATACAATTAGGCGTATAAGGTAGAAATTAGGGATGTCAATTCCAAGCTAAAGATAGGCTTGGAATTCCTATGGTTAGCAAGAAAAATTCCTAGAATTTTCGGAAATCATATATAATTACACATACTTTTTGGATCTCAAATTTTATTTATTTTATATAATTTGCGTCCCAGTGGTCAATAAATTGGAGCTTCATCAGCGTTTTTTATCTTTCGAAAATCTCTCATGCACATATGTGCGCTTTATATGGAGCAACCCGAAACAAGCAACGCGTTAACGCCAACCTATACCAATTTCCAACTTAGTCCAATTTTTACACAATCTTCGCAATAAATGAGACTGTATTTCGGCAAAAATGTGTCGAATATTGGCTTCCAAGTGCTCAACTGTTGCTGGTTTATCGGTGTAGACATGCGTTTCTACATATTCCCACGTGATGGGCAGTTAACAGGTCAATTTCGGGGAATCTATCGTTCGTCAAATGTTTCTTTCAGTAAATAAATTTTGTCGCGCGCTGTGTAGCATGTGGCGCAGTCCTGCTGAAACCACATGCTTGCAACATTAATGCCTTCCAATTGAGGCACGAAACAGTAATAATGTCTCTCACCGTTGACTGTAATGTTCTGATCATCATCATTTTTGAAGACATATGCACCAATGATTTTAACGGCCCACAAAGCGCACCAAACACTGAATTTTTGTGGATGTAATGGTGTTTCGAAAATGGCTTCTGGATTATCATCGTGCTTGTGTCCATCAACTTTAAATGGAATACTGCTTCTTTTCTAACTGCTAGCGCAAACTCCTACACACAATCACAGTTTTCGCTATCATATATCGTACGTCTGATAGCAAATGTTCATTCACAGAGTGGGCTCTATCAAACAGCGCACCGTATGAAGAAAATAAATTAAAGAAGGAAATAAATTAATCATGTAGTAGTAAGAAAGTAGTAAGAAAAGTAGTAAAAAATAGTATAAAAATGGTAGGAGAAAAGTAGTAGAAATAGTAAAGGAAGAGTAAGGCTGTAGTTATATTTAAAGTTTACTCGGCGAACACCATGCAATTGTTGTTGCCCGAACACGAAAAAAAAGAGCTTTTACTCACTCTCACACCGAACACGATATGCTGGGTGAAACCGAGCACGCCGAGTATTCAGGGTTAGCAATGAGTTATTCTACCAAAAAGGAACAAAAATGTATGTAAAATTGAAGGAAAACATGCCAACCTGTATATCACTATTTTCATATACAGAAAAGCGAAGTTGCAATTTTTTTTTATTTTTTAAAAGTGAATATTAAATATATTATTCATAAAACTATTGAAGAAAAATCATTTTATTTTCATAATTTTTCACTTATATTGTTAATTTCACGCTCCATATTAATAAAATCGTTTAATACCATTTAGTGTTGCCGTTGCGAACAATATAGAATTACAAAATAAACTTAATTTCGACAAAGAGCAACTCTGTAACGAACAACAATGTAACCACTAAACCCAGCACTATAGTAAAATATGATGTGTTCGTCGAACAGCGAACACCAGTATAACCAGCAGCTAAGAGAAAAGTTGTAGAAATGGTAAAGGGTCTTTCTGCGAAAAATGTGCAATAACGAAGAGATGCAAAATAATTTTAAAAGCGGTTACATGCATATGTTAAGATTGAAGGTCTTTGTTAACTGTAAATACGTATGTTTATATGAAACCGATCATTTTTTTTTAATGAAAATACACGTTTATTTCGTAGTAAAATGGTTATAAATTCAATCTTCAAAGTAATGGCTATTGCTAGCTACACATTTTTCCCATCTCTCTGGCAATTTGTGAATGCCAAAAAATGTTCGTTATTTAAGTCAAACCAGTCATCGAGCCATTTTTTCACTTTTTCGTACGAATCGAAGTGCTGCTCAGCAAGTGGGTGCCCCATTGATGAAAATATGTGGTAGTCAGATGGAGCCAAGTCTGGTGAATAAGCCGAATGGGGGAGGACTGCCCAGCTGTACGAATCTACAAATTCTCGTGTCTGTTTTGTTCATTGCGATGGTGCATTGACATCAAGAAAAATTACTTTGTGTTCCCTAGCTTTATATTCTGGACGTTTTTGGCGCAAAGCACGCTTCAAATCGGCCAAATGTTGTTCGTAGCGTTGACTGTTTAACCTGGTTTAAGAAGGTCAAACCAGATAACACCTCGCTGATCCCAGAAAACATAGAGCATTGTCTTCTTTCCGAAGCGATTTGGCCGGTGTACCGAGCTTAACATATGGTCGTTTACGTTTGGAAATTGCTCCATTTTTCATCGCCAGTAACAATTCGATGAAGATATAACTTTCTTTTGTACCTGGAGAACAACATTTCACAGGTGGTTTTTCGATTTTCTTGCTGTCTTTCAGTCAATTCATCCGGCACCCATCTTCCCACCTTCAAAATCAATCCCATGGCTTTTAAACATTGAAAAATGCATTGTTGGGTCACATCTAATTGTTCTGCAAGTTTTTCTTGCGTTTGACCATCATCCTCATCGAGTAAAGCTTGCAATTCGGCATCTTCAAACTTATTCGATGGTCTTCCACGTTCTTTTGTTTCTCACATCAAAATCGCCACTGTTAGACTTATTGAACCACTCGTTGTACTGTGTTTTGCATAGAGCGTGCTGGCCGTAAGCTTCCACAAGCATTCGATGAGATTCCAAAGCAAATTTCTTCAATTGGAAACAGAAAATCAATGATCTCTGCATATCGTAGTTTGTAGTCAAAAAATCCGATATTTTTACGAGCGAAAAAAATTATGTTGTTGTTTGAAACTTGATTGTTTATGAACTTAATATTGTTGACAGAACTAAATTCGAAGAAATGGCGCCAATGATTTGGTTTGACAAAGCGTATAGTTTTACCTAGCGACACAGAGATATCATCAAGTCATGTTTCATACTTGTACACCTGGTATGTTGAATTCAACCTGAAAAGCTGGAAAAATAAGGCAATAAGAATTGCACATAAATTTTCAACGTTGGACTGTTTCAGAGTACGATCGACTATATGGCGTGTCCCACCCGACTCCACAGAAAATAATTAAAAACAGAGACTTATATACAGAATGCAGTTATTCTAACTTTAGCAAGTTATTTTCATCATTCAAAATTCACATAACAAAATGTAAGTGAGAATCACGCTTTGACTGAATTTTGAAATAAAGTTCACATGCCTCAAAAAAAATTCAATTTTGTGTTCCACCTTACTCCGCTGTTGAAATATTGATATTTCATGAAATAGAAACGAAATACAAAATTTGTTGTGCTTATGATTACGGAGATAAAAAGAGATATATCGAGTGGAAATGTGTACCACCTGTCCATATGGATTGACTGTAATGAAAAATAGTTGTAAAATAGTAGTAGAAAATAGTATTAGAATTAGTAGTGGAAAAATTAGTATATGCATTACTTATTATATATATATACATTTACTTTTACTTTACTTTTAATGGCACAACAGCCCATGGAGGGCCTAGGCCGAGTTTTTCGCATCCACTCACGTTGTGCGTGTTATATTTGTACATGAATGGAAGGGACCTACAGTTTAATGCCGAATCCGAACGGCGAAGTGAAAAGCTTTTCATAGCAATTTTTACTCTTGTAGGTTTGCCATTGCCTGCCAAGAGGTGGTGCCGTGTAAAAAAATTATTTTTCTACTTTTTTTGATTTTGCCTGTTCCGAGATTCGAACCCCGGACACTTTGCGTAGCAGTCCAACGCACTACCACTATGCCACAGCGACCACTATATATACATATATATACATATTTTTTGTTATTTCTATTTGAAACATGTACATAAATTTCCACTAGCACATGCATATGATTGACGTCAATTGATTGATCGTGTAAGACGCCTATTAAGGATACCGATGTTTTCTCTTGTACAAAAGGTAATAGGTGGTGAGTGTTTGGTGGCAACCTCCAGTGTGGTCAACTATTTATTTTCAAAATTCACTAAATTTAAGAAAAAAGGTGCTAAATTTGTACTCCTTATAAGTGTGTTCAACCAAAATATTTGTATGCAGGTATTAAAAATAAAAAAGATTGTTTTAATAAAATTTTTGCAACGTTTCTTTTATTGTTATATAGATAAATAAATACAAATATTAATTTTTGTCGTTTTATTTTTTATTCAAAGTGTTTATGAAACTTAAATGTTTTTCTGTTACACTGCGAAATTCTGTCTTTGAATTATAGGTAGTATTTTATTTACCCTCTGATTTCTTAAAGTCGAATTTATACATATGCATAGTATCCTTCTGAATCGTGATGACTTCATTAGAGTGAAGAGAAGCGAACAAGTCGGACATATTTCGAATTGCTTTGATTTTTTCTAGAGTTTTTTTAAGTTCATTTTAATAATTCAGATTTTTTTATTGATCACCTGGATTTATCCGAACGTTTTAAATCTATTCTAGCTAAGTTGAACACATTTTTCTTTAAAGCTTTTTTAAATAATTCATTTAACATATAATATATATAAAATATATTTATAAAGTTATAAATTTATTTCGCTTTATCATTATTAGATAAGAGATATATTGCGGTTTTTAATTTTGCCTAGTTTTCTATTTTGTTTGCACTTTGTTTATAACCTCTCAGCTGTTTCTCGTTTTTGTTTTAAATTAATCATGATTTGTTGTTACAACCAATTTCATGTTAGTTGTGTCATGGCATTTCGCATGCAAAATGTGCAGGGTTGTGTGGTCGAGCAGTTGACAACATAATCGAAAGAAAGGGCATCCGTTGGTCATGCGGAAATTGTAGATCAATTGATGTCAAGCTTTTTAAGATTTTTAGGAAAATTAAAACTGCTTTTTCTGAGCTACTTAATGTTTTGTCTGATCTGAATATAAAATTTAAGCATTATGAAAACATATTTAAAAGTTTCAAAAGCTTAGAAAAGCTTGTCTCCCCTCGTAAGCGAACATGCACTAATATGGTATTTCGTGGAGAAAAAGCATTAGTGGAACCGCTTGGACTATCAGCTCCCATTTCTACCCACACACAGCGCAACTGATACACCTATTATGTTTAATACTATAGCTCCTAAAAAGTTAACTGTAGTGCTGCTTAAAAGTTTTTGCCTCTAGATTCTTTAGTGACACTTCTGTTGATGATATTCGTTACCATATTGCCTCAAATGATTTCATAAATTTTTTTTTTTTTTTTTTTTTTTATTAATTTCCTATAGTATGTGTACATCTGTCTACATATGATAATTCATATACAACACTTAATACATTTCCTCACAGCAATTATTTGGATTTTAGTCAATACATTGATCAGTATCAATACATCGTTTATCTAGTAATTTTTGGATTTGCATTCTACTTTGTTAGATTAAATCTACTGGTCTTGTTTTTTTCAGTCTTCGCGGTTGTTCGATTTCTCTATTTGGTAATTGCGATACTTCACTGTTGATATGTTGTCTTACTCTTTCGTGGTGTTTTTTACTGTAGTTTGAAATTTCAGTGGTGATTGTAGGTATTTTTAAATCATGATGAATGTTATTGTTTGTGATGTACCAGTCCGCGTTTGCTATGCATCTTAGTATTGATGATTGTTGACGTTGTATTTTTAAAATATTGCTTTTCTTTGCTGTTCCCCATAGTTGCAGCCCATATGTCCATATAGGTTTTATTATTGATTTGTATATTAGTATTTTGTTGTGTAGATTTAAACTAGACTTTCTGTTCAGTAGCCAGTATAACTCCCGAAATTTCATTTTCATTTGCTCGCGTTTTTTTTCTATATGATAGTTCCAAGTAAGTTTACTATCTATGTATACTCCCAAATATTTGGCGACGGTGTCAATCCTAACATTTGTTCCATTAATTTTAATGGGTTGAGGATTAATAATTTTTCTTGTTGTATATATAACTTGAACAGATTTTTGTTCATTTACTTTTATGTGCCATTTGCTGAACCAGTTCGTGATTTCATCAATATTTTCTTGTAGTGTTGCTGTTGCAGTTGTAATATTTTGGTGTGATGCCAAGATTACTGTGTCATCTGCAAATGTAGCTATAAGTGAATTTCTGCTGGTAGGCTGTGGTATATCTGCTGTATAAAGGGTATATAAAATTGGTCCTAGTACACTTCCTTGCGGGATTCCAGCTGTAATTTTTCGTAGTGTGGATATTTCATTTTTGTGTCTCACATAGAAGTGACGGTCTGAGAGATAGCTTTTTATCAATTGGTACAAGCATTCTGGTAATATTCTTTTGAGTTTGTAGAGAAGTCCTTTAATCCAAACTTTATCAAACGCTTTTTCTACATCGAGATAGATCCCAGTGCAAAATTGTTTTCTCTCTAAATCCGTGAGAATTTTATGCGTTACTCTATGCACCTGCTGGATTGTGGAGTGTTTGCAGCGAAAGCCAAACTGATGATCTGGTATTGCGTGAGTTCTTTGTAAAATTGGTTGTAGTCTGTCATATATGAGTTTTTCCATTATTTTTGATAGTGTTGGTAAAATGCTGATTGGCCTATATGATGATGCTTGTGTGGCATCTTTACCTGGTTTCTGTATTGGAATTATCTCTGCCACTTTCCATAGTTTGGGGTAGTATTTTAGTCTGAGCATTGCATTCATTGTGTTTCGAAGGTATTGTAGCGCTTTTAACGGAAGTTCTTTGAGCATTTTGCCTGTTATATTGTCGTAACCTGGTGCTTTCTTGTGGCTTATTCTTTTTTTAATGCAAGTTTCAATTTCATGTACTCTTATATATTGAGTGTTGTATTCAATTGTTTGATGCGTTTCTTCAATTTCATTTAGTTGGCTTGTTATTGAGTCGTTTGAGAATATTTTTTCGTAGTAGTTAGCAATTGTTGCTGCTTTTTCCTCATTAGATCTAGCCCAAGTGCCATTTCCTTTTTTTAACGGCGGCTGGTGAAAAATTTTGTGAGTAAGATTTTTTACCGCTTTCCACAATGAATAATTTGTTTCTTCTGTTGGTGTTAGATTACTAAGATATTTTTTAATTTTTTTATTTTCGTTTTCTATTAATGCTTTTTTCAGGTTTTTAACAGCTTTGTTGTATTTTGTTTTATCACTTGGTAGCCTTGTAATTTGCCATATTTTTCGTAATTTCCTTTTGCTTTTAATTAGATTTTGAACGGATTGTGGCAAGTTTAATTTATCCGTTGCTAATGTTGGGGCCGGTGTTGATGTTATAGCAGCCTTAGTTAAGGTTTCGTTTAAGAATAGCAAGGCACTTTCGATTTCATCTTCATTTTTCAATGGAATATTCAATTCAAGGTTTGCTACTATATTTTCTTTGTACGTATCCCAGCATGTATTTCGATTATGTAGATTGTTTTCATTTACAGTTTTGGTGACCATCGTGTTATATTCAACAAGTATTGGAGAATGGTCAGATGAAAGTTCAAACAACGATTTTATTTTTAGTGCATCTTTTTTTAAATTTTTGATAATGCAAAAATCAATTAAATCCGGTATTTTATTTGAATCGCTAGGCCAATAGGTTGGTTCACCTGTACTTAGGAATTTAGCGTTGCTGTTTTGGATTGCTTTATACAAACGTTTACCTTTTTTATTAGTTAACCTGGATCCCCAGAGAGTATTTTTTGCATTTAGGTCCCCACCTATGAGATATCTATTTCCCACTGATCGAAAATAACTGACATATTGGTCAGTTGATATTGAATGTTTTGGGGGGCAATATATTGCTGACACTGTTATGGGTCCATTTTCATCTTTTATTTGAATGTTTGTTGCTTGTATATGTTCAGTTTTATATGCATTTAATTCGATACAATTGATTTTTTGCCGTATAATAATTGCTGTTCCACCATGGCCTGTGCCATCTGGATGATTAGTATTATAAATTGTGTACCCAGGTATTCTAAGGAAGTGCTTTTCCGTGTAATGAGTCTCAGAAATTAGTGCAATATCTATGTTATTTTTCATTAGGAAAATTTTAAGTTCTAGTGAGTGGTTAAACAGACCGTTTGCATTCCATACTACCACTTTTAGGCCGCTATACATTTCGGCAACTAAGCTTGGTTACAAGCATTGTTACAGCTTCCATCATCTTGGCAACTTGTTGAATCAATGACATCATCATTTCCTTAAGTTCATTAAGATTATGTTGTTGATTTTGTGTTGTACAGGCAACATCAATGTTAGCTGCTGGAATTGTGTGGTTCAATAGATTTGGCCTTGCTGCATCAACGTAGCTTCTATCTGCTGGGAATGGGTGGCTCGGGAGATTTCGTTTTGCTGCATCAGCGTAGCTTATACCTTCTTGTATTTCTGCCGGTTTTGGTAGTTCATTGTTTATATGTGTTTTTTCACGTAGAGGTGGAAAGCGTTTTATTTTTAAAGTTTTGTATACTTGACATCCCTTATAATTAGCTGTGTGTTCACCACCACATAAAGCGCATTTGGCATTTTGAGCCCCTTTACTTAACTGGCAATCGATTGTTTTATGTTTTCCAGCACATTTGACGCATACTGGATCTCTTTTGCAATAATTTTTTGTGTGGCCATACCTCTGGCAGTTACTGCATTGTGATATGATTCTCCTTGGGTACGGAGCTTCAAAATTTATCTTTGTATGTAGAAGAGTATCTATTTTGTATATTTCTTTATTATTTTTATTTGGTAAGAATTCCACATAAAACATTGGTAATGGTTTTTTAGTATTTTTTTGCTGCATATTATGAATATGGGCTACTTCATGACCTTTCTCTTTTAATTCAAGTTTTATATCTTCAGTATCAACCGAATAGTGCATGTTTCTTAACACGACTCTGAAGTTACGTTCTTCTTTCGGCTTGAATGTGTAAAATTTCGTATTTTTTTCAGTAAGCATTTTTACTGACGCTCTATAGCTATCCGAGTCTGCTACTTGCACTCTGACTTCATTATTGACAAGAGATTGAAGTACAAATTTTTCCCCAATTGTATCTTTAAGCGCATCTGTTAGGACCTTTATTTGTTCTACTCCTTCAATAAAGATAGGTGGTGGTTTATTTGGTTTAGGTGCTTTTTGGCTCATTTGCTGATTTTCAGGGTTTGCTTCATCATTACCATCATCGGTCGAAAGAATTTCAAATCTATTTATTCTACTTGCTACTAGGGGTTTACTAAGCCAATAATTTAAAGTTGTTTGACTAGTATTTGTGTTTTTTTTAGAGGTTTTATCTGAACTTTGCGTTAAATTATTGTTTTTTTTACTTACTCCGGTATTTTTAACTTGTTTGTTACTTTGAGGCGTGATGCAACTTTCAGCAGTTTTTATAGATTGGCTATTCTTAGACTTTGGAGTGTCTGTTGGTTTTAATATTTTAGCTGGTGTTGTTGTTGTGGATATAGCAACAGATACAGATGGTTTATTATTTATAATACTTGTTGTCATCGCTGATGATGAACTATTTGATGCTTTAGTTGTTGTTGTAACAGCCGTAGAAGTTGCGCTAGATACGATAATTTTAACAGTGTTAGTTGTTTCAGTATTTCTATTAGAGGTACAAGCTGTAGTTGTGATAGTATTAATTGGTGGAGTGGTGAGATTAATAGTATTTTTAGTATTTATTGGTATTTCAATTTGTTGGGACTCATGTTGATTTGGTACAGTTGTAGATGTATGAGCGGATGTTTCATAACATGTTGCTAGACTTTGATGTTGTGATGCATTATGGTTTGCTGCTGCGTGCATATTGTTTGTATTTGTGCTCTTTTTTTGTTTTTGCATATTTTGTGTTGATTTGAGGAGAGCAGTATCCGTTATTAATTGTTGGTGTTTCGTATGTGGCGTTACTGGCGTTGTGCATTGTTCTGCCCATGAGAGCTCGCTCGCTGCAGGGGTATTGTTGGTAGGATTCTCGATATCGCCAAGTTTTAAGACTGATGTTCGGGTTTGAGTCTGTGTTTGTGACGCTATGAGAGCACCTCGATTGCTCTCGATTATCGGTTGAGTTTGAATGTTAGGCTTATTTGCTTGACTTGTGTGGGTTCCTTCCTTTTGAATTTGTTCTTTGGTAGTTAGTATGTCATGTTGATTGACACTGTTTCCGTTATCTGTCGATGGATTATTGTTTTTTTCTAAAGTTATCGTTTTTGATCGGGTTTTAATTGGATTTATTTGTGTTTTCTTTTCCATTGCTTATGTTTAATATGCATTGCAATTTACTCTTCTATTACCCAATACGGTGAATCGACAATAGAAACAATTAAAAACAAATATGAGCAGGCATATAAGTCAATCTTGTTTTTCGAGTTAGATTTTTCTTAGACAGTATCCGTTTTCGCGTGTTTTCGCTATGATATCACGAACTGAACTGATTTCATAAATGAATTTAACTTTTCTTATCATATTACAAATCATATCGTCTTTTACAATTAATATTTGCTCTAAACATGTGTTCGTTTGACATAATCGGAATAGTGTTGCCAGATTTGTGGGTACCAACAATATATACTTTGTTGTTATTTTCTCTATGGCAAACTTAACGTTCATGGAAGCTTGTTTAAATTACATGCATACTATAGAATACTAAAGATGAACTTGCCCAAAATTCGGAAAATAATTTTTCAAATTAAAAACATAAAACAAACAAATTGTGAATGATTAATTTAGAATAATTAGACTTATCTTAAAAAGAGCAAACTTTGCAATGTTTTTCTTTATAATTTGTACATATGAACGACAAATGTAAAACAAACAAAAAACGTCTGCTTGGCCTACAGTAAATGCTCGGCGTGTGAACAAATCGAAATGCAATTAAGCAGGAGCAATCCAAGTTCCATGTAAATGCCGTCATAGCGTCTCAAATTTCCGTATATATATTCGAAGAAAAATTTGGAATTCAAGGTAAATTCGAATTTCATGTGTAATGTCTACGTTTAAAAAATTATGGTATGGCAAACTTCTTTCTGTAAAAAAAAGAGGTATGCAACACTCACGTAGTATGTGATCCCTGTTTCACAGTAATTCTTCGTTGCTTGCAAAACTGCTGGTCACAAATTTTTGTGCAATGCTTTAACAGTTCGCCTTTCCTTACTTTTTTTATTCTAATTTTTTGGAGCGTGTAAGTTGACTGTAATCTAATAAAAAAAATGAAAATCCATGAAATATTCCCACGTTACACAGCTTCGTGTCTACACACTTTTATCTAACGTTTATCAGGAACGCCTCTTTAAAGAATTTGCGTTGATATTGTTAACGATCAGTTTTAAGTTAGTGATGGGCGATATACTTCGATGTACATCGATATTTTGGTGTCGATGCATCGAAAATTTTCGTACAAGCGGTCGATGTAACCATATATCAATATTTTTCTACCGATACATCGAATTTTATAATTTGGATTTTGATGTAAATAAGAAACGAATAAGTTTTTTTTTAATGTGGTTTGCATTATTTGAAAGAACAATCCTTCCGGTTAATTGTAAAACATCATTTCATTCAAATGAGTTCCTCGGTTGGCCTTGCAGATCAACCCAATTTTTCAGTACATTTTCGACTGTATGGAGCTGTACTTGATATATTTTTCCCATGCTCATCACTATTTCCAGTGCTTTAACATATTCATAAAGTTGCGTTCATACAGTAAATTTTCCATGTCAAATAATGTTTCAGGCAATTTGGTAATGTAAACTATACATGGTGGTCCATCTAACATTTGGAATTTGACGTTTCAAAGAAAGGAAGAAGCGCCTTCCACACAATGTGTGGATCAAAATGAGAAACATGTGCGTGAAACAAGATCTTTACTAGATAAAACAACACGCTCTCGTACACGTGTATTGCTGCTGTTGCTTAGATTGTGCAAAAAGAACCAACCCCATCAACTCACCATCATTCTAACGAATTGAACATTTCACGCACTTTTCTGTTGCGAATTTTGCTACATGATGCCACATGACGCTCTGCAACATTTTCGGTTGGATAATTTAATTTTTACCGAAAATCATCTATTCTGACGAAGCTTTGACCTCGGTGGTTACGTTAATAAGCAAAATTGTCGCATCTGGATCTTTGAAAATCCATGCGCGATTGTTTAGAAACCAATATTGGACCGGCGGTATCATTTTTCATATTTTCTTTGAAAATGAGGAAGGAAGATGCGTTACAGTGAATGGTGTGCTCTACCATGCCTATGTGGCCTATTTTAGATGATATTTAGTTTCAACACAAGTCGTGCAAAAATTGATCTTTGGCATGGGAAGTTTAAAAATCGCGTTATAAGCCGTTTTGGTGATGTTCATTGGCCACCCCACAATGCGATTTGACTCCGTTGGAATATTATTTGTGTAGAGCCGTTAAAGATAAGTGTTACGCTAACCATCGAACATCAGGTCACGTACTGCTCCATACAGTTGAAAATGTACTGATAAATTAGGTTGATCGTATGGGCCAGCTAAGGAAGTCATTTGAATTAAGAAGTGTTCCACAATTAACCGGAAGGCTTTACTTTTGAATAATAAACACCACATTGAGAAAACAGTATTCATTTCTTATTTACATCAAAATTAATTTCCAAATTATAAATCATCCACCCTGTACTTTTGTTTAATTCAGAAGTGAATTAATGGGATATTAAAACACAAGAAATTTTGTATTTAAATTTAACAACATTAATTTAATAAAATGAAAAATTAAACAACTTTGAATGTAAAACATGAATTTGTCAAATTGATGTTATCACATCATATAACGAGAGCATAATAATAATAATAGAAATAATTTCTTAAACGACGTTTACGTTCAAAAAAGTGTTGCTGCAGAGACCCCTGTGTGCTCCCCATTATATGGATTTTCACCTACTGCTAAAAACAGGTAGCTTCTTATCTTTACGAAAGATTGCAAGCAGATGCAGCTACGATTCAGTATCTTGTTCCTTTCCAATCAGTAGGAGCGTAACACAGGGATCAATAATAGGACCTCTTCTGTTCTCTGTATACATCAGTGATATACCAAATGTCCTAAGCGAATGTAATATTCACATGTAAGCTGATGAATTTCAGTTATACTTGTACTACTTCCTATAGCATGAGCTCAATTAACGAATGCATTGATAAGGTTGATATGAATTTGTTGCGAATGGGCTAGCAGAAACGGTCGGAGTCACGACCCAAGAAAGTCACCGATGAACATCAAAGTGTTTAGTTATACATAAAATTATCTTTGACTCTAAAATTTTCTCAAAATAAAACTAAAAAAAAATAAACAATACTGAAATTTAGTATGTCAATACCGCAAACATTCTGGCATTACATTTAATACTACGGTTATTTGGAATAACCACAGTTATGCTGCTATAGGTAAGGTGTATGGCATGGCCCGTGTAGATACTAAGTGTTTGCTAAAACATATCTCATACTTGTGTTGCTGTATGGTTGTGAGTTATATGCAAATTGTGATTTTAATATCAAATCCAATTTAAATATAGTATTCAATAATATTGCCAGATATGTATTCGAGTTGAAACATACTGATCATGCCTCTCTGTATGCTAAAGAGATATATTCCGTAACCCTGAATAACTTGCTAAAATACTAAACTATTCTGCACTGGGCAAGGAGAGTCTCTTTGGTCGGACGATCTCGTTGCAACTGACTGCAGTGTAGCTCTATTTACTGCGTTTTTCACATTAAGCAACTGAGAGAAGTGCTCCCTCCATAACCTCATAATACTCTGGACATCTATCTTAGTCCTTGCAGGAAGAGGCCCCGGGCTTCAAACCATTAGGCAGCCGTCGTATTCCTTCGAAGAATTTTAGGACTTCATTCCTGTCCCATAACATCGCGACATTATTAAACTCACGTCTTTCTGCTTCTCTTTTCTTGCGCCTGAAAACACGTTTCTTCCCTTCTCCACTCTCTGTATCGCTCCTTAGCAGCTCGCATTGCAACTGACTGCAGGGTGGCTCTCTAAACTGCGTTCTCGCTTCAGTAGCATCGCGATACTCTTGGTCGTACCACATATTTCTCCGTCGATGGCGGTAGCCTCTTTGGCAGCCATACACATAGCCGGGATGTGTGCATATATCATCAAGTTGGGTGTTTTGCGATAGGAGGAGTGCGAGTCGATTGGCGAAGGCTTCGGCAGTCTATTGTTATTGCAGTTTTTCGACATTCAACTTTCTCTTTGTTCCTATCCGTACGAGATTTGGTACACATATTGTATACGTGTGCAGACCTTGGCTGCAACCAAGTAGTGGTCTGAGTCGATATTTGCACCACGTATTGTGCGTACGTTAAATACGTTTGGCCTTTGGCGCTACATGCGGTCATAGTCGACACCGATAAACTGAAGTTCATTGTGGTAAAGGCATAACACTAGCCACAATGGCTGTCTATCTCCTCATCGGTGTCCTGTGATTGCATTCTCTCTCTCATTCTACCTCCTAACTATCAATCTTCCTTCCAATCAACACAGGGGTACAATCTGTCTGTTGAAAATATCAATAAAAAAAATAAATAAAAAAAATAAATTTGTGTCTCGACTCATGGCAGCTGTAGTATTAAAGGACATCAATCAGCTAGATAGAGGCACCTTCCATGGAAAGGGTGCTTACATTCCACGTGCATGTCAATAAATCGTTTGGGTGTTTGCGACAGTCGTCAACATTAGAAGGGTTCCTTATCCTAGGCTTCTTTTGAGGGTTCATCGGGGAATATTTTAACGTGGTGGGTTCCAAGCCCGACGCACAACCATTCATTCAAGGCAACGGAGAAGCCCGCCGCACACATTAGCTAGCCCATTGACGGGTGTCAGATCTCTATACAGGGGACGCTACAAGAACACATGACTAAAGGTTTAAAGCCCTGGGTCTCTTCTTGCAAGGACGAAGACGGAAATCTAGTTACAGATGTCCAGGGTATTATGAGATTAAGGAGGGAGCACTTGTCGCAGCTGCTTAATGGCGTTGACAGCAATAATCCCGCCACTGACGTATCTGCTCCGGAAACTCAAACTACTGACGGTGTTGAAGTAGCGCCGTCCGACTATGAGGAGGTCTTAACAGCCATCGCACAGCTAAAAAAATAAGGCTGGAAGTGCAGATGAGCTGCCTGCTAAGTTGTTTGAGACTGGAAGTGAAGAGCTCGCACAATGCATGCACGAGCTTCTATTCAGTATATGGTCGGATGAAAGCATGCCAAGAGATTGGAACCTCAGCGTACTCTGCCCAATCCATCATAAAGGTGATACCACGTGCGAAAGACTGAAGCTTATCGTCAACAAACTCATTGGACTTTATCAGTGTGGCTACAGGCCTGGTAAATCCACCATCGACCAGATATTCACACTACGTCATATTCCTGCAAAAGATCCGAGAAAAACAGATCGACATCCACCATCTATTCGTCGATTAGGGATCGACAGCACGATTAGGGGTCACTTCTACGCCTCATTGTCTGATGTTGGTATCCCTGCGAAGCTCATTTGCCTTTGCAAAAAGACATTGACCGACACCACCAGCTAAGTCAAAAATCTCTACGCGCCATTTGATTCTAAAAGAGGTTCCAGACAAGGTGACTCCCTATCGTGCGACTTCTTTAACCTTTTGGTGGAGAAAATAATTCGAGCTGCGAACATCGACATCTCTAGCACAATTTTCTGCAAGAGTGTCATTCTGTTAGCATACGCTGATGATGTTGACATCAAAAACGCCCGAGCAGCGTCAGTGCAGCATTCTTCAACCTGAAAAGGGAATCTCGTCGAGTGGGTCTAGTGGTGAACGAGGACAAAACGAAATACCCTGTGTCAACAAACAAAGAGTCACGGCGTCTCTGACAAAATGTCACTTTTGACAATTGTACTTTTGAAGTCGTCAAGGATTTCGTTTATCTAGGATCCAGCATTAACACCAAAAATTTTGTTAGCCTTGAGATCAAGCGGATATAACCTCTTGCCAAGAGGTGTTGCTACCAGCTTAAAAGGCAATTGTGAAGAAGAGCCCTCTCTCGACCGACGAAAATAACGCTCTATAAGTCCCTCATCCTTCCCGTCCTAATGTATGGCGCTAAGACGTAAAGATGAGAGGAAGATATTCCGCAAAATCTGTGGTTCAATATGGACGACATGTATCGAATAACATGGAACGATGAACTGTACGGTGGCAGTGACCTATAAAAATCCAGCCGCTTTTATAGCTTGAGCGAATGGAAGATAGCGCTCCGGCAGAAGGATGTTTTATTCGAGTCACGGTGGAGGAACCTTGTACAGGGCGACCTGACTGTACTTGGTCTTATTAACTAGCGACAGCGCGCGCATGGCAGAGACGATTGGCTAAGCTTTATCGAGGCGGCCAAGACCGATCATCGGTTGTAGTGCCAGCTGAGTAAGTAAGTAAAATACTTTTTTCCTAATTTGGCAAGTTCATCTTGTAAACATGATTCCAATGTATTGCTTATACAAACAGAAATTAGACTACCCAACTAAACGCTAAAATAATTCTGACCGTTATTTGTTGAGTAGTAAAAAGGGAATAAAAATATATATATGTATATAGTACAGGGTGGTAGATCTGTTTCAAAAATACCATTCAGTGAAAATATTTTAAGAATTCTTGTAATGGTAATTCTCGGGTACCTTTTCGAATATGAGTTACCTATATGGATTATTGAAACACAAAGATTTACCATTAAGATCACAGATGAGGAACCATGGCTGGTTTCAAAACTATCAGTCTGTTCTAAATACATTGTTGTGTTTCTCTCTATGGCAAACAGGTCATTAAGCTTATTTAATACACTAGATATATTTTATTTATTATTGTCCTCGCTTTAAGGTAAATGGAAATCCCTTGGATTATTTTAAGATTATTTTAGTTTTATTGATGCGCTTGAATCAATAAATGTTCTCACGCCGTGCGCTCGACCACTTTGTTTCGCTGCTGATGTACAACTAACCCACTCAATTCACAAATCTCCTTCTCTGTTCTCGAACATCGTCCGGCCTTGCGGCTCGATACCGCTCGAGGCTAAACCGGCTCCACAAGTAGCATAATTGTTGAATTGGGCGAATAATTGTGCTGTGACCAGTTTAAATGGTAACATTGCGGACCAAGCCGTCATCGCCGGGATGTAATGCAGTTACACGACTCATCTTCCACAATGTCGGTGGAGTAGCTTCATTTTTATGACGACTAAGTTGTCCAGGTTCTGTCTAGCTTCTCGCTATTTGGAACGCTGCTGGAGCTCATGAAGATAGCTATCGCTCTATAGAGTCCAAAATCTCTGAGTAATGTACTGTCGGGATTGTCAGTAGCTGAGGCGACTTGCTCGCCAAATGCAGGTACCAATGATTCGCCGATTAGTAAATATCCGGGGGTTATAAGGCTTAAGTCTCGAGGATCTGCACTTTGAGCACATAACGGAAGTGACAAGGTCTGCATTGCTTCAATGGTCGACAGACGTGCTCGTATAACACGACCCAAATGATGTTTGACGTTTGCCGTACGGAAAGTTAGTCATAAAGGTCCGAGTTCTGCCAAGTTCGCAGCATTCGGCTTAATTTTCGCTCGGGTCCTACGAAATTAGTTCCATTATTGCTTCAGAGAATGAATGCCATGACGATAAATTAATCGATAAATCTGACACAAATTCCAAATGTACTGCCTCGAGACCATACACACGAATTCAGCTATATATCCTTTTATGATAATGTTTCCTCTTCGACGATCAAGACGCACGTGTATTATGTCTGCATAGACGATGCCTGCATGCAGAGATGGGTGAGCCGGACGTACGCGACATCCCCCATATTTTTTTCGCTCATTCTTTTCAAACTTGCCTTCAATTTTTTGCACACTATGCAATCCTTTATCAATGACCTTGTTAATGCTCGTACACTTATAATCTTTACGTCGCGATAAGCTGCTGTGCCCACAAAGTAAGAATTTCAAATGTGTGGTAAGAGCTAATAACCAGGATAGTCGCCCCTTTCCCGGTAGTATAGTTGGATTGCGCTGGTTGTCAGACAAGTCTGCCTCTTGCAGTCTCCCGCTCATACGCAGCATACCATGGGGCTAACATTCCGATAGCATTTGATAATCGTGGGAGTCACATCCCAGCCACTCACATAACAGCCACAACAACAATTAGAAATAGTCACGTCCCAGCCACAACAACAATTAGAAATACGACCTGCATTCCTCAAACTGTGGGAAAATGCTAACAAAGCAAAACCCAGTGCAGAACCTAAATTGTAGATAAGAAAATAATAAAGTAAATAAAAATGCACTAACACTTTGTAAACAAATAAATATGTACAACATCTATATCTATATTTATATTTGTTCTCTTTATTTTTTCTGTAACAATATTTGAAAATAATAAAGTCAGTTCTGAAGTTGAACTCAGCGTTAACGGTGTTTCCTTTTAATCGGTTGATCAACTTTTAAGTTGGTCACATTTCTGGCGCAGTCGGTAGGATTCCTCTCTAAAGAGTAGGGATCGTAAAAATTGAAACACCATAAACTAGTAATCACCGAAATTTTTTTTTTTGAAGTAAAGAACAGTAAATAACACAGTGCAACAAAAAATTTCTATAAGAGTGGAATTATTAAACACAAAAAAAAAAAATACATTGTAAAATATAGAGACAATTGATAAATAAAAAGCAATATCAAAGTGAAGAACAATTATCTGAATGAGTTTTGACAAAAATAAATATCGAGTTAATATAGCTGGTATCAGTGACAGCGACGACGACAACTCAAGCCGAAATGAGCATTTTGCTCAAATCAGTTCAGCAACATCAAGCTTAAATCGCTCAACTAAGGGAACAGATAAGCCAAAATCAAGCATTGGCTCAACAAACAGCCCATCTGGAAAGTATTAATCAACAGCAACAGCTAACATTGGCCCAGAAAGCAGCCCAGCTGGAACAGATGAGCAAACAACAGCTGCAGCAAGTAACCGGGCAGCAACCATTAACAAGTCTTAATATGTTCCAGCTTAATTCCGAACAAATACTTAATCACTTCCGACGCCTAAAACCCTTTAAAGGGGAGGAAGACTTAATTCTGATGGAGTTCATCAAATCGGTGGAAGACGCAGCAGCATTAAGCAGGAACGAAGAATTATTGCAATATGCATTCCAGATCGTTTTAAATGAAAAAATTCGAGGAACGGCGAAGAGGTGTATTCAACGGCTAGGAAACAACGTGAATTGGGAAACAGCTGTGACGGAGCTTAAACTACATTTCAGACCCCGAAAGGATTATGCTGAATTAATAAATGAATGCCGAAATAGTAAGGTAGTAAATTTAAGAGAACTCTTTGATATTACACGAGAAATAAATGATCAATTAAATGAACTAAATGATTTTGAAACTGATAATGATAATGAATAATGATAGGTATCTCGTGGGGATTGTTATGGAAAAAATGGACAATCTGGTCCGCGGAAATGTGCAATAAAATTGCACCCTAATCGAAATGTATAATAGATTTGCTTACCTAAAACTTCTTAATGACGCAAGAGCAGTCGATATCGCTCATCGCAAAGTTACGAACTCTTTCAAAAACAGTTATAGGGAAGACATAAGACATACTTAAGACAAATAACAATTTTCGCCAAAATACAAATCTGTATAGGAACAGTAGCTCTAGTAACAAAAACATTAATCAGAATATGGCACAACGAAGCAATGCTTTTATTCCGAATTCTAGTAGAACTTTTAATAATAATAGATATCCAAATAATAATTATAATAGATACCCAAATAATTATAATAACAATCGGTATCCGGATTGTAATAATTATAATAATCGACACCCAAATAATAGTAATAATCGTTATTCAAATAAGCCAAGGATGAAGACGGAAATCTGGTGACAGATGTCCAGGGCATAATGAGATTATGGAGGGAGCACTTTTCGCAGCTGTTTAATGGCGATGACGGCAATAATCCCGCCACTGCGGAATCTACTCCGGAAACCCCAATCACTGACGGCGTTGAAGTATTGAAGTACCGCCACCCGACTGTGAGGAGTTCTTAACAGCCATCGCTAGGCTGAAAAACAATAAGGCTGCAGGTGCAGATGGTCTGCCTGCTGAGTTGTTTAAGACTGGAGCCGAAAAACTCACAACACGCATGCATGAGCTTCTATGCAGAATATGGTCGGATGAAAGCATGCCAAGTGATTCGAACCTCAGCGTACTCTGCCCAATCCATAAGAAAGGTGATTCCACGATCTGCGCCAACTACCGTGGGATAAGCCTTCTTAATATTGCATATAAGGTTCTACCAAGCGTACTGTGTGAAACACTGAAGCCCATCGTCAACAAACTGATTGGACCTTATCAGTGTGGCGTCAGGCCTGGTAAATCTACCATCGACCAGATATTCACACTACGCCAAATCCTGGAAAAGACCCGAGAAAAACAGATCGACACCCATAATCTATTTGTCGATTATAAAGCCGCCTTCGACAGCACGATTAGGGATCACTTGTACACCGCAATAACTGATGTCATGCTGCTAGCATACGCTGATGATATTGACAAAAACGATCGAGCAGTCAGTGCAGCATTCTACAACCTGGAAAGAGAGTCCCATCGAGTGGGTCTAGTGGTGAATGAGGACAAAACGAAATACCTTGTGTGAACAAACAAAGAGTCACGGCGTCTTGGACAAAATGTCACTGTTGACAATTATACTTTTCAAGTCGTCAAGGATTTCGTATATCTAGGATCCAGCAAACACCAACAATAATGTCAGCCTTGAGATCAAGCGGAGAATAATTCTTGCCAACAGGTGTTACTACGGACTCAATAGGCAATTGAGAAGTAGAGCCCTCTCTGGATCGACGAAAATAACGCTCTATAAGTCCCTCATCCTTCCCGTCCTAATGTATGGCGCAGAGACGTGGACATTGACCATCAATGATGAGAGGCTGTAAGAAGCGGTCGAGAGGAAGATACTCCGTAAGATCTACGGTCCATAGCGCGCGCATAGCAAAGGAGACTGGCGAAGCTTTATAGAGGCGGCCAAGACCGATCATCGGTTGTAGTGCCAGCTAAGTAAGCAAGTAATATAAGCTGCACACCTGCGAGCAGACATTCTGCGATAATCAATTGGTCGCTAGCGTCAGCCAAATCTCCAAAAATCAACAATCGTTATTATATCGCTATTCGTCCTCCAATCGTTTAAAAAGGATAACCCGCATTCTCAAACAGAATTGACGTCGACTCGCATATCGCTTGATCCGTCAGTAACTTGAGACGCAGTTGCATTTGTACCTTCTATACTCGATGTCGAGTTCGCGCTGCCAGCCATTACTACAGCTTCCCTATCAGCTTGCATTACAACCATCTGCCCTCTAACTGAAAATAAAATCAAAGACGCTTAAAACAGTTTATTAATTCGCGCAAAACCTTTCAATAAGCTTCACAAAAGATTTCTAATTAAGTGGCTGTGAAAGAATGTCTTATCAAGTCGCTGTCTGAAATTACCCTCAAGTTGCCGCCGATATAATCGCTTCTAAAAATTACTCTTCAAGTCGCCGCCGTAAAAATCGCTTCTAAAACTTACACATAAAGTCGCTGTAAAATCGCTCATCAAGTCGCCGCAAAAATTACCCTCAAGTCACCGCAGATAAATTCGCTCATCAATTAAGCGCAGAAATTACCATCAAGTCCCCGCAGATAAATGGATAATGGAGAAGTATGCTACAAAACTAATTGTTCTCGTGAATGGAATATAAAAAAAAGGGAACCTCACGAATACTGAAACGCTTGCAGCTGCGACGTCTTTATTCTGGGCGCTGAAAATTCATACCACAATTTTCACAAATTATTTATGGATAATATACGATTACACCTGTACATTATATTTAAGTTATATTTTCATAAAAATGTTGTACAGTTCAGCATGTGAATATGAAACTGATATTTGTATTATCGCCTACTAAAATTGTGTGTGAATATGCTGACGCTGCAGTTCGCACTTGGCTTGAATGTTTCGTATTCGCATACTGCACTAATTTGCTGACAACAACATAAATTCAACTTGAGTTTTGGTAATACTTATTTTTTAATTTGTTCATATTAATTTGCTGATAACAGCATAAATTGTGGTCGCTGTAGCGTAGCGGTAGTGCGTTGGACTGTTACGCAAAGTGTCAGGGGTGCGATTCTCGGCTCAGGCAAAATAAAAAAAAATTAAAAGCAACAACAACAAAATTTATACACGGCACCAACTCTTGGCAGGCAATGACAAACCTACAAGAGTAGAAATTGCCTATGAAAAGCTTTTCAATTCGCCGTTCGGATTCGGCATTAAACTGTAGGTCCTTTCTATTCATGTACAAATATGACACGCACAACATGAGTGGATGCGAAAAGCTTGGCCTTTGGCGCTACATGTGGTAATAGTCGACACTGATAAACAGAATTGCGTTAAAGGTTACCGGGTGGAAAAGACCATCGAGGTAATAAATTTAAACATAATTTTTAGTGACCCCGACGTGATAAATTTTTCGATGAGTTTACCCAACTCATTCTGTCGGGCCAAAACTCCGTCCAAATCCATAATCACATAATTTTTGGTGACCCCGACGTGATAAATTTTTCGATGAGTTTGCCCAACTGATTTTGTCGGGCCAAAACTCCGTCCAAATCCATTATTTCCATCATCGCAGAAAAAATTGCCAGAGGACAGTGTCGTCCAAATCCATAATCACATAATTTTTGGTGACCCCGACGTGATAAATTTTTCGATGAGTTTGCCCAACTCATTTTGTCGGGCCAAAACTCCGTCCAAATCCATTATTTCCATCATCGCAGAAAAAATTCCCAGAGGACAGTGTTGGATATGTAACAAATAACAGCGAGGAAACAACAGGCATCTTAAAATTCACAGCTAATCCAGTTTCAAATCATGAGCTTCGAGGACAGATAAACAAACAAAGTGGTATCATCCGAGTTCTTAAGCATTTCATTGAGCAAACAGAAGCAAAATCATTGGAAATACATTCAAAGCTATATTATGAATTACAAATAAAAAACATTAATAGCTATTGATCATCGATCGCAGAGACAACTTGCAACAATCTGGGAACTAATCGGACCAGACACAGAATCAGCAGGATATTCGATTTAGGAATATTACGATATGGAAGAACTGGTCCATGAAACGGTTCTGAAATTGTCTGAGCATAATACATCTGCAGTTGTTAACAATATTCAGCAATCACAAATAAAATTGCCGACGATAACAATACCAATGTTCGAAGGAGATTATCTAAAATGGTAACAGTTTTATGACATCTACACCCAAATGATTCATAAAACAGTCATATCAGACTCTGACAAAATGTTTTACTTGAATAGTAACCTAACCGGTGATGCCAAATCATTGATTCAACATTTACCAATATCAAGCGCCAACGATGCATCAGCATGAAAAATTCTAACAAATCGATACAACAACAAACGCATTTTAATTACGGCGTTACTCAACAACATGATTTCAGAACTGAATGTATTATGGGATTAGAGACACTGAGCATCGACATCGCATCTTGGGATGCCATATTCCTGCGTTTACTCTTCAAAAAATTGGATAAAACTACACATAGTTTGTACAAACAATCTCTGAAGCAACCGAGCGAACCCCATAAGTTAACAGACTTTCTGGACTTCCTGGAACTCAGATTTCAGTTATTGGATGCTGTGGTGTACAAAGGCCGGCAACAATCGGATAAAACCATGTATATAAAACCTACAAAGAATACTAATTCAAAATTTTCTTTTACAGCATCAACTGGACAATCCAATTGTAAATTGTGTCAACAGAGTCATCCTTTATTTTATTGCCAAGTGTTTCTTCAGATGTCACCGCAAAATCTGTTAAAGAAGCTGATGGAATCGAAGCTATGCATCAATTGTTTGAAGGAAGGGCATTTTTCGCCAGACTGCACATCACGTAGTTGCAGTAAGTGCGGCAAAAAGCATAACACGTTGGTACATGGAGCTTTCGACAAAGGACTTACTCATCAATGGGCAAAGTCATCAGGCAGTTTACAAGCATCTGGGAATCAACGATCAGGATCATCATCTGGCCATAATCCCACATCAAGCAACAGTCAAATAAGCGACAAGGCAATCGTCGGTTTTGGAGTGCAGAAGAAGTGCCACGTATTCCTAGCAAAAGCATTGGTCAAAGCAATTTATGTCTACGGGCGTGCCATCGAATGTCGTGCATTGTTGGATTCAGGATCTCAGGTGAATTTTATAACTAAGAATTTAAGTAAGAAGCTTGGTTTACGGTTTGGCGACAGTGATTTAAAATTGACTGGTATTGAAGGGTCGAAACAAACTATTTGAAAACGCACTACAATCAATATTAAATCCAAAACGTCAGAGTACTCGAGAATGTTAGAGGTATTCATTTTGTATAATATCATCGACGATCAACCAAATATTCACATTAATCCACGAAACTTCAATATTCCGCAAAACGTTCAACTGGCAGACCCTAAATTCTGTAAAAACAACGGATCGATATGTTGATTGGCGCAGAGTTTTATAGTGAATTGATGATGGCTGGCCAAATTTCTCCGGACAAGGACGCTCCAACATTGCAGAATACAGTATTTGGCTGCGTAGTGCTAGGAAAAGCAAAGAATATATCGACGTCCTCACAATTCTGCGGTATAAATACTCTGGACGAGCAACTTCAGCGATTCTGGGAAATGGATGAAATGCCAAACACAGAAACTACAATGTCGCCCATGGAGAAGGAATGCGAACGTTTCTTTGACGAGACTACTGTTCGGAACGAGTCCGGTCAGTTTGTAGTTCGACTACCATTTTAAAAGGATGCCTCGTGTCTCGGTTCAACCAAAGAAATTGCAAAAAGAAAATTTCTGGCACTTGAACGAAAATTATCAGAAAATAAACAATTGCATCATGAGTATGTAAAATTTATGAATGAGTACGAAACCCTTCATCACATAGAACAGGTAGACGAAAAGTACATCAAAGAACCAAACTACTTTATTCCCCATCATTGTGTGTTAAAACCAAGTAGTACCACAACGAAACTCAGAGTATCATGTATTTGACGCGTCATGCAAAACGTCTTTAAACGTGTCACTCAATCAGATTTTACATAAAGGTCCCAAAATACAAGAAGATCTGTTCGATGTCCTAATTCGATTCCGCCAATACAGATATGTCTTTACAAGCGACATAGAGAAGATGTATAGACAGATCAGAATGAACGATCAGGATACTGACTTCCAATTAATATTCTGGCGAAATGATCCTCAACAAACACTTAATATTTACCGGCTCAACACCGTTACATACAGAACAACATCAGCTGCATATACAGCCATCAAATGCTTTCAATCTGTAGGTTTGAGGGCGGAGTTAAAATATCCACTGGCTGCGCAAATGGTAGAAAGCGATTTTTATGTTGATGATTTGATGTCAGGAAGTGACGATTTGAGGCAAGCTGTAAACATGCAATTAGAAGTTATTGAGTTGTTGAATTCTGCAGGTTTTTAACTTCGAAAATGGTGCGCAAATCACAAACTATTGTTGAAAAATATTTCACCAGCGGATACTGGAAATATCCAGTAAATATTTCGAACGTACTCTGGACATAACTGAAGAAAATGAAGAAATAAAAACACTTGGAATAACATGGGACCCAAGTGTAGACATAATAGCAATCAAGACTTCGTGGAATGAGCAGAAAAGAGTAACTAAGCGCACTGTACTGTCAGACGTATCTCACATCTTCAATCCAATCGGTCTGGTTAGTCCAGTAGTCATTGTAGCGAAAATGTTCATTCAAGAGTTATGCACTGCCAATTCATCTACATACAAAATGGGTGCAATATAGACAGAGTCTGAATCACCTTGATAACGTCACCATTCCAAGGAAAGCACGTATGTCTAAAGGATGCATTATGTCTCAGCTGCATGTGTTCTCAGATGCTTCGGAACGTGTGTTTGGCGCTGCGATATACGGTCTACGGATGAACACAATAATGTTCACGTTGAACTTTTATGTTCCAAGTCAAGATTTGCGCCAGCCAAGATAGTGACCATTCCAAAATTTGAATTTCAAGCAGAGAAACTAGCTGCAGAACCTTGTCAAAGTGTAAAAGGCACGATACAATACAATGACTCAGATACACATTATTGGACTGATTCACAAATAGTATTGCACTGGATAAATTCGGAATCTTCATCATTCAAAACATTTGTTGCAAACCGAATATCGTACATTCAACGACATAGTACTCAATCTCATTGGAGGCATGTTAGTTCGGCTGAAAATCCAGCAGATCACATATCGCGAGGAATCAGCCCAGAATGTCTGCAGAAAATCGAATTATGGTTTCATGGTCCTAAGTTTTTAAAGAGACCAGTGTCACAATGGCCTGGAGAATTAATTAAGACATATTATTGATGAAAGAAAATGTGTCAAATCGGTGTTGGTCGTATCAAGGACCGTCAAAAGTTTCATTTTTCGGATTAACCACAAAAATTAATTTTCATTCCTAATTAGAACTGCGGCGTACATTATACGTTTTACATCAATATTATCAGACAACATTCCAAGAAAGGGTTTTCTTTTGATATCTGAAATACATACGGCATTTACTCTGATTATAAAATCTCTTCAAGAATTATTATTAATCAAAGATCTTGTGAAGACTGGTGAATTAGAAAAAAAACATCGGTTATCTTCGCTCACGCCATTTATAGATGTAAATGGTTGCTTGAGAGTTGGTGGCCGAATTGAAGCAGCGACGATATCATACGACGCCAAACATCCACTTCTGTTACCAAGTGTTCATGTATTTACTCAAATGATAATGGAAGAACTTCACATCCAACATCATCACATAGGACCACAGACGTTACTTGCGATAACACGATAACGGTTTTGACCTATCAATGGAAAGTGGATTACCAACAAAATCGTACGGAAATGTATTCAATGCTTTAGAGCAAAACCATTATCAACATGCCGGCTGCAAGAGTACAATATAGTCGGTCTTTTCTGAACACCGGTGTAGATTTTGCCGGTCCGATATGGACACATTTTAAGATGGCAAACGACCACAAAAATCTTATATTGCTGTTTTTTTTGCTGCCAAATGAAAAGCCAAAAGGGTCCAAGAAAATGTCAATTAATTCGATAACGGCAATACTGTTGGCACTGTTAATTCTTCCAACATATGTCAACGCAGTCTGTCCACCGGTAGTCGAAATAACAAATTTTGATTCCTACCCAGGAATTTATTTCGAGAGCATGGGCCTGACAAATTTAGTTAACAATGAGTGGCATCTTGTGGTGTATCACGATCTACTAAACTATTGGGGAGAGCTGAAAGGATTCGAAAATGGAATTTCGAATCTACGTAATTTATGTGGTAAGATGATTAACGAAACACACTGCGCCAGCAAAGTTTCATTATTTGAAGAGAACTTGGCGGACATGAGATTGTTTAACGAAGTTCTGCACCATAATAGAGCTAAAAGAGGGGCCTTTGATATAATCGGCACTGTCACAAATCGACTATTTGGGGTGTTAGATGCAGAATATGCCGAAAAAATGGTGGATACCATCCAAGCGGTGGACAAAAATGAAGAAACATTATTTAATGTTGTAAATAACCACACCATCATTTTAGAAGCCACGGCAAACGTCATCAAGAAATCACAAGAACAAATTAATCAGTAATTTGACGACATCAATCGCTAGATAAAGTTTGCTTCATGTGCAAGGCCGAATGTCGACAGATCATATCATTTTCTGGATACAGCTTCCGTTAGCATCGAACAATCAGTTTGAGACCTTTCGAATGATCCCAATACCAATTAAAGTCGGACAAGATTACCTTACCATTAAGCCTTCATCTCAATACTTAATTGTTAGTTTACACAGAGACCTGTTTTGTCCTATGAGCGAATCAGAAGCAATGGCATGCATCAAGATGACATCGAACACGCTAGTATGCAAACCGACCTACAACAGAAATTCAAAAGTGAGTCAATGTGAGATTGCATTGTTAAATCATCTAGCAATCCAACCATCATGCACCATTTAAAAATCAAACCAGGCTGCAGAATGGTTTCAACTATCCAACCCAAATCATTGGATATTTTCGGTTAATAAAAATACCACTGTCAATATCGTGTGCCAAGAAGAACTCACGATAGCTACATTACATGGCATGGGCCTGCTCAAAATCATTAAGGATCGGCATGCGAATATGAAACTGATATTTGTATTATCGCCTACTAAAATTGTGTGTGAATATGTTGACGCTGCAGTTCGCACTTGGCTTGAATGGTATTTGTATTATCGCCTACTAAAATTGTGTGAATATGCTGGCGCTGCAGTTCGTACTTGGCTTGAATGTTTCGTATTCGCATACTGCACTTATTTCTGATAACAGCATAAATTCAATTTGATAAGTTCGGTTCAATCATAAAATACAGTTTTGTAATTTATTTTTAATTCAACAGCAATGCCCGCATTGCAACAGTAGAGAGAATAATTTGCTGTACTCATAAAATCCAATCAAACCACACAAGTGCGTTAAAGATCACCGGGTGGAAAAGACCATCGAGGTAATAAATTTACTTACTTACTTAACTGGCACTACAACCGATGATCGGTCTTGCCGCCTCTACAAAGCTTCGCCAGTCACTTCTGCTATGCGCGCGCTGGCGCCAGTTGATAAGGCCAAGTGCAGTCAGGTTGCCCTGCACCTGGTCTTTCCAACGGAGATTAGGACGTCCCCTTCTGCGTGTTCCTCCACCGTGGTTCGAATAAAACACCCTTCTAGCCGGAGCGCTTTCTTCCATTCGCTCAACATGACCCAGCCAGCGAAGCCGCTGGATTTTTATACGCTTGACTATGTCAGTGTCGGCGTACAGCTCGTACAGCTCATGGTTCCATCGTATTCGATACACGTCGGCCACGCACACTGGACCGTAGATCCTACGGAGTATCTTCCTCTCGAACGTTCCTAACAGCCTCTCATCATTGATGGTCAATGTCCACGTCTCTGCGCCATACATTAGGACCGGAAGGTTGAGGGACTTATAGAGCGTTATTTTCGTCGGTCGAGAGAAGGCTCTACTTTTAAATTGCCTACTGAGCCCGTAGTAACACCTGTTGGCAAGAGTTAATCTCCGCTTGATCTCAAGGCTGACATTATTGTGGGTGTTTATGCTGAATCCTAGATATACGAAATCTTTGACGACTTGAAAAGTATAATTGTCAACAGTGATATTTTGTCTAAGACACTGTGACTCTTTGTTTGTTGACACAAGGTATTTCGTTTTGTCCTCGTTCACCACTAGACCCACTAGACGAGACTCCATTTCCAGGTTGAAGAATGCTGCACTGATTGCTCGAGCGTTTTTGCCAATGATGTCAATGTCATCAGCGTATGCTAGCAGCATGACACTGTAGAAGATAGTGCCAGAGATATCAATTTTCGCAGCTCGAATTATTTTCTCCAGCATAAGGTTACAGAAGTCGCACGATAGGGAGTCACCTTGTCGGAAACCTCTTGTGGTATCAATGGCGCGGATAGGTCTGTCCCAATTTTCACTGCGCTGGTGATGTTGGTCAGTGTCATTTTGCAAAGACGAATGAGGTTTGCAGGTATACCAGGATACCAAAATCAGACATTGCGGCGTACAAGTGATCCCTAATCGTGCTGTCGAAGGCGGCTTTAAAATCGACAAGTAGATGATGGGTGTCGATCTGTTTTATTCAGGTCTTTTCCAGGATTTGGCGTAGTGTGAATATCTGGTCGATGGTGGATTTACCAGGCCTGAAGCCACACTGATAAGGTCCAATCAGTTTGTTTACGATGGGCTTCAGTCTTTCGCACAGTACGCTCGATTGAACCTTATATGCAATATTAAGAAGGCTTATCCCACGGTAGTTGGCGCAGATCGTGGAATCACCTTTCTTATGGGTTGGGCAGAGTACGCTGAGGTTCCAATCACTTGACATTCTTTCATCCGACCATATTCTGCATAGAAGCTCATGCATGCGTTTTGTGAGCTTTTCGCCTCCAGTCTTAAAAAACTCAGCAGGCAGACCATCTGCACCTGCAGCCTTATTTTTTTCAGCCGAGCAATGGCTGTCAAGACCTCCTCATAGTCGGGCGGCGGTACTTCAAACTTCAACGCCGTCAGTGATTGGGGTTGGTAATAAATTTAAACAATTAAAATTTTCACATTTAAACTTTCACTTATTATGTAGATTTTGCTCAGTACGAACATATGTATGTATGTATGTATACTACTCTTTTAAATTACTTCAAATCTTATTCACAATGTAATGAAACAATTAGAGGCTTGGAATAACCAAACCGGCATAGGAACACTAGGAGACGCGCAACAAAATGCACAGCGCAACAATTATTCCGTTCGTACAATCCAACAAAAGCAAAATGCATAATTCAGCTCCATTCACCTTTCGGCTCGAATGGACCAATATGTCTTCGTTTTAAGGTAAATGAAAAGGCCAAGATTTATTTTAAAAATATTTATGTTTTATTCGTTCGCTCGACCACTTCGTTTCTCTGCTGATTTACAACTAATCCACTCAATTCGCCTCTCTCTTCCTCTGCGTTTGAACAATTATTTTGTAGGTCACCTCGTCTTGCAGGTCTGTAGAAAACGTAGATTTATAAGAGATTAATATCAAAGAACTATCAGGTAGCGCCACTGAAAGATTTTGTTGTAACCTGGACGTAAGTTATATTCGAAGAATTTGAGGAATGTTCAATTTGAATATTTTGTACACCTACTTATTATAGAACTATAACCATCTTAGGAAAAAGCAAAACATTTTATATATATTTGGAGGAGGCAACACTAAATTCGACAGAAGCTTTTATGAACTATTATTATTATTATTTTATTTTAATAGCGTAGTACAAAAAGATAAAATATCTTATAGCTAATGTATCACTGCAATGGAAGGATAATAAAACACAAACAAAAATATTACATAGGTACATGTACAAGTGTAAAAATTAATCATATAAATATTATTGAATTGGTATACATAATAACATATTTACTCTTGTGCAAAGAACTTTTGTAATAAAATTTTAAATCGCTCTGCATTGCTTATGTTTTTAATTGAGGATGGTTAAGTGTTCCAAAGACGAATGGCAGTAATTAGGAATTGGCGCTCAGATGTCAGATAGCTATATTTTATTGGTATCAAGGTAATATTACGTTTAGTGCGAATAAAGTTGAGTAAACAGTGCAGATATTATGGTTCTTTAGTGTATATTATTTTGTGCAGTGGAGTTAATGTTCTGAATGTTAAAAGTGATTTAAAGGTCATGTTCATAATTTGTTTTGCAAACTTGGATACATGGCCATATTTTCTAAGTCCAAATAAATATCCGGCAATATTGTTAAACACAACATTTAGTTTGTTCATGCTAACAGTATCGCAATTTGCAAAAATTTCACAACCGTATATTAATGAAGGAATTAAGTAAGATTTAGCTAGCAAAAGACGAGTGAAAGGTTTGGTTAACCATAAGAGACGTAACATACCATAAACTTTTCCTACAAGAAAGCTTATGTGAATATTCCACGTTAATGTGCGATTAAATGTTATACCCAGATTTTTTATAGTACAGACAGTAATTCTATACCACTTATTGCTAGTTTTGCAAATTTTGTGTTGACAGTAACCTTATGAGATATGATTATACATTAGACTTTGCTGGTTTTAAACATGTCCAAGTATTAATAACTTTTAACTCGTTATTTATGTTCTGAATACATTCGTCAATTGATTCTTGTTTACAGCTCGCATAAAGCTGGACATCGTCTGCATAAACATGAACATTTGCTTTAGTAATCAGGGTTGGCAGATCATTGATATAGAGAACAGAAGAGGCCCCAGAATCGACACTTAAGGAACCCCTTTTTTAATTGGCAAAAAACTTGAACGGGTATTACCAACATATACAGTTTGCATTCAGTCAGTCAAATAAGACGATTTACCGAAGTAGAATCAATAAAATCTAACATAACTAAAAAGCTTTATATAAAGCATAAATGAAAAAAAGCCAATTTATAAAAACCGATTGGCTGGTCGCTGTGGCGTTGTGCTAGTGCGTTGGACTGCTACGCAGAGTGTCCGGGTTCGAATCTCGGAACAGGCAAAATCAAAAAGTAGATAAAATAATTTTTCTACACGGCACCACCTCTTGGCAGGCAATGGCAAACCTACAAGAGTAAAAATTGCTATGAAAAGCTTTTCACTTCGCCGTTCGGATTCGGCATTAAACTGTAGGTCCCTTCCATTCATATACAAATATATCGCGCACAACATGAGTGGATGCGAAAAGCTCGGCCTAGGCCCTCCATGGGCTGTTGCGTCATTAAAAGTAAGTAAGTAAGTAAGGGGGGCCTGGGGCGTAGGACACAAGGTAAAGTTCGTGACAGTCGCAGGTGCGTCCATGGTCGATCCTTGCGCTTCTACGTTTTCAAGTCGACACACAGCCTCCTCGTGGCGTCCCCTGGATAGCGATCTGACAACCGTCAGTGAGTTAACTAATGTGTGCGGCGGGCTTCTCCATGGCCTTGAATGAATGGTTGTGAGTCGGGCTTGGAACCCACCACGTTAAAATACCCTCCAATGAAACCTCCAAACAAGCCTCGGATAATGAACCCCTCTAATGTTGACGACTCCCGCAAACGCCCAAAGGACAACGATTTACGGATATGCAACTGGAATGTCCGAACCCTCTACAGGGAAGGTGCCTCTATCCAGCTGGTGGATGTCCCCCAAAAATATAGAGCTGACATCACCGCTGTACAGGAAATGCAATGGACGGGACAGGGTTGCTCCAAAAGAGCATCCTGTGATATCTACTACAGCTGTCATGCGTCGAGACACGAATTTGGTGTTGGATTTGTGGTTGGGAAGAGACTGCGTCATCTAGTCTCGAGGTTCACGGCGGTGAACGAGCGCCTAGCCACTATCCGCATCAAGGCAAAATTCTTCAACATCAGCCTAATTTGTGTCCATGCCCCGACGGATGAGAAGGATGAAACGACCAAAGATGATGTTTAAATCGTGTTAGGCGACTTTAATGCCAAGGTGGGCAAGGAGAGTCTCTTTGGTCCGACGATCGGAAAATTCAGTCTCCACGACGAAGCCACCGATAACGGTATGAGACTGATCGACTTCGCCGCGGCACGAAACATGACAGTTAGTAGCACCAGATTCCAACATAAGGATATCCATAAGGCCACTTGGCTGTCCCCTGATCAAAACACACGAAACCAAATTGATCACGTTGTGATCGACGGAAGGCACGCTTCCAATGTACTAGACGTACGCACAATACGTGGTGCAAACATCGACTCAGACCACTACTTGGTTGCAGCCAAGGTCTGCACACGTATATGTGTAGCAAATCGCGTACGGATAGGTACAAAGAGAAAGCTGGATGTCGAAAAGCTGCAATCACAACAGACAGCCAAAGTCTTTGCCAACCAACTTGCACTTCTCCTTTCGCAAAACACCCCTCAACTTGATGATATATGCGCACAGTGGACGCACATTTCCCGCTCTATGCGTACGGCTGCCGAAGAGGTGCTAGGCTACCACCGTCGACGGAGAAATATGTGGTACGACCAAGAGTGTCGCGATGCTACTGAAGCAAAAAACGCAGTATACAGAGCCACCCTGCAGTCAGTTGCAACGCGAGCTGCTAAGGAGCGATACAGAAAGTTGAGGAGGGAGGAGAAACGTCTTTTCAGGCGCAAGAAAAGAGATGAAGAAAGACGCGAGTTCAATGATATCGAAATGTTGCGGGACAGGAACGAGGTCCGAAAATTCTTTGAAAGAATAAGACGCCTGACTCTTGGTTTGAAGACCGGGGCCTCTTCCTGCAAGGATGAAGATGGAAATCTGGTGACAGATATCCAGGGCATAATGAGATTATGGAGGGAGCACTTTTCGCAGCTGCTTAATGGCGAAGACGGCAATAATCCCGCCACTGCGGAACCCACTCCGGAAACCCCAATCACTGACGGCGTTGAAGTACCGCCGCCTGACTATGAGGAGGTCTTAACAGCCATTGCTCGGCTGAAAAACAATAAGGCTGCAGGTGCAGATGGCCTGCCTGCTGAGTTGTTTAAGACCGGAGGCGAAGAGCTCAAAAAACGCATGCATGAGCTTCTATGCCGAATATGGTCAGATGAAAGCATGCCAAGTGATTGGAATCTCAGCGTACTCTGCCCAATCCATAAGAAGGGTGATTCCACGATCTGCGCCAACTACCGTGGGATCAGCCTTCTTAATATTGCATATAAGGTTCTATCGAGCGTACTGTGCGAAAGACTGAAGCCCATCGTCAACAAACTGATTGGACCTTATGAGTGTGGCTTCAGGCCTGGTAAATCCACCATCGACCAGATATTCACACTACGCCAAATCCTGGAAAAGACCAGAGAAAAACAGATCGACACCCATCATCTATTTGTCGATTATAAAGCCGCCTTCGACAGCATGATTAGGGATCACTTGTACGCCGCAATGTCTGATTTTGGTATCCCTGCAAAGCTCATTCGTCTTTGCAAAATGACACTGACCAACACCACCAGCGCAGTGAAAATTGGGACAGACCTCTCCGCACCATTTGATACCAAAAGAGGTTTCAGACAAGGTGACTCCCTATCGTGCGACTTCTTTAACCTAATGCTGGAGAAAATAATTCGAGCTGCGAACATCGACA
The DNA here is from genome assembly GCA_958295655.1 of Palloptera scutellata. Taxonomy (NCBI): domain Eukaryota; kingdom Metazoa; phylum Arthropoda; class Insecta; order Diptera; family Pallopteridae; genus Palloptera; species Palloptera scutellata. Next base: position 14,975,305 of record OY282453.1, read on the forward strand.
TCTCTGGCACTATCTTCTACAAGAGTGTCATGCTGCTAGCATACGCTGATGATATTGACATCATTGGCAAAAACGCTCGAGCAGTCAGTGCAGCATTCTCCAACCTGGAAAGGGAGTCTCGTCGTGTGGGTCTAGTGGTGAACGAGGACAAAAGGAAATACCTTGTGTCAACAAACAAAGAGTCACGGCGTCTTGGACAAAATGTCACTGTTGACAACTACACTTTTGAAGTCGTCAAGGATTTCGTTTATCTAGGATCCAGCATAAACACCAACAATAATGTCAGCCTTGAGATCAAGCGGAGACTAACTCTTGCCAACAGGTGTTACTACGGGCTCAGTAGGCAATTGAGAAGTAGAGCCTTCTCTCGACCGACGAAAATAACGCTCTATAAGTCCCTCATCCTTCCCGTCCTAATGTATGGCGCAGAGACGTGGACATTGACCATCAATGATGAGAGACTGTTAGGAGCGTTCGAGAGGAAGATACTCCGTAAGATCTACGGTCCAGTATGCGTGGACGACGTGTATCGAATCAGATGGAACGATGAGCTGTATGAGCTGTACGCCGACACTGACATAGTCAAGCGTATAAAACTCCAGCGGCTTCGCTGGCTGGGTCATGTTGAGCGAATGGAAGAAAGCGCTCCGGCTAGAAGGGTGTTTTATTCGAACCACGGTGGAGGATCACGCAGAAGGGGACGTCCTAATCTCCGTTGGAAAGACCAGGTGCAGGGCAACCTGACTGCACTTGGCCTTATCAACTGGCGCCAGCGCGCGCATAGCAGAAGTGACTGGCGAAGCTTTGTGGAGGCGGCCAAGACCGATCATCGGTTGTAGCGCCAGCTAAGTAAGTAAGTAAGTAAGTATTGATAAAATTCTTATTATTAAACCTAACTGACTTAAAAATGATATATCAATAATTTTTTTTGTCTAAACCAGATCTGATTTTCTCAATGACCTCTATTAAAGCAGTCACTTTACTTACTTTTAATGGCACAACAGCCCATGGAGGCAGTCACACAAATTCTATTTTTCCTAAAGCCCGACTGCCGTTCCGAAAACAAACATTTTTAGTAAAAACGGTATAAATTTGTCTATGTAAAATGCATTCGGATGTTTTTGAGATATAAGATAAAATAGCAATCGAACGAAATTCCCCATTTGGTTTAGATATCGGATTGATTTTGGCTTTTTTCCAACTTGAAGGATACGTTGATGTGGTATAAAGTTAAATATGTCTGTGATAAACAGCAACTAGAAATGTTGGGTGAATATTATCGAAACCAACAGCATTCGATTTTATGTCCAATCAACTTTGTAAACTTTGTGTACGTCAACCTGATCAACACAATAAAAGTTTAACAGGGTGTCTTCAGGCAGTAGGCACCCAGATACATTATGCGAAATGTTATTCACGCTATGATTGGATATACTAACAAAATTTTGATTCAATTCATTCAGATTTAAACAACTGGTATCAGTATCAACCGCTAGCTGTCTACCTATACCTAAGTTTTTATTTCTTTCCACTTTTTCCTATTATCAGTCAATCTCGAATATTTTTCATAGTAATTGCCTTTTGCTGCTTTGACGATTTTTACTTCGAAATTTCTCTTTATACGTAAAATATCGTACAGGTCTGGAGTTTTAAATTTTTTCCATCGTTTACTATATATGCTAGATCTCTTTCATTCATTGAGTTACGAATAGAATTGTTAAACCAAGAGCGACTTTCACCGTAATTGTTTTTTGTTTTAACGGAACAAAACTATCAAAGATGTTCGAGATGTTTTTTTCTAAAAATGTTAGTTTTTCATCCACAGTATTGATGAAAGAAAGTCTATTCCACTCAGTTGCTGTTGAAAATAGCTAAATGGAGCTGGTGATAATTAATGCATTTATAGTCTCTATAATAAAAAGTTTCAGGCATCGCAATTAATTGAAAGTCAATTGTTAGAAAAATCCAATAATTTCTTGAAAAAAGTGGCATTGATAACTGATTATATAATATAATTTTCTGTTTGTCATTGACAAAGAATAAATCTAGTAATGTTCTGTTTGTCAGTCTCAAATTAGTGGGAATAGTTTGATTTGCCGGATACATGCCGAGTGTTTGCATGCTACTTGCAAGATTAACTTCTGTCAATAGATCACTATTAAAATCTCCAGTTATAATAATGTCATGTAATAATGCCAGTTATAATAATAATTTTCAACATCAGCCTAATTTTTGTCCATGCCCCGACGGATGGGAAGGATGAAATGCTCAAAGATGACTTCTACGAGCTCCTCGACAAAACTTATGAGCATTGCCCCCGCCACGATATTAAAATCGTGTTAGGCGACTTTACTGCCAAGGTGGACAAGGAGAGTGTCTTTGGTCCGATGATCGGAAAATTCAGTCTCCACGACGAAGCCACCGATAACGGCATGAGACTGCTCGACTTCGCCGCCGCACGAAACATGACAGTTAGTAGTACCAAATTCCAACATAAGGATATCCATAAGGCCACTTGTCGGTCCCCTGATAAAAAAAAACACGAAACCAGATTGATCACGTTGTGATCGACGGAAGGCACGCTTCCAATGTACTAGACGTACGCACAATGCGTGGTGCAAACATCGACTCAGACCACTACTTGGTTGCAGCCAAGGTTGGCACGCGTACTATATATGTGTAGCAAATCGTGTACGGATAGGTACAAAGAGAAAGTTGGATGTCGAAAAGCTGCAATCACAACAGACAGCCGAAGTCTTCGCCAACCAACTCGCCCTCTTCCTATCGCAAGACACCCCTCAATTTGATGATATTTGCGCGCAGTGGACGCACATTATGTGGTACGACCAAGAATGTCGCGATGCTACTGAAGCGAAAACCGCAGAGCCATCCTGCAGTCAGTTGCAACGCGAGAAACGTCTTTTCAGCCGCAAGAAAAGGGATGCAGAACGACGCGAGTTCAATGATATCGAAATGTTGCGGGACAAGAATAAGATGCCTGACTGATGGTTTGAAGACCTCTTACTACAAGGATGAAGACGGAAATCTGGTGACAGATGTTCAGGGCATAATGAGATTATGGAGGGAGCACTTTTCGCAGCTGTTTAATGGCGATGACGGCAAAACCCCAATTACTCACGGCGTCCGGTTATGAGGAGGTCTTAACAGCCATCGCTCGGCCATCATAAGGCTGCAGTGGCAGATGGCCTACCTGCTGAGTTGTTTAAGACCGGAGGCGAATAGCTCAAAAAACGCATGCATGAGCTTCTATGTAGAATATGGTCGGATGAAAGCATGCCAAGTGATTGGAACCTTAGCGTACTTTGCCCAATCCATAAGAAAGGTGTATCGAATAAGATGGAACGATGAGCTGTATGAGCTGTACGCCGACACTTACATAGTCAAGCGTATAAAAATCCAACGAAAGACGTCCTAATCATCGATTTTGTTTACTAAGCTTTGTGCATTTAAATGGCATATCTTGAATCCAGTCTTTTGTTTGCACAATATACGGATTAAATTGTAAGATACTTCTTTGGAACTGGTACAAATACTTTTAGAGGAACGCAACATTATGTTAAACTATTATTAAATATATAAGCAATGGATTTGAGAAATGATTTATATGTTACTCTTAGTTTAATACAAACACGGCAAACTAAAAACTGTGAAAAATAAAGATTATACTCAATATAGCAATATACTCAATATACTAAAAGCCATATTATAGAAAAGCACTATATAAAACAGTGTAGCGATTGCAATTAAGAGAATAAAAGACAAAAAGAGCGTTTGCAGCTCAGTTATTAAGTAGATTACGAAAAAACCACTCTCCTCATTGGTGAGATTTGCAGTAGACGAAGATGTATTGTTGCCATTCCCATCGATATTGGTATTGTGGTTTTCTCTATCACAATCGGCAAGATCGCAAGTGTTGTTGGCGGCAGTAACCACCATACCTTTGTATTTTTTTGACTCTGAGCGTGTGTGAGATGTGTGGAGAAATGTTGTGCTTATGCCAGCTTACGCAAGTACTAATTTATCCAACATATTTGCATTTATTTACTCGGGAACCAGATTTGTCTTTAGAAAATTTTATGTGACTAAACCCCTGAGTGTAATAACTGTCTTTGTTTTTTGTAGCGAATGGCTCCATTAAAAATGTCGTGATTTGTTTTAGTACTTCATTGATAAATATTGGCGCATCAGAGTGAAAACCAGCGTGACGTAGTCGTAGAATATCTTTGGTTTTACGTTTGAACGCGGATATTGACTTTAAGACTCGAATCTTCTCAGCTGGAGCTATAAGCTTAACTATGATGACCGAGTCGTTATTCTTATTTTGTTTCTTATGATTTCGATAGCGAGTAATAGAAGAAGTTACTGGAGATTGGATGTTGATAGACTTGTATATCAGTCCATATATTTCTACAAGGTTTTCGTTCTCAACGAATGGAATGCCATGTAGGCGCAGATCGCTTGCAACAGCAGAATTTTCTTGCATATCCAATTTTAACTTCGACATAGTTAACTCAGCTTTAATTTCATCGACTGCAGGCACTAACAACTCAAATTGCGATACCCTGCGAGACATAGCAGTGAGCTCGTCGTGGATACGGCTAATTTTTAATTCTAACTCACCAAGTATTTTCTTCACAGATAAAGATATTTTGGCACCAATCAATTCCGCTTGTTTAGCCAGCCTCTGGTCTATTAGCTGCCAAAGTCTAGGAGAGGAACCAATATCAGAAAGTTGTGGCGTTCTGTTAGTTGGGGAATAAACCGCTTCACGTTTTGGTGCATTAGCGTTTGATATATCCATGGAGCAGAATAATATTTAATGGGGAACTTACAGGTGCTTCAGTTCTGTACGTTCTAGTAGCAGCAGCAAAAAGCAAAAATATGTAGGTTATGTACAGCAATGAATCAGCATCTACAAGATTATTTAAAATCGAAAAAAAAACGAAAATGTTGAATTATGAAAAAAAATCCGTACACTATTATTTAAATTAGTTAATGTAACCAAAAAATTAATTTAAGAAAAATAAAATTCAACAAAAGAAAATTACGTCCACACGAAAAAGCGTCGCCAGATTAAACCTGGTTGGACCTGTTCACCACATAAATCCACATAGCTCCTTCTGCCGTTGAAGACTCCAAGACGCCAAAAACTCAATGAAGTTCTTACTGCCGATGAAAACTCTTATGTTTTTATGACAGAAAGCACACAACATAATAAAGTGGACGCAGCACACAATACATTGAAAGAGCTGGTTGGTACAATAAAAAATGTTGTTGCATATAAATTTGCATCTGAATGCACAAATTTCTCATAACCAATTACCAATTTATGGAATAGTATTCAGTAAAAGTAGATACAGCAGCGCAACGTTACGTAACAATGGAAGCTATGATTTTGGTAACCAAAAAGTGAAATAAGTTCTTCAAAATAGTGTAAAAAACTAAAGTAATACTCATAAATTTTATATTTTAAGTGAAGTGGATATGAATTAATTTTTCTTATTGCAAATTAACTTTTTATTTTTGGTGCTACCTACACCTTTACAAGAAAACTACTAACAAAACATCAAATTAATTTCAGATTATTTCATTTGGACTTTACAATAACCAAATGTGTGCCTGCCATCTAACGCCCCTTACATCTCATCGCAAAAAAAAAACCGGCAGTCTTGCAATCCGCCGCTTGTTATTTTCTGAGAGGGAAAGCAACAGCAACAGAAAGTGCAACATCGACGGATAGATTCCGTTCGTGTATTACTCCGTAGTGTGGTGGGCATAGTTTTCTGCTTCACCAGTGGCTGGTGGTAGTTGCAGAAATATAAATTAATATCGAGAAAAAAAGTGCGCACAATGGCATGGAATTCAAGGTCACCACTAGGCTGCTACTTTGCTAAGCCACTACAACTGTGATATTTTGAAGTTATTTGCTGCAAGCCTTCAGGAATGCATTTGGTATGAAGTTTGCAATGAAGATGTTTTTCAACACCAACGATATTGCTCGTTCAGTGGAGCAACGAAACCAATTTCAGCTGATGTACAAATATTAAATTGGCTGCAAATTTTCTTGATCGCTGCCCATCGTGTATGGGTAATTTAGTCCATTACTTGTGCGATTTTACATGTTCTCCCAAACAGTCTAAATTTGCGCCCACAGCCCACAAAATGATTTGAGTTTATGGGTGATGCCAACAATCCCTATGTACCATTCCAAATTACTTAAGTACAACATGAAAACAAATCCTCCATCATTGATGGCTTTAGTGCATTAGACTCAAAAACAGTTCCTTGCAGTAGTCCATTGAATGATAAAACTCCTGCTTGCTTGTGTGCAGCAGAGCAACCGCGTCAATGCCATTTAAAATTGCAGGTTTCGATGCATTCACTGTTATAATGGTTTGCGTATTCCTAGTGGGCACATTACTATTTTTGATGGGAGTGTGTGTTTCCTTCGAAAAATATTATTGACGATGGCACGTGTTGAACGTGAATTTTTTTATTCGAATTTTCAACCATTCTACAGAATTGAACGGATTATTATCAAAGATGTTGATTTACCTGATATTGTGCATAATACCTCAAATGCCCGTATAGTGTTTGGTCCAGTTTTCGATCGTCAATTCCTTATCAATGTCTATAATTTACAGCACGATATTTGATCGCTTGGAATCGATTCTGTTACGGGCAAGAAAAATGGTACTGTCTTGGAGGATATTTGTTTTGCACCGCTTACTTCGAACGGTGATAAAGTGGAAAATACCAATTGTGTTGTGCAATCTCTGTGGGGTTATTTCCAAGATGATCTTGAATAATCTAGACGAATCCGATGAAGGTAATGGTTTCAATATTACATACTTAGATAATCTCTATCAATGCATAAGCAATCCCTACTTATGTTCTGTGGATTCCGCCATTGCTTGGGGTGGTTTTCTCGAACCAGGCCAACAACTCTCTGGTAATGTACATAAGAACGTGCGAACGCGTTGATCCTCACTTTCCTTGTAAACAATCATCATGATAAGGCAAAACTTGACCCGGCCAAAGAATGGGAGAAACGTTATGTTGATTTTATGCTCAACTATACTAAAAATTGAATGAGCAAATATATGGACATAGCATTCACATCTGAACGTTCCATTTAAGATGAATTAAATCGTGAATCTCAGGTGATGTATTAACAATTTTGGTTTCATATCTGACCATGTTTGCTTACATTGCCATATTGTTTGGGCATGTGCAAGAGTCGCGTCGCGCTTTTATCGATAGTAAGATTACGCTGGGCGTTGGTAGTGTTGTTATTGTGCTTACATCGGTGAATTCATCAGGTGGTGTGTTCGGTTATGTAGGCCCGCCACATTGATTATTGTTGCAGTTATACCATTGGCTGTTGGTGTGGATAACATTTTTATACTGGTGCAAACATATCAACGTGACCCTCGACGTGCTGACGCGACGTATAAAGAACATATTGTACGTATTTTAGAACATGTTGGTCCATCGATGCTGCTTACGTCAGTTAGCGAAAGCTGTTGCTTCTTTTTGGGTGGCCTCTCCGATATTCCCGCGGTGAAAGCATTTGCCGGTATGGCGTTACTTTTTGATTTCCTGCTACAGGAAATATAAATGAAAAAAAGCCAATTTATAAAAACCGATTGGCTGGTCGCTGTGGCGTTGTGCTAGTGCGTTGGACTGCTACGCAGAGTGTCCGGGTTCGAATCTCGGAACAGGCAAAATCAAAAAGTAGATAAAATAATTTTTCTACACGGCACCACCTCTTGGCAGGCAATGGCAAACCTACAAGAGTAAAAATTGCTATGAAAAGCTTTTCACTTCGCCGTTCGGATTCGGCATTAAACTGTAGGTCCCTTCCATTCATATACAAATATATCGCGCACAACATGAGTGGATGCGAAAAGCTCGGCCTAGGCCCTCCATGGGCTGTTGCGTCATTAAAAGTAAGTAAGTAAGTAAGTAAGTAAGTAAGTATTGATAAAATTCTTATTATTAAACCTAACTGACTTAAAAATGATATATCAATAATTTTTTTTGTCTAAACCAGATCTGATTTTCTCAATGACCTCTATTAAAGCAGTCACTTTACTTACTTTTAATGGCACAACAGCCCATGGAGGCAGTCACACAAATTCTATTTTTCCTAAAGCCCGACTGCCGTTCCGAAAACAAACATTTTTAGTAAAAACGGTATAAATTTGTCTATGTAAAATGCATTCGGATGTTTTTGAGATATAAGATAAAATAGCAATCGAACGAAATTCCCCAGTTGGTTTAGATATCGGATTGATTTTGGCTTTTTTTCCAACTTGAAGGATACGTTGATGTGGTATAAAGTTAAATATGTCTGTGATAAACAGCAACTAGAAATGTTGGGTGAATATTATCGAAACCAACAGCATTCGATTTTATGTCCAATCAACTTTGTAAACTTTGTGTACGTCAACCTGATCAACACAATAAAAGTTTAACAGGGTGTCTTCAGGCAGTAGGCACCCAGATACATTATGCGAAATGTTATTCACGCTATGATTGGATATACTAACAAAATTTTGATTCAATTCATTCAGATTTAAACAACTGGTATCAGTATCAACCGCTAGCTGTCTACCTATACCTAAGTTTTTATTTCTTTCCACTTTTTCCTATTATCAGTCAATCTCGAATATTTTTCATAGTAATTGCCTTTTGCTGCTTTGACGATTTTTACTTCGAAATTTCTCTTTATACGTAAAATATCGTACAGGTCTGGAGTTTTAAATTTTTTCCATCGTTTACTATATATGCTAGATCTCTTTCATTCATTGAGTTACGAATAGAATTGTTAAACCAAGAGCGACTTTCACGGTAATTGTTTTTTGTTTTAACGGAACAAAACTGTCAAAGATGTTCGAGATGTTTTTTTCTAAAAATGTTAGTTTTTCATCCACAGTATTGATGAGAGAAAGTCTATTTCACTCAGTTGCTGTTGAAAATAGCTAAATGGAGCTGGTGATAATTAATGCATTTATAGTCTCTATAATAAAAAGTTTCAGGCATCGCAATTAATTGAAAGACAATTGTTAGAAAAATCAAATAATTTTTTGAAAAAAGTGGCATTGATAACTGATTATATAATAGAATTTTCTGTTTGTCATTGACAAAGAATAAATCTAGTAATGTTCTGTTTGTCAGTCTCAAATTAGTGGGAATAGTTTGATTTGCCGGATACATGCCGAGTGTTTGCATGCTACTTGCAAGATTAACTTCTGTCAATAGATCACTATTAAAATCTCCAGTTATAATAATGTCATGTAATAATGCCAGTTATAATAATAATTTTCAACATCAGCCTAATTTTTGTCCATGCCCCGACGGATGGGAAGGATGAAATGCTCAAAGATGACTTCTACGAGGACAAGGAGAGTGTCTTTGGTCCGATGACCGGAAAATTCAGTCTCCACGACGAAGCCACCGATAACGGCATGAGACTGCTCGACTTCGCCGCCGCACGAAACATGACAGTTAGTAGTACCAGATTCCAACATAAGGATATCCATAAGGCCACTTGTCGGTCCCCTGATAAAAAAAAACACGAAACCAGATTGATCACGTTGTGATCGACGGAAGGCATGCTTCCAATGTACTAGACGTACGCACAATGCGTGGTGCAAACATCGACTCAGACCACTACTTGGTTGCAGCCAAGGTTGGCACGCGTACTATATAAGTTAACACACGAAGTTATGAAAATTAAAAATTCCCAGTCACACGTTTTACGCTGACACAGTGTCTACAAATCTTCATACCAGAGGATCCGATTGCACCGCCAGCGTAACAACGGCAGCGAGGCAGAAATACGTAAATCCAAAAATGCAACAACAATAAAGTCACCAACAACTGCAGCGACGTAGAATTAAGTTTAGATTTAGACAGAATAAAAATTGTAAGTTTAGTTTGATCGTGACAATTGAATAAAGAGGTTCTACCTCAGAAATAAAAAACATTTTTTTTCGCAAACCGAAGAAACAATTGTTTAAGTGGCGGCCGTGACAGGACTTTCGCGAAAATTGTCCTGAAAAAAAAAGGTGAATCGAAAAGTGCGGTTAAAAAAAATAATACTCGTGAATCACAAAAAGCCCGAAAATCGAAAAGTAAGGCAAGATCACGTTGTAACAAAAAAACTATTTCGATTTTAAAGTGCAGTTTACGCGATTGTCAAAAACTACTCGTGAACAAAAAAAAGCCTGAAAAATCAAAAAGTAAGGCTCGATCACGTTGTAAAAAAGACTTCCTTCGGTTTGCGAAAAATAATTACTAATTACTGGTGATACATTAACAGCCCGAAAATCTAAAAGTACGGCAGGATCACTCAGTAAAAAAGAAAACAAACATTCCGATAGCGCAAAAAAATTTTTATGGACGACCTGCGTTTCGTAATCGACCTGAAAACCAAAAAGTAAGGTTCGAACGCACAGCCCGAAAAAAAAAAAAAGGAAAACGACGCGCAGCGGACACATCAATCAACTCCCAGCACCAAACGAAGTAGTGACTGAAGGCTCCCCAGTAGGACAACCAAAAAGGAATCCGCCTCGCGCTCAACATTTGCAGATGCTGGTATTAATATTACTTATCACCCCGCTGCTAGCGGATGTGCAAATCCTTGACTTCACGAACTCACAGCTGGCAACGATCGAGACAGGAAGCGCTAAAACGCAAAATGGAACGTTTAAAATCATACACACAATCGACATAAAAAAATATTCAGAACTAATTACGGACATTGAAACGACTATAAAAACACATGCGAACCCGAAAAATCCCTATTATCCTTTCATTTCCTTATTAATTTCACAAACAAAAAACATTTTAGCTAATTTAAAGATTAATAAAAAACAAAAAAGATCCTTAGATTTCATAGCAAGTGCATGGAAATGGATCGCAGGAAATCCTGACCATCACGATTTTGAAATTGTAACGAATAAAGTAAATAACGTTTTGGTGAATAACAACAATCAAATCCTTATTAACAAGTTGACAATTGAAAGAATCAATGAGATTTCGAATATAACAAATAATATCACGAAAATGTTAGAAAATAATAAAGATGTCGAAAATGAGCTAATTTTAAAAGTAAAATACAAATTAGAAATAATAAAAGAAGATATTGTTAATATTGCTTACGCTATTCATTGGGCAAAAGCCAACATAATAAATTCCTATATCTTGTCTAATAACGAAATCAACATAGTCGAAAAAATTTTAAAAAATGAAGATATTCCATTCGTAAATTTAGAAAGAAAGAAGAAGAAAAAGTCGCTTGCCGAACTGCACTGAAATAAATAACCAACATGTTCCGACAGTAGAAGAAATATCGCAGGATTTATTGTTTTTGAATCAATTCAACGATCACGTCTTAATCAACAACGAAAGCATTCTTCTTAACGGCACTTTTGTGATCAGACATCACAACGCTACAATCGAAATTTTTAATAAAAGCTACTCCACCCATGAAATATCTGGAAACAACGTAAATCCAAAAATGCAACAACAATAAAGTCACCAACAACTGCAGCGACGTAGAATTAAGTTTAGATTTAGACAGAATAAAAATTGTAAGTTTAGTTTGATCGTGACAATTGAATAAAGAGGTTCTACCTCAGAAATAAAAAAATTTTTTTCGCAAACCGAAGAAACAATTGTTTAAGTTATATGTGTAGCAAATCATGTACGGATAAGTACAAAGAGAAAGTTGGATGTCGAAAAGCTGCAATCACAACAGACAGCCGAAGTCTTCGCCAACCAACTCGCCCTCTTCCTATCGCAAGACACCCCTCAATTTGATGATATTTGCGCGCAGTGGACGCACATTATGTGGTACGACCAAGAATGTCGCGATGCTACTGAAGCGAAAACCGCAGAGCCATCCTGCAGTCAGTTGCAACGCGAGAAACGTCTTTTCAGCCGCAAGAAAAGGGATGCAGAAAGACGCGAGTTCAATGATATCGAAATGTTGCGGGACAAGAATAAGATGCCTGACTGATGGTTTGAAGACCTCTTACTACAAGGATGAAGACGGAAATCTGGTGACAGATGTTCAGGGCATAATGAGATTATGGAGGGAGCACTTTTCGCAGCTGTTTAATGGCGATGACGGCAAAACCCCAATTACTCACGGCGTCCGGTTATGAGGAGGTCTTAACAGCCATCGCTCGGCCATCATAAGGCTGCAGGGGCAGATGGCCTACCTGCTGAGTTGTTTAAGACCGGAGGCGAAGAGCTCAAAAAACGCATGCATGAGCTTCTATGTAGAATATGGTCGGATGAAAGCATGCCAAGTGATTGGAACCTTAGCGTACTTTGCCCAATCCATAAGAAAGGTGTATCGAATAAGATGGAACGATGAGCTGTATGAGCTGCACGCCGACACTGACATAGTCAAGCGTATAAAAATCCAACGAAAGACGTCCTAATCATCGATTTTGTTTACTAAGCTTTGTGCATTTAATACGGATTAAATTGTAAGATACTTCTTTGGAACTGGTACAAATACTTTTAGAGGAACGCAACATTATGTTAAACTACTATTAAATATATGAGCAATGGATTTGAGAAATGATTTATATGTTACTCTTAGTTTAATACAAACACGGCAAACTAAAAACTGTGAAAAATAAAGATTATACTCAATATAGCAATATACTCAATATACTAAAAGCCATATCATAGAAAAGCACTATATAAAACAGTGTAGCGATTGCAATTAAGAGAATAAAAGACAAAAAGAGCGTTTGCAGCTCAGTTATTAAGTAGATTACGAAAAAACCACTCTCCTCATTGGTGAGATTTGCAGTAGACGAAGATGTATTGTTGCCATTCCCATCGATATTGGTATTGTGGTTTTCTCTATCACAATCGGCAAGATCGCAAGTGTTGTTGGCGGCAGTAACCACCATACCTTTGTATTTTTTTGACTCTGAGCGTGTGTGAGATGTGTGGAGAAACGTTGTGCTTATGCCAGCTTACGCAAGTACTAATTTATCCAACATATTTGCATTTATTTACTCGGGAACCAGATTTGTCTTTAGAAAATTTTATGTGACTAAACCCCTGAGTGTAATAACTGTCTTTGTTTTTTGTAGCGAATGGCTGCAGTAAAAATGTCGTGATTTGTTTTGGTAAGAACTTCATTGATAAATATTGGCGCATCAGAGTGAAAACCAGCGTGACGTAGTCGTAGAATATCTTTGGTTTTACGTTTGAACGCGGATATTGACTTTAAGACTCGAATCTTCTCAGCTGGAGCTATAAGCTTAACTATGATGACCGAGTCGTTATTCTTATTTTGTTTCTTATGATTTCGATAGCGAGTAATAGAAGAAGTTACTGGAGATTGGATGTTGATAGACTTGTATATCAGTCCATATATTTCTACAAGGTTTTCCGAGGGATTGCTGTATATATTCTTCAAGAGTATGTACCGTTCCTCAAGCAGAAGACGGTGCGCATCATAGTCATGATTGTTTTCTTCGGTTGGATCTGTTCCAGTATTCCCATTGCACCACATCAAAATTGGCTTAAATCAGGAGCTATCCATGCCTGATGATAGTTTTGCGCTGCACTATTTCAAAGCGTTAAGCAAGTACCTGAGTATTGGACCGCCAGATTATTTTGTGCTGAAGTCGGGACTGAACTTTTCAACTATAACACAGCAGAATCTTGTGTTTTCAGGGCAATTTTGTAATGATGATAGTGTCATTACACAGATTTTTCTGACTAGTAGACGTGCCAACACAACGTATATAGCACGCCCTGTTTCAAGCTGGATTGATGATTACTTTGATTGGAGTTTGGCGGCTTCAGAATGCAGCAAATATAAGCCGAAAAAAAGCGATTTCTGTCCACATCCAGACACATCATGCGAAAAATACATTATCCATCGGAGTGAATTAAAACGTCCCATTGAAAACGATATCGGCAAATATCTACCATTGTTTTTACAAGATTATCCTGATGATAGTTGCGCCAAGGCCGGCTATGCCGCCTATGGCCAAGCCTTAGCTACAATACCGACAAACAGACTAATCACACATCAGCGCAGGCATCCTCATTCATGGCATATCATTCCATACTCAAAAAATCGGCTGACTATTACGAAGACTTACGCTCGGCACAACATAACACACATGATACAGGGTCGTCTTATGTCGCAGGGAGTACCCTTTGAGCAGGCACTACAAGCTGTTTCAGTATTTTATGTATTCTAACAATATGGCTAGATACGGTACAAAGCATGAATAAAAATTGTAAGTTTAGTTTGATCGTGACAATTGAATAAAGAGGTTCTACCTCAGAAATAAAAAACATTTTTTTTCGCAAACCGAAGAAACAATTGTTTAAGTGGCGGCCGTGACAGAACTTTCGCGAAAATTGTCCTGAAAAAAAAAGGTGAATCGAAAAGTGCGGTTAAAAAAAATAATACTCGTGAATCACAAAAAGCCCGAAAATCGAAAAGTAAGGCAAGATCACGTTGTAACAAAAAAACTATTTCGATTTTAAAGTGCAGTTTACGCGATTGTCAAAAACTACTCGTGAACAAAAAAAAGCCTGAAAAATCAAAAAGTAAGGCTCGATCACGTTGTAAAAAAGACTTCCTTCGGTTTGCGAAAAATAATTACTAATTACTGGTGATACATTAACAGCCCGAAAATCTAAAAGTACGGCAGGATCACTCAGTAAAAAAGAAAACAAACATTCCGATAGCGCAAAAAAATTTTTATGGACGACCTGCGTTTCGTAATCGACCTGAAAACCAAAAAGTAAGGTTCGAACGCACAGCCCGAAAAAAAAAAAAAAAGGAAAACGACGCGCAGCGGACACATCAATCAACTCCCAGCACCAAACGAAGTAGTGACTGAAGGCTCCCCAGTAGGACAACCAAAAAGGAATCCGCCTCGCGCTCAACATTTGCAGATGCTGGTATTAATATTACTTATCACCCCGCTGCTAGCGGATGTGCAAATCCTTGACTTCACGAACTCACAGCTGGTAACGATCGAGACAGGAAGCGCTAAAACGCAAAATGGAACGTTTAAAATCATACACACAATCGACATAAAAAAATATTCAGAACTAATTACGGACATTGAAACGACTATAAAAACACATGCGAACCCGAAAAATCCCTATTATCCTTTCATTTCCTTATTAATTTCACAAACAAAAAACATTTTAGCTAATTTAAAGATTAATAAAAAACAAAAAAGATCCTTAGATTTCATAGCAAGTGCATGGAAATGGATCGCAGGAAATCCTGACCATCACGATTTTGAAATTGTAACGAATAAAGTAAATAACGTTTTGGTGAATAACAACAATCAAATCCTTATTAACAAGTTGACAATTGAAAGAATCAATGAGATTTCGAATATAACAAATAATATCACGAAAATGTTAGAAAATAATAAAGATGTCGAAAATGAGCTAATTTTAAAAGTAAAATACAAATTAGAAATAATAAAAGAAGATATTGTTAATATTGCTTACGCTATTCATTGGGCAAAAGCCAACATAATAAATTCCTATATCTTGTCTAATAACGAAATCAACATAGTCGAAAAAATTTTAAAAAATGAAGATATTCCATTCGTAAATTTAGAAAGAAAGAAGAAGAAAAAGTCGCTTGCCGAACTGCACTGAAATAAATAACCAACATGTTCCGACAGTAGAAGAAATATCGCAGGATTTATTGTTTTTGAATCAATTCAACGATCACGTCTTAATCAACAACGAAAGCATTCTTCTTAACGGCACTTTTGTGATCAGACATCACAACGCTACAATCGAAATTTTTAATAAAAGCTACTCCACCCATGAAATATCTGGAAACAACGTAAATCCAAAAATGCAACAACAATAAAGTCACCAACAACTGCAGCGACGTAGAATTAAGTTTAGATTTAGACAGAATAAAAATTGTAAGTTTAGTTTGATCGTGACAATTGAATAAAGAGGTTCTACCTCAGAAATAAAAAAATTTTTTTCGCAAACCGAAGAAACAATTGTTTAAGTTATATGTGTAGCAAATCATGTACGGATAAGTACAAAGAGAAAGTTGGATGTCGAAAAGCTGCAATCACAACAGACAGCCGAAGTCTTCGCCAACCAACTCGCCCTCTTCCTATCGCAAGACACCCCTCAATTTGATGATATTTGCGCGCAGTGGACGCACATTATGTGGTACGACCAAGAATGTCGCGATGCTACTGAAGCGAAAACCGCAGAGCCATCCTGCAGTCAGTTGCAACGCGAGAAACGTCTTTTCAGCCGCAAGAAAAGGGATGCAGAAAGACGCGAGTTCAATGATATCGAAATGTTGCGGGACAAGAATAAGATGCCTGACTGATGGTTTGAAGACCTCTTACTACAAGGATGAAGACGGAAATCTGGTGACAGATGTTCAGGGCATAATGAGATTATGGAGGGAGCACTTTTCGCAGCTGTTTAATGGCGATGACGGCAAAACCCCAATTACTCACGGCGTCCGGTTATGAGGAGGTCTTAACAGCCATCGCTCGGCCATCATAAGGCTGCAGGGGCAGATGGCCTACCTGCTGAGTTGTTTAAGACCGGAGGCGAAGAGCTCAAAAAACGCATGCATGAGCTTCTATGTAGAATATGGTCGGATGAAAGCATGCCAAGTGATTGGAACCTTAGCGTACTTTGCCCAATCCATAAGAAAGGTGTATCGAATAAGATGGAACGATGAGCTGTATGAGCTGCACGCCGACACTGACATAGTCAAGCGTATAAAAATCCAACGAAAGACGTCCTAATCATCGATTTTGTTTACTAAGCTTTGTGCATTTAATACGGATTAAATTGTAAGATACTTCTTTGGAACTGGTACAAATACTTTTAGAGGAACGCAACATTATGTTAAACTACTATTAAATATATAAGCAATGGATTTGAGAAATGATTTATATGTTACTCTTAGTTTAATACAAACACGGCAAACTAAAAACTGTGAAAAATAAAGATTATACTCAATATAGCAATATACTCAATATACTAAAAGCCATATCATAGAAAAGCACTATATAAAACAGTGTAGCGATTGCAATTAAGAGAATAAAAGACAAAAAGAGCGTTTGCAGCTCAGTTATTAAGTAGATTACGAAAAAACCACTCTCCTCATTGGTGAGATTTGCAGTAGACGAAGATGTATTGTTGCCATTCCCATCGATATTGGTATTGTGGTTTTCTCTATCACAATCGGCAAGATCGCAAGTGTTGTTGGCGGCAGTAACCACCATACCTTTGTATTTTTTTGACTCTGAGCGTGTGTGAGATGTGTGGAGAAACGTTGTGCTTATGCCAGCTTACGCAAGTACTAATTTATCCAACATATTTGCATTTATTTACTCGGGAACCAGATTTGTCTTTAGAAAATTTTATGTGACTAAACCCCTGAGTGTAATAACTGTCTTTGTTTTTTGTAGCGAATGGCTGCAGTAAAAATGTCGTGATTTGTTTTGGTAAGAACTTCATTGATAAATATTGGCGCATCAGAGTGAAAACCAGCGTGACGTAGTCGTAGAATATCTTTGGTTTTACGTTTGAACGCGGATATTGACTTTAAGACTCGAATCTTCTCAGCTGGAGCTATAAGCTTAACTATGATGACCGAGTCGTTATTCTTATTTTGTTTCTTATGATTTCGATAGCGAGTAATAGAAGAAGTTACTGGAGATTGGATGTTGATAGACTTGTATATCAGTCCATATATTTCTACAAGGTTTTCCGAGGGATTGCTGTATATATTCTTCAAGAGTATGTACCGTTCCTCAAGCAGAAGACGGTGCGCATCATAGTCATGATTGTTTTCTTCGGTTGGATCTGTTCCAGTATTCCCATTGCACCACATCAAAATTGGCTTAAATCAGGAGCTATCCATGCCTGATGATAGTTTTGCGCTGCACTATTTCAAAGCGTTAAGCAAGTACCTGAGTATTGGACCGCCAGATTATTTTGTGCTGAAGTCGGGACTGAACTTTTCAACTATAACACAGCAGAATCTTGTGTTTTCAGGGCAATTTTGTAATGATGATAGTGTCATTACACAGATTTTTCTGACTAGTAGACGTGCCAACACAACGTATATAGCACGCCCTGTTTCAAGCTGGATTGATGATTACTTTGATTGGAGTTTGGCGGCTTCAGAATGCAGCAAATATAAGCCGAAAAAAAGCGATTTCTGTCCACATCCAGACACATCATGCGAAAAATACATTATCCATCGGAGTGAATTAAAACGTCCCATTGAAAACGATATCGGCAAATATCTACCATTGTTTTTACAAGATTATCCTGATGATAGTTGCGCCAAGGCCGGCTATGCCGCCTATGGCCAAGCCTTAGCTACAATACCGACAAACAGACTAATCACACATCAGCGCAGGCATCCTCATTCATGGCATATCATTCCATACTCAAAAAATCGGCTGACTATTACGAAGACTTACGCTCGGCACAACATAACACACATGATACAGGGTCGTCTTATGTCGCAGGGAGTACCCTTTGAGCAGGCACTACAAGCTGTTTCAGTATTTTATGTATTCTAACAATATGGCTAGATACGGTACAAAGCATGTAAATATCTGTGCTGACCATCTTCATTGTAACCTTCGTTCTAATGGGTTTCGATAAACACTCATCATTGGTCTTTGTAATCACCATAATCCGTGGAATTTTGTTCGCATTTAGAGCATAGCTTCTCTATTTCGGTGGAGAGTTCACGCGAAAGACGCGCTGCTGATTGTCTCGAAAAAATGGTTAGCTCCATATTTTCGGGCATTACACTAAATAAATTCGGTGGTATACATTTGTTGGCACTCGCTAAAAGTCAAATGTTACACGTGTTCTACTTCAGAATGCATTTGGGCATTGTTTTGATTGGCGCTGCGCATGGCTTCTTCTTTTTACCAGTACTGCTACGTTATATTGATGGTCCAATGAAAAATGTCAAACAATTTCAAAAAATTTTAGACGTCAAGCTTATAAAGTGCAAGAAACAGCGCTCTCGACTGCGTGATGCAAGTCTCAAACGGACGAGGAGGACGAAAATCTGGAAGCAGACGACCCACCCGAAACAGCATCAATAGAATTAGAACCAAGTGCTACCAACTATTCTGCAATGTCTACATCTACGTCGCAGTCATCCTTCGGAAGTGTGAATTCAGTTAACAATTCCCCACATCAACAAGAACCAGAAACACTTTAAAGACGCACTCCCGAATAAAAGCGCTCGAAGCATGCAGAATATTTAATTTGCAACACAAAAATATGAACCTCATTATTTGCACTATAAAACTTTTCAGGATGTCCATATGGAATTAACAATAAATATTTCAATTCGATTTTAATTAATTCAAATTGATTTCGGAATATTGCAATTGTACCTTTACTTTACTTTTACTTTACTTTTGATGGCACAACAGCCCATGCATTGTACCTTAGAATAACAAAATTGACTGTAGAAAATTCAAGATAGCATTTGTACTTCAGAAAATCCGAAATGTATTTTAGAAACCACTTACTCTACTTTACTTTTAATGGCACAACAGCCCATGGAGGGCCTAGGCTGAGCTTTTCGCGTCCACTCATGTTGTGCGTGTTATATTTGTACATGAATGGAAGGGACCTACAGTTTAATGCCGAATCCGAACGGCGAAGTGAAAAGCTTTTCATAGCAATTTTTACTCTTGTAGGTGGTGCCGTGTAGAAAAATTATGTTTTCTACTTTCTGATTTTGCCTGTGCCGAGATTCGAACCACGGACACTCTGCGTAACAGTCCAACGCACTACCACTACGCTACAGCGACCACTAAGTTCATTTGGTTATACTAAAGTCAAATTTGTAATCTATTTGAGATATTTTACAATCAATTTGGGTTTTTATGAAGTATCCATGACAAAAGTGTAGTAAAACTAGTTATGGCAATCATATGATATTTTAAGATATTTTATAAAGAGTGTATACAAATACACTGTACATTTTAATTTTATAAATTACTATATTAAAAAACAAAAGTTCAATAAAACTGAATAACAGCCAATAATACCCAAGTGATTTGAAAGTCTATCTTGGTTTACATATTCTTTCACATAATTTTGAATAAGACTTTTTTTTTTAATTTTTCTATATTATTTTGTCTAAATGGTCCTGGAACAACGTAATCACCTAGATAAGAATCGTAATATTCTAATGGCTTCTATCAAGCATTTTTGCAAAAATGTTCGGCACAACTGTGGCTCTTATGAAGCGGGCCAAGTATCAAGCGGTTAAAATACCGAACGCATTTTCTATGGTCGTCTAGCTCTTGAAAGTCGTTGTTGAACAATTATTTGTCAGGTCTCAATATGGTTCCAGGACATGGCGTCATCAGGTTCTTCCTCAGTGGCGACGCTGCGTCACCAACAAAAAAGCATAGAAATTCTAAGTTAGAATTTTCCACTGTGTAGATCTAATTCGTCATTAAACAACCGCTTGCTAAATTCCGTGTGCCACAGTATTTTGCCATCACTTTGGGAGCCGTAAGCTCCATTGTCTCTAGCAACTTCAACTACCAGTAGGGTGATTGAGAATGTTCCTTTCGATATAAATGACAATCAGAAATTCCCAGCTTCTCAACGAAAGATAAGGGCAGAAAATATATTTGAAAATTTGCCCGAAAATCTTTCCTCCATGGAACACGCATCAGCACAACAGAACATAGACAAGATTTGTCAAGTTTCTAATCAACCTCATAAAATTCGCGAGTTTTC
This sequence comes from Palloptera scutellata, assembly GCA_958295655.1. Classification (NCBI taxonomy): domain Eukaryota; kingdom Metazoa; phylum Arthropoda; class Insecta; order Diptera; family Pallopteridae; genus Palloptera; species Palloptera scutellata. Next base: position 14,996,146 of record OY282453.1, read on the forward strand.
AGACAGGCAAGTGGCAAAGTGTAAACTCGTAAATGCCTCTTAATCCATGTAAAAAAACTATAAATTTCATTAAAATTTGTTTACAAGTTTAAACATTTTTAAACTTATGAGGCATTTACGAGTTTATATGTGTCCGCTTATTGTAAACTGACTTGTTTGAAAGTAATTTTTATTTTAGATAACTTCTCATTATTTCATTTACTGAAAAGTGTAGAAGTTTTATGGGTAATTTAAATTTAGGAAAAAGGCGGAACATAGCTGGCAACACTGTTTTGTTTAAAAAATTTTGTTTATTATGGCAACCCTGGTAACGATATCATTGCCGATAAATCATGGTTTACGCTCTTTACTAGAGCGAAGAAAAAAATTTGGCGTCTTTGTTGAGACTGATATTGAATGTGTATCTGCGTGAAAAGGAAAAATAAATTAGTTTTAATAATATTGTTTATTTGAGTTAACATATCATTTTGAACATCTTGAAAATTTTTTCAAAAATAAAAGAAAAATTATGTGAAATTATTTCTTGGATTTATCCAGAGGAAATTGAGACCTTACCAACAAGAAAAAAAACGCGGAAAACGGGGACCAGAAAATGTGTATATGGCCAAAATTTTGTACGAAGTAGTGCATAGTTTAGGAATAAATTTGTTGGTAGGTATAAAATTATTAAAGTTAAATTCAAAGACGTTTATGCGTAAAATGCAAAATAGATCTTCAAATATAAAATGTGTATGTGCGATTTTCAAGAACTATTTTTTGACCAATAAATAGTTTTATTTAGATGTAATATTCAAACAATATACAGCCATAACTAAAATTTCTTGATTTGTTACAAACAATTATATCAATCATGAATTTATAAAAATTACAATAGTAAAAAATAATTGTGGAATAACCGGTTTTCGTAGTAAAGAACAGAGTATGTATGTATGTGCCAATTATATTTTTCAAGAATCCGAAGTCTTTAGCAGGCCATCCAATTTTTGAGTTTTATAGTTTTAAGCGGTTAATTGATTGGTAGGTTCTTATTTCAAATTTTGTATTCATTGAAAATTCCGTAAATGTGTAAAATGAGAGGGACATTAAATACTCAAATTTCGTGGATTGAACGTATCGTAATTGTAAGTTGTATTTTATTTACATAGTGATTCTATTTAAACGTTTTGATTGTTTTTGTATTTTATGCAACACGGTCATACTTATTTCCTTCTTATCCTTCATGCAATATTTGTAATATTCTAAACAAAACATACATGTAAATTTGTGCATGAATTCCTTAACATCACGATCTGTGAGATCAAGCAAGTGCATAAATACCACGACGAAGTTTCTGGAAGGTCTTTCTTCAATAAAACCCAGGTATTCTTTAATTCCAGGGCGGTTGAGTTATAATACATCTATTCAAACGGAAGGTGGGTGTGGTTATTGCCGGATTTGATAGTAATTGCATAATTAATCTGGCTTAATTTATGTAACTAAAATGTTACTATATGGGAAGTTGAGGCTTTTAATGGAATTTTGCAATAGTTATTCTATCTCAACTGAAAATTAGTCAAAATTTTTATTATATTTAACATTTCTTTTGACATCCTTTTTAGAAAAGTTAGGTATCCATTGGAACTATATATTTCAGAATCTAATCACTCTCCGGATAGCGATATCGCTCTCAAAGGTAAACGTACGTAGGAACCCAACTTGGAAAAACGTGAGATTTGCAAACCATGTTATTAAGATCACGTTGACTTCCAATATTGGCTGAATTTATTTCAGACTCAGACCTGGATTGTAAATAATTTTCATAACACTATTTCAGTTATTCCGATAAGAAATGAATGAGAATTATAATAAAGTAGAAATACACTTCTTGGTATGCAGTGGTAAAATTGGAGATGTAAACCGGTTTCGAAGCAAACCATTTTTTAAGCGAACCATCCTCAATTCGACGGTTTTTGTTTACTGTAACCAAACCAAAATAAACTGGTTTTGCCAGAAAAAATGGTTGGATACAATTTAAAAAAATACACCCATACCTTCTCTTTGCATTAACAGCATTTTCTTTAATCTTGATTACGTTTTGCAACTTTGAAAAAAAAATTTCGAAAACTGGAAAGGAAATAGTTCAGTTTAAACAAAAAGTATATACTATGTCTTTATTAATTCATTTAATGGATTTGCGGATTTTCGAACCAAACCATTTTTAAATCGAAATATCGGTTAGTAGTTCAGAGAGACCTTGAACCACAGAAATCAACCATGTTGTAAAATTACGTTGGTTTGCATTACTGGTAAAAACCACCAAGTCATAAGAAATTGCCACCCCTCCGTTCGAAACCGGCGTTAAACTATTCCAACCAATGTATATAATCTCGTTGTTGTAAACATACAGTGAACCCTTCTCCTATCCCTATCTGAATCAACTACGGTCGCAGTGCACTATATCCTTTCTAACAATAACAATAATAAGTCCGATAACACACTGGCAATAATTGCCTCCGAGGAGACAAAGCTGTTGTTGTTTCCGATGTAAAACATAAAAGCGAAAGAGGGGCATATGTAGCGTAATTTTAGTCACGGCTGATTGAAGATTTCGATTACCAATGATATGATTTGTAAAATGTTTGGTAGTTTTTGAATAAAAAAAATCAAAATTAAATATTTTTGTTATTTATAAACTCACGATCCCATTAAATTATTTTGGTTTAATTCATTAGATGTAATTCAATAAATATGTTTACTGCAAAAGTGTTGTAAAAATGCTTGTACACTAGAAAAATAAATTTTATTAGTATTCTATTTTGTACAGCACTTCTAAAAAAAATTTTTCCAAGAACTAATTTTTCGACAAAACTTTTGTTCTCAACGGGTCAATTATAAACCCATCGTTATGATGTGCACCCAAACTAGTCCACTAGCAATGACACACGCATACAGTTGAAACAGCGATTAGTCAAGGGCATAATAGTTCCAAGAGTCGAGTTTAAAGAATTTTCTCCATTCTATTTTATTCTTATCTGTACCAGAGAAGAAAAACATACATAATAATCAGGGATAAACTTTAAGATCTTTTCTTAAAAATTTTTTTTTTAATTTTTTGGCATATTTTGTTGAATTTCGTTCTATCATTGATCAGTTCGAAGACGGAGATGTATCTACAATTCGTTTTAAATCACAATGATTTCTTTAAAAATTTCGTTTTTGTTTTATACCGTAAAACTCTTAATTCATAAGATGTGTTTCACGTATTTCTACACTTTGCTCCCGTTAGTCGATAAAAGTTGAATAATCGTGTAAATTCATTGACACGCTATTTGATGTTTTTCATGCATATTTTATATTGTAAGTTTTCCAAAATCAGAAATTATTTTACTTTTTCACTTTCTCTTGGCATTTTATGTTTTTTACTAGATTTATTTCTGTTTTGTTATTCAAGCAATTAATGAATTCACTGATACAATATCATTAAAATATGATTGGGTGCTCACAAGTATCGTATTTTTATTCAAATAGGTCTTATAACTTCTGTGGTAAAAAGGATAACTGCTTAAGCGTATATTGTTGGGTGAGTTGAATAGCCTGGAATGGAAATATAGAAATTAAAGCAATATTTCCGAATACTCTATGTTCAGGTCAAAGACCATAAATAAAATAATATATAATTCCAAAAATTATTTATAAATCCGATGCGCTTTGTTATTTATAGTCAAAATTATATGATAAAAGATTTTACATCTTAAGCCGACTTAAGATTTTTTTCTCTTTCATAACAGATTTTATGAGACCTTGCGAATTACATAAGTATACGTTTAGAAAATATTTTTAATATTAAAAATACAGTTTTGGTAATCTTTTAATTCACTAAAAAATTAATTTTTTTTGAACGGATTGCTATCCCACTCTCTCTTATAGCGAGTATAATTAGAAGTAGTTTGACAAGAATAAGACCATAACAGTGGTGTAGGTCATCATCTTGTCAGAATGATGGAAAATCATCTCAGTTTTTTCTACTAATCACTCATTTACTCATTACAGTTGTATGCCAATTTTTACTCTTGTAGATTTGCCATTGCCTGCCAAGAGGTGGTGCCGTGTAGAAAAATTGTTTTTTTTCTACTTTTTGATTTTGCATGTGCCGAGCAACTACACCACAACGATTGTGTGGAAGTAATGAAATAAAATAAGATTTTAATAATACGAATATCACGAATAACCGTGATAAATAACCGGTTTTCGAATAGTACGAAAAGTGTTTTTTTAAGAAAGATATAGAGGTTAATAAAAATTTTTTTTGATAACTCCGCTAAAGTTGCATTTACTCTGAGATTGCTGTGGGTTGTAACGGGCAACCTCGCTATCCCTAAAATTTTAGTTTCTGGGGTTGCAATGCCATCATCGAGCGGTTAGAACCACGTGCTTTTGGAACTCTCTTCTTCAAGAAAGGAAATCATTCCGTTACAACCCACTGCAATACAAGAGGTTTCTTTACGAGTTCTATCGCATTAATCGCACAATAATCAATTAAATCTTACGATTTTTGTTTTATGATGTCTATGTGGAAGGCGTGAGTTCCACTTGATGTTCGTGTAGTTCTGGTGAAAACACGAACCGTGAAAGTAACGGTAAAACAGAAAGACGCAAGCCACGTTTTGACGATGTTCCAAGGAGTCAATAGACCTGGAAACTCTCCTGTCTCCCACTAGCTTTATCGCTCGATGTTGGATACGGTCCAGGAGCTCCAGTTGCGCTCGTTAAGCTCCAGCCCATAGGTGCGAATTAAACTCCAACTCTGGACGTATATAGGTGATGTAGATCGTGCGGAGATCAGTCGGAGTGAAATATTTTGTACACCGCATAAGAAAGCTGAGACACTTGGCTGCTTCGAAAGACGAACATCACATTGGATGGACATGCCCAGAACATCAAGAGTCGCTGTCTGCGTTATAGCTGTCCTACCCCAATCTAGGAGGTTAACGGGGGGTTGGGGAACTCGTGGAGATCTTTATTAAGTGAGTCATCCATAACATGTCTTTTCCTTGTCCAGAGTTAGGGCGTTTTGCACATGTATATGAATGAGAAATGGTACTGTCATCTGCAAACGAGTAAATGGGATTCTTCGTTAATGACAGAAGGTCATTAATGAAGATATAAGATAAAGGGTAGCGGAGAGAACCGATATCTGCGGCACTCTAGCATTAATGACAATATGTTCCGAAACAATGCCGTCTATCACAACACGGATAGAGCGGCCGCTTAGAAAGTTCGTGATCCATCGTGTAAAGTTACTCCCGACCTCATGCGCAATCAGTTTTGTTTTATACCACACTCTGTCAAACGCATTTGAAATATCCAGAGCAATCGCCTTGCTCTCACCTAAGCCATGGACACTATGGTACCAGTACTCGGTGAGATCGCCTGTAGAGCGATTTCGACGGAAACCGTATTTGGCGGTCATTAAGCAATTCATTTTTGTTCAAGATATTTGACGTAGGACAGATTGCGATGGGGCGACCTTTTGAATTCGTTATTTCTAAATTAAATATTAAAGTTAAACATATTATGTCAGTATTTTCCGTGCTTAATTGAGGAACTAAAAAGTGTTTTAGTATATTCATAAATTAAATTTTATAATTTATTTTAATAAAAAATAGTTCATTATAATTTATTAAGGGCATTTGTGAAATAAAGTAATAATTAGAATAATAAGAAAGCAAAACTTATTCAATTTTTAAAACAATAAATATATTTAATTTTCAATTGGAATGTTGTCATAAAACTAATGACAGTCTGCGGAAAGTAAAAATTTAAGTTCCTGGAGATGTTCTCATTTTTGGAAATTTTTAATTGTTGGGAAGGTTTAGTATCTTTGAACTTTTTTGCGGTTCGTTGTGGAAGAATTGCATTATCCTCTTTAATGTTAGTTTTATAATAAATGATTCCAGTTGAATCATATGCCAAGGCACGGATTTTGTTAATTGTGTAGTCTTTTCTGCCTATAATTGATATAAAATTAGTGAAGTTGTATATATGTATACCAATGTACGTTTTTTTTAGGAAATTTATATATTACCTGGCCGAATGGATGAGTATCGCTTAGGAATAGTCATAGTCAAGGAAGTATTGATGATCTTCTAGATGAACCTTAAGAGGAAGTGAATTTGCTCGTGAAGCTTTTATTAAGTCAACAAGTTGAGATGGGAAATTTGTATTTATGTTATTAATTTTTAGTTGTTCCTACTATTAAATATTTCTGTTCAATTGTTATATATTTCACAACACAAAAAGAAAGCAAAGCATTAGGTAGCACTACATATTGATTTTGGTAAAAACAGCTATCAGAGTATATTATAATATGATGAACATTTAACAATTAAAGAATTGCGTTTCTTAAATGTTTTTATTATACTTCTTCTTCTTTTAATGGCACGACAACCCATGGAGGGCCTAGGCCGAAGTTTTCACATTTTATTATACAGGTTGACAACTAATAAGATATACAACAGTTTTGGAAATAAAAAATTATTGTAATTAAAAACGAAAAACAGACCGAATAAAAAGGTAACAAATGCATGAGTAAAAACATATTTAGCCGGTTTCGAAGTGGCCTCCCTTGGCACGAATACAAAGCTTCAAACGCTTCCAAAAATTTTAAATTTTTACTTATCTGCCACAGCTCCTCCACCGTATTTTTGACGTTTAGCGCAGACCCTGGCCACTAAAATGGTCCATACGCTGTAATCCATCGGATTGAGATCCGGCGAATATGGTGGCCATACTTGAGTTGTGATAAAATCAGGAAAATGAGCCCTGCTCCATTCTTATGCGTTTTAGCTCTGTTAGCAGGCGCAGAGTCTAGTGTGTTGTTGAAAGTGTTGTCAGGTCCAGGGGAGTACCACAGCTTCCAAAATTTAACGCCTCACAATTGCGTTTGTCTAACTGGTGCAATGTTATAATAGCTGACCGATTATTTGACATCGTAAAATAAATAACTAAATGAAATCTAGACCACGACAAACGAAAGTTTAATCAGATGTACTCTCGATTATGTAGAATAATACAAGATTGAAGAAAATTGCAGAAAAATTACAATAGTTTTTCTATAGCTCGTAGAAAGTTGTAAACACTTATTAATTGTCACCCTGTATCATCTTTGAGCAATAACCACGGCTACATCCCATACAAAATTTGGTAAAAATTAACCCACCGTTGAATGCAAAAAATGTGATATTTCAGAGTACAAGTGTAGGGTGGTAGTGGTAGTGCGTTGGACTGCTACGCAGAGTGTCCGGGGTTCGAATTTCAGCACATGCAAAATCAAAAAGTAGAAAATATAATTTTTCTACCCGGCACCACCTCTTGGCAGGCAATGGCAAACCTACAAGAGTAAAAATTGCTATGTAAAGCTTTTCACTTCACCGTTCGGATTCGGCATTAAACTGTAGGTCCCTTCCATTCATGTACAAATATAACACGCACAACATGAGTGGATGCGAAAAGCTCGGCCTAGGCCCTCCATTGGTTGTTGTGCCATTAAAAGTAAAGTAAAGTAAGTGTAGGGTATACATATAAAGTCATAACTTATATACATTTGCCTTAATCTATTTAATATCATAAGATAATTTTTAAGATATAAATGAACAAATTAATTTCTTCAACTCATTATTTTCTATTTAAATTTTTTGCGAGTGAGGATTGTCACAGGATGGGATGTGTTACCTCTCGTTTTCTGCAAGGTTTTCTTAGCTTTGAGCATGTCTTCAGTATATTTCATTATTTAAATTTTCTTCGCTGTCGAGCACTTTCACCACAATGTTTTCAGTGGCTAAAACACAAATTTTGCTTTCTAGGTGCTCTGCAGTGCTCAGGATCGCTATTACTCTGGGCACCCATCTTTCATAAGTTTCGGCGTTCCATCGTTCCTGTCATGTGCTGAATGTTTCCTAGTGCCCTTTTTTGGGCTGTCTTCCTTTCAGTATTCTTCCTTTTCCATTTTTGTGGGGGACTCCACATTTTCCCGGTCAATCGGCTCCTCGCTAGGCCTAGTTTTTTTCGCTTGGCGGGTTTGACATTTTTCGGATTCACTCTCTCTCGTCTTCTTCCCAGTTACCGGTTTTAGCTCGTTTTATTCGGGACACTATTGGTGTTCTACCCTGTTTGTGCGGCATTGTTTTTCAAATGATAGCTTCCAATGACGTCGAACTGCTGCACGGACACTCGATTCTTCATATCCATGCTGAAAACTCTCTGCTTCATCATAGCCTGATTAATTTTTAAACCTCGACTCCTCTCAAGAGATTCTACCTCCCAAGCTCTCATCAATAAAGTAAATAAAGTCCAGTAGGGGTGAGCGCTAATAAATAGATTATATGAGATTATCTCATAACTCTGTTTTAATAATATAATATATTTTGTTTATAATTAAAATGATTGAAACTTTTTTTTTTATAGTGTGTTAAAAGTTGTTGCCGATGGATTGGACAGATATGCTAGGTCTTCGTTATAATCCAACATGTATTACAGTTAATTGTAACGATAAACAAAATGTTAAACTTAAAAATTTAACAAAAAGGTCAAATTGTAGTATATATTCAATGCAATATATTACAAGCAACTCAAGTCATACACTTTTACAAAATCATTTGAACAAGCCAATACACCGCCAGAATTATAAGTTAAGAAGAAGACCGCAAGAAATATTTGCATCTGACAATGGAATAAGGATTTCAAGTTGTCCAACGACGGATGTTTTAATAACAAAAGGGGCAAAATCAAAATTTTCCCATAGCACTTCCACAGCCGCAACATCTTATGCTTCCAATTTAACAACAGCAACAAGAACAACGAGTGCTGATATGCCAATATCATCATTAAGGGCAACGAAAATTCTAACATTATCATCAGACTCGTTGATAATTAACGATTCCTGCCATGATTATTTTATAATCGAAACTCCATATAGTGCTCGTGACAAAGTGCTACCAATGCTGGAGACACCGTCATCGAAATTATCACCAATGTTAATAATGAGGAATAGAGTAAACGTAAAGGAAGTCTCTTCATCTGTATCATTAATTCGTCACATGCTACAAAAGTGTAAAAAGCTGTTCTATGCTATAGCTTTACTAATTTTCACTTTTAATTTTGGTATCGCTTTAGCTGATCAAGGTAAAATCTATTTAATTTTATTGTTATATTTATTCAAAGTTTACTAACCTTTTCAATATAATCTTATAAACAAGTTATTTTGCTTGATACAACTCGAGAAGCCACTCTTGAATGGACTCGTTATCCATATGGACCACAAGCTCAAACACCTGGAGTATGTAGTATATACCATTAATTAAGTAACATATCGTACATTTATTGCACGTGTGTCCTTTGTCTATGACATATGATTTAACTTTGTGAATTTGAAACAGGAATTACTAATGAGGAATCTTACAAATTCAATACTTCGGACAATCCCTGTTGAAAATGTGACTTTTAGATGATTTTATTATAATGGGTGACACCCGAAGGAGATTCTGTTCATGATTATAATTTTTTATGGACTAAGTGAATATACAGTAGGGTGCATACATTAAATTTTGTTTTTGAATGCTTTTCGGGCAATATAAAGTTATGTTTTTGGTCACGCAAAACACAGGCTTTGCAGCAAAATGCGGCTGCATTAATAAAGTAAATAAATAAATAAATATATGTCGGAAAACACAGTTAAGTATGTATAAAATGAAGCAAGCTTTATTGGAACCAGTAAAGATTTTTATTTTGAGCGTTAGTCCTAGAAATAAAAGTTAATTATTAAATTTTTGATCTGGATTTTTGATCTCTTGGATGAACACTCCATATTCAAACAATGTATGTTATTTTCATTTGACACTTCTGTCCAGCACGTTGCAATTACGTATTCAATTTAAGATTAGACAGACGTTAAATTGGCGCCAAGGAAATCTGAAACTATTTTAGCAGCAGAATTTCCTCATCATTTCAATACAGCTTAAGTTTGTACAACATGCAATAAGTCTTTACAAAGGAATAAAATTCCATCACATATCGCCGAGATCGCCATTCGTTACGTACGCGATTTATGGCCAAGTGATTAAAGTACCAGTGTCTGTCAGTCGTGCGGTTTACTTTTAAATTACTTGGATCATGATTACATCATTAATGTGTTTACTAAAAGATAGAAAATTAGCAACACTAAGTAGTTACCTAATCGGTATGGTTAAATCCAGGTGGTGAACTTCCTCTTGCCTTGGCTTCGACTCCTTGTCAATACTCTACTGTACACGGTCTACGAAGTTAAAGTAGCAGATTCATTGCTACAAAATGAAAATGATTGCTCCAATTAACGACTTAAATGGACTCATTAACATTGCAGAAGGTTTGATACGCTTATTTTGATTTTTAATCCCAATTTACCGGACAGTGGAATCAATGTGCAATATGTTTAGAATATTTAATAGACATACATAAACTAATTTCATATATCTTATTCATTCTATAGTGGGTAGAAGAGTCATTCACGGACTTCGTGAAAGGCATTAATTGGCGAAGTTATGTTGTCTGTGATGTTGCTTATCATAATGTTAATAATTGGCTTTGGTCACCATTTATTGATCGTGGTCCTGCAAACCGTCTCTATATTGAAATACAATTTACAATACGAGATTGTTCATTATTTCCTGGTAAATTTGTTTTTATTTTCTCAGTTCAAATATTCTGTGAATACATACAATTTATTCTTAAATTAAATTAAATCTTTACAAAACAAATTAAATAATAACAAACCATTAGAATCAATGTGCAATATGTTTAGAATTGTTATTAAATTGCGTTGATTCACACTTTACATATGTATGTACATAATAATACTAATATTAAATTTTTTTTTTAAATATTTTAATGATGTATCAGGTAATGCTTTGTCGTGCAAGGAAACATTTAGCTTATTATTTTATGAATTTGACGCCGCTACACGTGAGCCGCCACCATGGCAAACTGATAGTTACAAATTAATTGGTAATTTACGATTTTTTTTACCTTTGGCTTTATTAAATTTTTAAACATTCTTTTACATTTTATTAGCACGAATTGCTGCTGGAGAGGGTCGTTTTAATCAAAATTCGGACGTTGATATAAATTCCGAAATAAAAAGTATTGCTGTCACGAAGAAAGGTGTTTACTTCGCATTTCGTGACCAAGGTGCATGCATAAGCGTATTAGCAGTTAAAGTTTATTATATAACGTGCCCAGCGGTTACTGAAAACTTTGCACATTTTAATGAAACACCAACTGGAAGAGAGATTACCATAATTGAAAAACAAAATGGTACATGCGTTGAACACGCAGAACCATATGAATCACCAACTTATTTGTGTAAAGGTGATGGCAAGTGGACTATTCTCACTGGCGGCTGTCATTGTAAAGTTGGCTACGAGCCAGATTACGTAAATAAAACTTGTAATGGTAAGCATGAAAATTGGAAATATTAATGTTTTAAATTTAGAATAAAAATAGTAATTATATTCGGACAACAGTGTTTAGTTTTTTGTTAGGGAACATTTTGTAACTAATTATAAAGGTATTCATATAAAGTGGAGGGTGCATTACAAGCTGTATAAACTGTATAAGTTTATAAGCTCGCAAGAAAACTGTCAAATTTATAAAACTCGTATATGTTTGCACGATGATTTCTATTCGCAAAAAACCTCCCAAACTTATGCGTTACTGAAAACAGTTCTGAGCAACATACATATAATTTTTACTTTTCTAAACTATTTTAAAATGGAAGATGTAAAAGCAATCTTAAATTAAAATCAATAATGTTAATGAACATTAACTCCTAATTGCCCAACCGCTAATTCTATTTACAAGCACTTTAATTAAACGTAAAAGCTAACTTAAGGGGTTAACCAGAAAAATGTTGTAATTTTTACATATGCATTATACGCAATTGTCATCGTTATCTTCGAGTGAAAATATCTATAAATAGTGCAGTTTTTTTCTGTATTAGTCATTTTCATCTTGGATCTACTTAAGTCAACATGTCGAGCCAACAAGAACAGCGCCTCAAATAAATACTGGAAGTCAACATGTCGAGCTAACAAGACGAAATCTAGACTAAGCATTGCAAGGGAAAGCACTGCAACCCAGATGTGCTGAAATAAGTTGTTAGTTCATATCAGGCTAATTCCACGAGGTCGATATCGAAGATGCGTGCTCGAAAGTTGTATGACAATTACGTAACCAAGTTCGATTGCGTGATTCTCGATGATGAGACCTTCTGTAAGGCGGACTTCAATCAGTTGCCTAGGATTGAATATTTCACAACCCAGAGTAGGGATGCAACACCTATAAAATACTCTGAAGTAAAATATACCACATTTTCAAAACGCTTCATGGTTTGGCAAGTTATTCGCACCTGCGGTCTACAGAGCAAGGCGTTCATTACGACAGGAACAATTAACTCTAGAATTTATATAGAAGAATGCCTGCAAAAACGCCTTCTACCATTTATTGGACAGCATAAAGGAACCGTTTTGTTTTGGCCAGACGTAGCCACAAGTCATTAATCCACGTCAACTAAGTATGGAATGGTATAAGGAAAATAATGTCACAGTGGTCCCAAAAGAGGCAAATACTCCCAACTACCTGGAACTTCGGCCTGTTGAAAGATATTGGGCTATGATGAAGCAAACCCTAAGAAAAGCAAAGAAGGTTTGCAAAAATTATGTAGAATTCCGAAATCGATGGAATCAAGGTATTTTCAGTGTGACAATTCTAATGTCATTCGTATTATGTCATAAAACTAGTTTTATATTTGCGGTTAACGAAATGGGTCGATATACGCTTGAACATCGTCCGACATCGTCGTCGGAAATACTAAAAATTTACTTGAATAGTGAACCTTCTACCGAAAGTGTAAGAAAATTACGTTCAAAATTGATTGATTGGATTAATTTGTGAAACGTGGATATTTATTGGATAAAACAACACTTCCTCGTACTCCTACAGGGCGAACAACCGAAAAAATTGCTCCTGTTGCTCGGAATGTGCAGGAAGAACCAAACATATCAACTCGCCATCGTTCTCAGGAACTGAACATTTTACGCATTTCTTTGTTGCAAATTTTGCATAAAGACCTCTGTATGAAGCCGTACAATGGCTGAAGCCACATGACCATCCGCAACGTAGTCGGTTCGCTAATTGGGAACGCTTGGAAGAAGATGAGCAATTTTATGTTGATAAGCCATTGCACCCTCAACGAGTAAACTGTTTGGTGTGGTTTTTGGACCGGAGGTATCATTGGCCCATTTTGCCTTGAAAATGGAATAACAGTAAATTTCGTTCATACAGTCGAAAATGTACTGAAAAATTGGATTGATCGTATGGGCTACTGCAAGGACAGCCGAGAAAGACATTTGAATGGAATAGAAGGATTGTACTTTCGAATAACAAAAACCACATTGAAGAAAAAATTATTTGTTTGTTATTTGCACCAAAATTAAATTCCAAATTATAAAGGGTCCACCCTATACATGTAAAATCACATAGCCAGATTTATTAAAATAATTTTTTTTTATTTTTGGCACGAATTTTTATTTTTCAGACGTTGTACAGTCATCAAATTAATCGAGCTTTTGAGCGACCTGTTGTTTTTAATATTTGTTTTGCTGGGTGACAGCACTAAAAAATTCTCAGAATACTCGTTATTGCTGCTGTACTTCACGAAATATCGTTCCTAATTGAGATCATGGCTGACCGCACATTAAGTTCCGCACATTTTTCACCACAGGGCCTAAACAAAAATTGTAAACGTGTTGCTCTGCCAGTGTTCAACACACTGGCAGAGCATTGTGTTGATGGAAGGAAGACTGATAGGTGGGTGGAAGAAGGAGGGAGAATTAGAGAGGAAATGCACAGCACACCGATAAACAGATAGACAGACATTGTGGCATGTGTTATGCCTTTACCACAATAAACTTCAGTTTATCAATGTCGACAATGACTGCATGTAGCTCCAAAGGCCGAGCTTTTCGCATCCACTCATGTTGTGCGTGTTATATTTGTAAATGAATTGCTTTTATGCACTGATAGTTCGTTTACATGTTTCTGAACTCGAAAAACAGTACTTTTGCACGGTTCATATTTAGAACGCAGCTCATGTAAAAGCTGTCCCAACAGAATACAATTGTTTATTTTTTAAGAGTCTTGTGTGATGAGAAGCATTTGCGAGTGGGAAAAATTATACGAAGTCGAAAAAGGGAAAATTGTGACGTTTAAATCGGAAGATTTATCAATTAGCGCAATCTCGCGGAAAATCAATTGATCTCGGCTGGTGGTTCAAAATTTTCTTGCTGATGCGGATGCTTATGGGCAAATAAAGAGAGCGGATAAGAAAAGAAGGCTGGGGGAACGGATGAGAGAAAAATATAGAGAGCAGAAAAACAATTCATCTCTCAGTTGCTGGAAGTTTCCCCTACTTTCCTCTACAGCCGTGTCAAAATAGGCAGTTTGGCGAACTTTAAAAGGAAACCCAAACATTTGTAAACCGAAAATATTAGTACTCGACCATGGGCACAACAGCCCATGGAGGGTATAAGCCGAGCTTTTCGCATTCACTCATGTTGTGAATGTCATGGTTGTATATGAATGGGACCTACAGTTTTATGCCGGATCCGAATCCGGAACAAATTTTAAAAAATTGCAGTTCATATACACCCCTGTTCAAAATGATATGTACACAGCACACTTTCAACTTGAACATAACAAATAATGGTTCGAGTATGTTCGTACAATATTAAAGCAGAAGACCAACATCGTTAACCGAGAAAAGCGAAACATTCCAAAGCGATCCGACAGTCAGAGTGTGTCAGCGAAGACTATGTGCGGGAGGCTTTATAGAAAACTCTCGGCTCGCGATTTCATTTTAGATGGTGAGTCATATTTCACGCTAACCCATTCTTAGATAAATAGAAATTATGGATTTTATAACAGTAATGTGCCCTTAACGAAAAGAACAGACAAATTCTTCCGAAAATCTAAGTTTGGGGGGAAAGTGTTGGTGTGGATCGCCATTAATCCAAGGGGACTATTTTCGGTTCTAATTCGAAAATCAGGTTCCGCAGTAAATGCAAAAACGTATTTAAGTGAAGGTATGAAAGCACGATTAATACCTTTTATAAAACAAACACTACCAACAATGAATACGTGTTTCGGCCCGATCGGGCTAGCTCTCAGTATATAGGAGTTATAGAAAATTTGCCCCATCCAATTTGTTCAGGATTTTTGGTCAGTTTTGAAGTCGTGAGGTCTACGAAAGGTCATGGAAAGTAGATAATGTTAACCAATTTCCGCATCAAATATTGCATCCAAACTATTGACCCAAAAGTTGTGTAAACTCATCGGATTATGTGAATACTCTTAATGTAAGTTAAGCATTAATTTTTTTTTTTTTTAATCTTACTAACGGGCACGTAAATTGGCAATATTTTTTCTACAATAATGTATCTTAAATGTCATCAGAACTTTCAAACTTTCAAAGGCGAATATCTCCATTCTCTTATGTGCTGTCGAAGAACTGAAATCTACCCTATTGTCACCAGAACCCACAAATATATATAAAAATTATGTATGGGACATCTGATGCGCATTTCATGTTAACTAGCATTATTTAAGTAGTTTTTTGTTCAGAATATTGCAGAAATATAAGTATTTTAGAAGGTTTAATGATTAAGCTGAGGTTATAATAGACGTTAGATGAAGCACGAACTATGGAAGCAGTTATAAGAGACGTAAAAATGTACAAATGTAAAATATCTGTTCGCTTTAAATAATTATAATACAAGCGCTTAAAATTAGGTAATAAACCGTTAAATAAATCTTATATATTTTTACAACAAATATATTCCAGAGTGCCCTATTGGAACATTCCGCTCTATGGAGGTCAGCAAATGTGTACCTTGTCCTCTCAATTCAAATGCTTCAAAAGTCGCTGCAGGCTTTTGTAAATGCTTACAGGGCTTCTACAGACATCCACATGACGGAAAACATATGCCTTGCTATAAGCCTCCTGGACCTCCGTTAAATCTTACGTTGTTATTTGTTGATCAAACAAGTGCGATATTATCTTGGAATACACCACTTAGAGAAATAACTGCTGATTCGAATGTACATTCAAAAACTTATAAATATCGAAGTGATATTGTCTTTAAAGTCCGATGCTTATTCTGCTCATCAAATGTTGTTTTTAATCCATCCACTGATACATTTAACGATACAAAATTGACTCTTACTAATCTAGAATCAGTTACCGCATACACAGTACAAGTTCATTCAATGAATGGTATTTCTTATACTGTGGATCTTGAAAATAATGTAAACGATACCTTAATAGAACAACGTAATAGCTCGGGAATTGCGGGCGAAGCCCATGGTAAAGTAAGTGGTATTGCAACGAATAATAAGAGAACATTCGAAAATGGAAAATCTTCATCAACCGGTATCAATACTCAGCCGATCGATTTAAATAAAATAAAAACCGAATATGCTGAAATTATATTTACAACTGAGTCAGCTATTTTGTCAACTGTTTTTAATGTACGTGTCGTATTGACGACAAGTAAAGAAGTGGACCTTGTGTGGGACAAACCAGTGCAAAGTGATTTGCCAATTGAATTTTACGAGGTACGTTGGTTTCCAAAACCCGAGTTAGATACAATTAATAAGACTGCTCTTAATACAAAAGAAACTAAAGCACATATTGAAGGATTGCACGAAAATACTGAATATGGCTTTCAAGTTCGATGTAAAACAGTAATTGGATATGGTACATATAGCAACATAGTTTATGCACAAACACATCAAGGTGTAAATTCTGGTAATAGTTTAATAAAAAATTTTATAAGTGTATTCGTTTCTAATGATTTATCATTAATTTACTAGTTTATGATGACTCTATACAAATGCGTATTGTGGCTGGTGCAACTGTAGCTGTTGTTTTTATGCTGGTACTCCTAATTGTAGCAACAGTTTTATTCTTTCGCTCGAAAAATCAGGATGATCTCGATAAGAAATCAAGCAATCACCTTCCGCTGCCGTTAGACTATGCAAGTAATGAAGGTAAATATGCGGCATTCGAAATATATTTTTGTGAGTTATTTGAATTTTAATTTATGTAATTAATATATGTAGATAAAAGTGGAAATATTATACTCAAATAGTAACCACTACATTTATGGTACAGAAAACCATATATGGTTGTACATATGTGTCATATACTGCTTGGCAAACAACTGTAGTTTCCTCGTGCGTACCATATTGCCATACAGACAGATTTTCACATTATTCTGTACAAGTTGGGAATAATTCAGATCTTATTATCAGACAACGAAATGTTAAAACCTTATCTATAATTTTCAAAACATGAACCTTAATCAGTGTTTAATTCTGGGTCATCGAAAGTAATGCACACATCTAGGAAGTACAATTTGCGTTGTTGTTCGATATTTGAATAACTAAAAAAATTGAAATTTTTTTAAGAAAAACTAAACTTAAGTTATACGATATAACTTCATACTGCAATCCTAAAAATTATTGGCTTTACGTCTCACAGTATGATCCTGTACCGCCATCTGAATATACACATAATTAAAAGAAAACAACAACTACATTGTTTGAAAAATGTTATAGGTATTCTATCAAAGAGGAAAATGCACCCTAAGTAAACTTACACCATATACAGCGCATTTACGCTTTTGATTGAATATCCATATTATTTACTTTAATGTTTAAGCAAATCATACCAAATGTTCAATTATTTCTTGTTTAATTATATCTGTGGCCATAAGGAATAACAGCTAAACTCGATTTAGGAGAAATAAAATCCTATTGCATATTTGTAATTATAAATACCAAAATGGTGATAGTTCTTGAAAAATGTTTTTGAAATTAAATTTAGCAATATTCATAATTTTTTATTAATTAAACACCAATAATTATTTAAGCACCTTAAATTTTTTAGGGTTTTATAATCAAAAATATGCAATAAGTTTTTCCTAGCTTGGGTTTAGCTGTTATTCCTTGAGCCACCGATATATACATATATACATTTTACTAAAGTATTACGACCTTTTTTAGTCTCCAAAAGTAGAAGACCAATTACTCACTGAGAAAATTTACCAATATTTTTTTTCTTCTAGATATATATATCGGGTGCAATTTTTAGAGGCGGAGAACTTTACATTAAAATAGATCACAGAAAACTTTTTTATATATCCATAAAATTGGCTTTATTTTAAGTACATTAATGTCAAAAAACATTAATGCTTAAAATGATTTGGGGCATGTCGCCGCGGCTTGCGCTTAGTAATCTGGAGGTCCAATTTTCTCACATTCTTCGCAGTAAGTCAGACTGCATTTCAGCAATAATACATCGAAGGTTCGTTTCCAAGTGCTCAATCGGACATTTGGCTTTACATACTTACTCACTTAGCTTTTACCACAACCGATGATTGGTCTAGGCCACCTCTACAAAGCTTCGCCAATCGCCTCTGCTATGCGCACGCTGGCGCTAGGTGAAAAGGCTAAATGTAGTCAGGTCGCCCTGTACTTGGTCTTTCCAACGGCGATTAGGTTTTCCTCTTCTGCGTGTTCCTCCACGGTGGCTCGAATAAATAACCCTTCTAGCCGGAGCACTTTCTTCCATTCAACGTGACCCAGACAGCGAATCCGCTGAATTTTTATACGCTTGATTATGTCAGTGTCGGCGTACAACTCATACAGCTCATCGTTCCATCTTATTCGATACTCGTCGTCCACGCATATTGGATCGTAGATCTTACGGAGTATCTACCTCTCGAACGCTACTAACAGCCACTCATCATTGATGGTCAATGTCCGCGTCTCGGCGCCATATAATAGAACGGGAAGGATGAGGGACTTATAGAGCGTTATTTTCGTCGGTCGAGAGAGGGTTCTGCTTCTAATTGCCTACTGAGCCCGTAGTAACACCTATTGGCAAAAGTTAATCACCGCTTGATTTCAAAGCTGACATTATTGTTGGTGTTTATGCTGGATCCTAGATATACGAAATCCTTGACGATTTGAAAAGTATAATTGTCAATAGTGAAATTTTTCCAAGACACAGTGACTCTTTGTTGTTCGTTTTGTGCCCGTTCACCATTAGACCCACTCGACGAGACTCTCTTTGCAGGATGGAGAATGCTGAACTGATTGCTTGAGCGTTTTTTCCAATGATGTCAATATCATAAGCGTATGCTAGCAGCATGACACTCTTATAGAAGATAGTGCCAGAGATGTCGATGTTCGCAGCTTGAATTATTTTCTCCAGCATAAGGTTAAAGAAGTCGCACGATAGGGAGTCACCTTGTCTGTAACCTCTTTTGGTATTAAATGGCGCGAAGAGTGGATGTCGATCTGTGCTTCTCAGGTCTTTTCCAGGATTTGGCGTAGTGCGAATATTTGGTCGATAGTGGATTTACCAGGCCTGAAGAAACATTGATAAGATCCAATCAGTTTGTTGACGATGGGCTTCTGAAGATACGTTTCTCCTCCCTCCTCAAGTCTCTGTATCGCTCCTTAGAATCGTTTTTCGTTTCAATAGCATCGCGACACTCTTGGTCGTACCACATATTTCTCCGTCCATGATGGTAGCCAAGCAACTATTCGGCAGCCGTACGCATAGAGCGGGAAATGTGCGTTTACTGCGCGCATATATCATCATGTTGAGGGGTGTTTTGCGATAGGAAGAGTACGAGTTGATTGGTTAACACTTCGGCCGTCTGTTGTGATTGTAGCTTTTCGACACCCAGCTTTCTCTTTGTACTTCTCCGTATGCGATTGGCTACACATACTCGTGTGCAGACCTTGGCTGCCACCAAATAGAGGTCTGAGTTGATTTTGCGTACGTCTAGTACAGTGGCAGCGTGCGTCGATCACAAAGTGATCAATTTGGTTTCATTTGTTTTGATCAGCGGACAGCCAAGTGGCCTTATGGATATCCTTATGTTGAAATCTGTTGCTACTAACTGTCATGTTTCGTGCGGCGGCGATGTGGGTCAGTCTCATACCGTTGTCGATGGCTTCGTCGTGGAGACTGAATTTTCTGATCGTCTGACCAATGAGACTCTCCTTACCCACTCGTTGGCAATGCTCATAAGTCTTGTAGAAATGTACTTCGTTTTCATCGTAAATGTACGGTCGTTTCATCCATCCTTCTCAGCCGTCGGGGCATGGACACAAATTATGCTGATGTTGAAGAATTTTGCCTTGATGCGGATAGTAGCTAGGCGTTTGTTCACGGGCGTGAACCTGGAGACTATATGGCGCAGCCCTTCACAACACAATTTTCGTGTCTTATGATAGCTGTAGTAGATATCACAGGTCGTTCTTTCCGTCCATCGCATTTCTTGTATAGCGGTGTTGTTAGCTCTATATTGTTCGAAGCTGGATAGACACTCCTTCCCTGTAGATGCTTCGAACATTCCAGGTGTAAATCGTTGCCCTTTTGACGTTTGCGGGGCTCGTCAACGTTAGGGGGTTTCCATATCCGAGGCTTCACTGAGATATTTTAAGCGTGGTGGGTTCCAGGCCTGACGCACAACCATGCATTTAAGGCCCCGGAGAAACCCACAACACATGCCACGAGGCGCTGTGTGTCGACTTGAGGCGGAGAAGCACAAAGGTCGAAAATGGACTCACCCATTGTGCGACTATAAAGAACTTTACCTTTTGTTCTCAGCCTCCAGGTCCGCCAAATTTACATAGCCCCGAAAAAATTAATCGAATGGCGTCAAATCTCACGAACAAGGTAACCAGTTAACAGGTCCATTTCCCGAAATTAATGGTTCGTCAAATGTTTCTTTCAGTAAATTATTTGTATCGCGCGCTGTGTGGCATGTGGCCCCATCCCGTTGAAACCACATCTCTGCAACATTAATGCCTTCCAATTGAGGCACGAAAAAGTTAGTAATCATGTCTCTGTATCGCTTACCGTTGTAACGTTCTGAGCATGATCATTTTTGAAGTCATATAGATTAATGATTCCCCCAGCCCATAAATCGAACCAAACGGCTACTTTTTCTGGATGTAATGGTGTTTGGAGAATGGCTTGTAGATTATCATCGCTCCAAATGCAGCAATTCTGTTTATTGACGTGGATGTGTTTTTCGAATTAAACCGTGTTTTTTAAAATAAATTTTAACAATTTGCAAACGTTACTCCGGCGTGAATGCTAAACCAAATTAACTTCAAAACAACCGAGAGGTGTCAAATCGGTTGTCACAGAAAACAGTGTTGCAAATTTTAAGTTCTTCGC
This sequence comes from Palloptera scutellata, assembly GCA_958295655.1. NCBI lineage: Eukaryota > Metazoa > Arthropoda > Insecta > Diptera > Pallopteridae > Palloptera > Palloptera scutellata. Next base: position 15,017,480 of record OY282453.1, read on the forward strand.
TTCTAAAAAAACACACAATATTTATGTACATATATACCTCAATATATACTCGATTATTATGATTCGAGATTTTATTAACATAAATTTAAATTTTTAAGAAAAAGCACTAACTGTTTGGAACAAAAGCTTATTGGAAATTATGTTCCAGAGAAACCCATTGCTATAGTGATCAGATCAGAGTTTAGTCTATGCATCAGAACTTTGAATACTTTTTGGCATTTCCATGCCATCGAAATTGCGGATAATTTCTGAACTTAACAGATTTTGCTGTAAGTGTGAAAGTATTCATCATATTGTAGAGTAGTTTACTTTTTCTTATTACCGCGTTGAACTTTCATATTTCTCTTTTATTTTGTTGCGATCGAGGCAATGCCACGAAACGTCGTTACTGGTAACAAACATTTTTTTTATTCAAAACAAAATCCCTGATAATAATCAATCGATGTAAAAAGCATCAAAACTTTTCAAATATCACTTACTACCGTTCTTAGCTTGTGCTAAGTAATGTAGTAAAAATTTTCAGTTGGTGGACACTTGTGTTGTTAAAGGAGTTTCAATTCTTTTTAAATTTTCCTTAACGTTAACATATTGGTGAACCGTACCGATATCACATCGTTACCGTTATCATTACCGATATTCGTTTCGGTTTCAATCCCTGCTTTTTATAATGAATCCTATACCAGGGTCTTAACTGACTTAACTGACGTTTTGGTGAAAAAGTCGATAAATAAGAATTATGGACAATATATAGGTATATTGCCCACTTATTTCACAGCTAATATTTGTTAAGATACCCGATAAGAATTATGAACTATTTATATATGATATTATTTTCATAATTCTTATTTCACAACATATATTTTTTAAGTTACCTAATAAGAGTTATGAGCCACTTACATTTTTTTAAGTTGTTTAACAACTTAACTGTTTTTATGGAAATATTAAAAAAAAAATTTCCAAAAACACGGGCCAAAATTTTCGAATAGGAGTGTACACGAAAAAATTTATATACCAAAAAAGGAATGGTGTTTCTTTCAAAACAGCATTATTTTTTCAAAAATGAAATTGTTTTGTTTTCCTGCTAAAACCAAAAGTTTAGTTTTCTGAATTTTTCAAAAAAATTTCGAAATTTACCAACTCCTTTCATTATCTTTTTTTTTTATAAACTCCTTTTCGTTTTTAGCCATGCCTTTGGCTTTTTTGAGGTTACGCTTTTGAGTTAGTCGGCCAGCAAACAGTATCATGAAATATTACCTCAACTAATGCTTCTGTATTGTGGTGAACAACTTCGGCATACAGTTGCCTTGCTCACTCCATGCATGTCACCAACACAGTGGTATTGGCTTCCGCGTCCCATCCAGTGCAAAGCAGTTAGCAGTTGCTCCAAATTTAATGCATAATTTGTTCTAACTCGAACACTCCTTCTATTGGTTTCCTCATCACTATCTTCAAATATCCTTTCAAAACGGAGCATTTTTAAAGACAGAAACAGAACTGCAAAGAAAAATTTCTCTGAGCACAATTTACTGAAAATGTGCAAAGAATCCAAATAAATGTGTGGAGGAAAATATCATGGTGCAACAGGAACATCAAGAAACTTTGCAAATCATCAACAATTTCACCTTACAATTCAAAACTTTGTAAAACCTCGTTTTGTGAAACAACAATTTGCAACTTTTCGTAATTTTTCCAGTTTGTGAAATAGAAAATTCTGACATATGTGACATTTGTGAAAAGTTGCAAAATTGCGGAGTGCAAGGTGGCTGGTGAAATAGGGCCCAGGTCAGGCCAGAATAATACGGGGACATTATAGATTCTAAAAAATGATAAAAGACGCTTACAAGCAACACAGTGGTAACAAAAGTATCACTTTTTCCACAAGTGGATTTTACCTGCCATTCAACCATTTTTTGGGAAATTTGGACTGGTTTTGGCTTTTGAACTTTTTACGGTCTTGGCCATTAGCTTGGGCTGTGTAAAATTGCTGTACAGGCAATTACTGAAAGTCATCTTCGAGCATAACTTTTTTCTAAGAGTAAAATTGCCTATGAAAATGTGCAAATATAGCACGCACGACATGAGTGCATGCGAAAAGCTCGGCCTAGGACCTCCATGAGCTGTTGTTCCATTAAAAGAAGAATTTACGTGAAAGTGATGAATTTTACGTCATACATATGTACCTACTATTTAAATAATAGATACTTAAGTTAAATGTTTGCGAAAAATGTATTATATGACCTATTTAAAGCTTTTTTTAAATTAATTTTCAAAATGTTTTACTCCACCTACTGAAATGATTTAATTCCTTTAAAATGTATATACACCCCTGCTCAAATTAATAGTTACACTGAAAGACTTTGTTCGAATTGGTTTTTGCACCCATTATCGCACAATTAAAGGTGAAAGGAAGTGTTTTTTAATTAACGCAATATGGCAACGCTATTGCTGGCAAATTGAAACGTGTGATTTCCCTAATTATTGTGAATTGTTGCTTTGCGTGAAATAAGTCTAAATCTGCTTGCTCAATATAATAGTTACACCTACAAGTTCACAAAAGTTTTTTTTTTTTTTAAGTTCTTACAGTTCTTAATTTAACAGCGTTATAAAAAAAAATAACTTAAATCTCGATCGTCACATTATGACTATCTGTAAAAAGGACCCACTTAAGTCTTCAAAGGTAATAGCAGTCGAAATTGGAAACGTGGTTAAACGTGGAGAATTAACCTTACTTTACTTTACTTTTAATGGCACAACAGCCCATGGAGGGCCTAGGCCGAGCTTTTCGCATACACTCATGTTGTGTGTGTTATATTTGTACATGAATGGAAGGGACCTACAGTTTAATGCCGAATCCGAACGGCGAAGTGAAAAGCTTTTTATAGCAATTTTTACTCTTGTAGGTTTGCCATTGCCTGCCAAGAGGTGGTGCCGTGTAGAAAAATGATTTTTTCTACTTTTTTTTTTTTATTGATTTTGCCTGTGCCGAGATTCGAACCCCGAACACTCTGCGTATCAGTCTAACGCACTACCACTACACCATAGCGAGAATTAACCTACCAGGACGAATAGCCAAAAAAAAGTTCCTTTTATGCGAAAAAACAATTTGAGCATGAGGAAACATTTTTGCAAGGAAACACAAAATCGGGGTGGGCTCTGAGGGTGAGAAAAAGTGGAGAAATATTTTATGGAGAGATGAAACGAAAATGAATTTGTTCGGAAACGATTCAGAAAGGAATGTTCTTTTCACGAAAAAAAACAGTGAAGAATGGAGGTGGAAGTAAATAGTATGGTTTGGGGATGCTTTTCTTGGTATGGAGTCGGTCGTATACACCAAACTACTAACCATATGACAGCAGCCGAATACAAGGACATTGTGGAAAATACAAACATGCCTTTACGTTAGGTATATCAGCAAGACAACGACCCAAAGCATACAGCTAAGTTGTTACAAAATGCTTTTGAAGACCATAATGTCAATGTTTTAGAGTGGCCAAGTCAATCCCCGGATCTAAATCCACTAGAATACCTGTGGGGAAACTTAAAATTATGGGAGTATGTTCATCCCTGTCGGGATTTGATTATTAGTATGCCAAGGAGAGTAGCGAAAGTAATTCAAAATGGTGGTGGATACACAGGATATTAGTTAAATGTTTCAAAATATCCAATAATTTTTTATTAACACTTTTAATTATTTTTTTGTTGTTATACTACAAGTGTAACTATTTTTTTGAACAGTCTAATAAGCGCCTTAAAATGTTTATTGATCTCAGATTATTTGTTATACTTTATCTAGTAATGAAATTTATTTTTCTTTATTTATTTATATCCAGTAAATTAATGAGCCTTTGTTTTATTAAAATATTGAATAAAACCATTATTTTTTATTTTAAAGTCGAAAGTGGGGTATGTACCTATTATTTTGAGCAGGGGTGTACATATAATATACATGTGTAACGGGGGCAAGTCAAAAATATTTAAATTGGTCTTACCGGGTAACTTAAAAAATATAAATTGTGAAATAAAAGTTATGGGCAACTTAATCAATGTTGAAGGGCTCGGACGTGTTTTTAATTACTCCGCGAGTTTTTAATTATTTAATATCGCTGATCAACACAATTTGTCCCTTTTTGCTAAAACCGAATTATCGTGCGATTCATATTATTTTCCGCTAACCAACGACAATTGTTTTTTGCAATTATCAAACTCAGTCTACGTGCGTTGGCCTAAACAATTTTTGACCTACTTTTGTGTGCTGATATTGCTGACAGTGATAATGAGCTTTAAGTGCAGTCTGTCGAATTGTTGCGCCTTTGACAATACATCAAATTGGCCGCCTTTGACAATACAACAAAGTGGGTGATGTGCAAAGCCTTTTGTAACCGAATGCTCCATGGTGAATGTATGGATGCTCCCAGAGATTGGTATCATCCATATCTTGAAGAGCATTTTATATGTACCGATTACCAAAGTACAGAGAAGTTATTAAAGTGTATGTACGACAATATTGTGGGTCACATCGAGAGGCTTAACTACGACTAGGATAACCTTTTACTTTTAACCGGATTCCTATCATACTTTGCTGATGTGCAAATTTCACAATTATTTATTATATTATGTATCTCTCTTTTTAAATTAGGGTGATATATTATTTTCTTCATTCCCTCATAGGTTGGTATAATCCCTGAATGACCTATTTCATTTTTATGAAAAAGTGCAATTTGCTTTCTAAGCTGCTCCTCATCTTCCATATCTTTAGCGAAATAGCTACATTTTACAATTTTTTTTACAATTGGTTAAATTCATGATCATTGAGGTTAGAAAAAATTGCTATCGTACCAGCTTTTAAATGCCGTCTTACGATGTATGTCACTAACATTACCATCATTTAAGAAATTTTTATCTATATCAGTATACTCGTGTGTTTTTCAATGTAACTTCGATATCCACCTCTTTGTTTTCTACAAGTATTATTTGAAATTTAAATCTGTTAACTATAGTATCTAAGATTGGAAAATGTTCTTCAGAATTTTCCTGTTGGGAATGGTCAGTCTGAACCATCATCGAGTCTTCTGGTTTAATTGACTCCTCTATGTTTTATTTATATTTTGACATTAGCTCGAATTATCGACATCTTATTATTATTATTATTATTCAATATATCATTTACTAAATTTATTTCCCTGCTTTCAACATTAATCCTACTTAAGAAATCCCCAATTTTGTTATCTTTCCCTTTGATAAAGTCTATTTTATGTTATGTTCACCTAACTGTACAATCCATCTTTGTAACCGTGGATTTATGTCTTTACCACAGCACTTTGCATGAAGCCACTTTATTGGCTGATGATCAGTCTGCAGCTCAAATTCGTTTCCAAACAAATATAGTCTGAAATACCTAACTTTTCAGACAATAGCCAAGAGCTCCTTTTCAATAGTTGAATAGTTTTGCTCGTGTACATTTAATGTCCTGGAAGCGTAAGATATGGGGTGTTTGTCTTGCATTAACACCGCGCCAATTGCAAAATTGCTGCCATCTGTAATTAATTTGAATTGGGATCGTTTGCATTTATTCGTGCATTTTTTAAAGCATCACACACAATCCTTGGCCAGTGAGGAAAGCTTTAAAGAAATGGCACGATGCTTCGATAGTCTTACATGTGCATTGTCCAAAAACAAGCCTGTCAGAGAGAACTTACTTGAAGAAATTAATAAAATACTCCAGACCTGAAATCAGCTAAAATATCAAATCGCTGCAACAGGTTATTGATGTATTTCTGCAATCATCCTCATCATCTTCAACCCCTAAAATTACCACTGTCTCCCCTCAAATATCGGATCACTTTAATACAAACACTGATCCATAAAATCAACGATATCAGTGATGAGCTTTCCGCAACTCGGTCTACGCTCGCGGAAATCGTTAATGTGATCCAGCCTCCAACTTCCCTGTTCAACTCATCAATTCAAGCTGAATTAATGGAAACAACAGCCAACATGTCAACGTCAATACATTCCGAATTGATGGAAACAATAGCCGACATGCCACTGTGCCAGTCTCTCCAGCCCCTTACTTCCAATAACGGATCCACCGGCTGCCGGTTTATCTGCTGACTATACTACCTCTAAAGGACATGGCGTTGAAACTCGTCACCCTGTAGCCGGTCCACGCAATTTAACTAACCAATTTGGTACAACGTGGACACCTTCTGAATGGGAAGATAGGATCGAAAAGATTCGCAGTGACATTCATGATGATTTTACTACGTTATTCCTCAAAGGCGTTCCCCGAAATGCTGACTTTTCTTGGGTCTGTAATTTCTTTCTCCAGAAATTCACCATTAACATAACTGAATGTCAGAGAGTTTCTCAAACCAAAACGGCTTGTGGTTATAAACTAAACATTCCGTCTAAGTTCGAATGGTTGTTTCTAACAGCGCAGGTAATTGTTACCGTGTTGGAAAAAATGGTTGTCACGAAATGGACTGTCAAGCCGAAAGAAAACCAAATACTACCTAATCCTAAATTAAAGTCATCAAAAAAATCAATTAATACTCGTAAGCCTAACCCTAAGTCTAATAAACCAACTTCTAAGAGCTCAGCTAGCCTTGAAAATAATTCCACCCTTGATCCGAACTGGAAATGTAAAACTAACATTTTTCCTTATTTTTCTCCACTATTAATCCAACCCTCAAATACTCCTATTACATCTACTAAATCACAAAGCACACTTCGCCCTGCTAAACCCACTACTAAACGCCCAACTACTCAACGTAATCGCATATCCTTTAATTTATCGTCAAATCCATCTCCACTTCAGACGCCAAATTCTGTTAGCACTCTTCCCACCGTTAAATACCCAAATTTGATTTGTTCTCACGTTCTTAATCCGACATCTTCCTCCTCAATAGCCCCTAGTGAAAACAATGATATTAGTTCTTCAAAGCCCTCCCAAAGCCCGCTTGATGCACCGCCAGCCTTTTTAGACCCACTCCTCCCACATATAAGTAAACTTACTAAAAAACTTACAGATAACAGTGACGATAGCCGATTTATCCTATCTCGTTTGAAAGATCGCAGAATTTACGAAAACGTACGTATCTATCTTGCCTATCTGCACGATAAATCGGATTCTATTTGCATAGATGGTATTACTAAAAAAAGTGTTCTGGTATCAATAAATTAAGAAGGCTTCCCAACTAATCCAAGTGAGCTGAGAAAAACCTTTGTTTGCTTTCATGAGAGCTTTAATATCTCTCCTCTTGAGGTAAATAATGATTTAACTACATCCGCCTCACACTTAAGCTCCAAACGTCTTTGGCACCTCCAAGGAACACTTTCTAATTTCAAAAATTACTATCGCTCGAGGGTTACGTACTAAAGGGCTACGTACTAAAATCTCCCCAGTGTTTTTAAACTCTTCCCTACGACATATTTGCCCTTTATGAAACCAACTTGTGTTCCGATTACAAAGATGCAGAATTATTTACCGCTGACTTTAAGGTCTTCCGAGACGACGGTCTCAACAAAGAAGACAATTCCTCCGGTCGTGGCGTCATTGTCGCTTCGACCCAGCACTTGTTAATTCCTCACATACGGCCTACTTTGAGTATGTTTACGGCAAAATAACTATCTTAAAACGCTACCTTTACATATTCTGCTGTTATATTCGGCCCTCTCAACCTATTAATGGCTATCAACAGGCTGTATACTTATGCTTTTGATTCTATATTAGATGCTGTTGACCCCTCGGATACTGTCATAATTGTTGGGGATTTTAACCTTCCCAATCTCAAATGGTTACAATCTAATGACGAATCGTATTATTTCGCGTCTAATCCCTGCTCAGACTTACTTACTTACTTAGTTGGCGCTACAACCGATGATCGGTCTTGGCCGCCTCCACAAAGCTCCGCCAGTCACTTCTGCTATGCGCGCGCTGGCGCCAGTTGATAAGGCCAAGTGCAGTCAGGTTGCCCTGCACCTGGTCTTTCCAACGGAGATTAGGACGTCCCCTTCTGCGTGTTCCTCCATCGTGGTTCGAATAAAACACCCTTCTAGCCGGAGTGCTTTCTTCCATTCACTCAACATGACCCAGCCAGCGAAGCCGCTGGAGTTTTATACGCTTGACTATGTCAGTGTCGGCGTACAGCTCATACAGCTCATCGTTCCAGCTTATTCGATACACGTCGTCCACGCATACTGGACCGTAGATCTTACGGAGTATCTTCCTCTCGAACGCTCCTAACAGCCTCTCATCATTGATGGTCAATGTCCACGTCTCTGCGCCATACATTAGGACGGGAAGGATGAGGGACTTATAGAGCGTTATTTTCGTCGGTCGAGAGAGGGCTCTACTTCTCAATTGCCTACTGAGCCCGTAGTAACACCTGTTGGCAAGAGTTAGTCTCCGCTTGATCTCAAGGCTGACATTATTGTTGGTGTTTATACTGGATCCTAGATAAACGAAATCCTTGACGACTTCAAAAGTGTAGTTGTCAACAGTGACATTTTGTCCAAGACGCCGTGACTCTTTGTTTGTTGACACAAGGTATTTCGTTTTGTCCTCGTTCACCACTAGACCCACACGACGAGACTCCCTTTCCAGGTTGGAGAATGCTGCACTGACTGCTCGAGCGTTTTTGCCAATGATGTCAATATCATCAGCGTATGCTAGCAGCATGACACTCTTGTAGAAGATAGTGCCAGAGATGTCGATGTTCGCAGCTCGAATTATTTTCTCCAGCATAAGGTTAAAGAAGTCGCACGATATGGAGTCACCTTGTCTGAAACCTCTTTTGGTATCAAATGGTGCGGAGAGGTCTGTCCCAATTTTCACTGCGCTGGTGGTGTTGGTCAGTGTCATTTTGCAAAGACGAATGAGCTTTGCAGGGATACCAAAATCAGACATTGCGGCGTACAAGTGATCCCTAATCGTGCTGTCGAAGGCGGCTTTATAATCGAAAAATAGATGATGGGTGTCGATCTGTTTTTCTCGGGTCTTTTCCAGGATTTGGCGTAGTGTGAATATCTGGTCGATGGTGGATTTACCAGGCCTGAAGCCACACCGATAAGGTCCAATCAGTTTGTTGACGATGGGCTTCAGTCTTTCGCACAGTACGCTCGATAGAACCTTATATGCAATATTAAGAAGGCTTATCCCACGGTAGTTGGCGCAGATCGTGGAATCACCTTTCTTATGGATTGGGCAGAGTACGCTGAGATTCCAATCACTTGGCATGCTTTCATCTGACCATGTTCTGCATAGAAGCTCATGCATGCGTTTTTTGAGCTCTTCGCCTCCGGTCTTAAACAACTCAGCAGGCAGGCCATCTGCACCTGCAGCCTTATTGTTTTTCAGCCGAGCAATGGCTGTTAAGACCTCCTCATAGTCAGGCGGCGGTACTTCAACGCCGTCAGTGATTGGTGTTTCCGGAGTGGATTCCGCAGTGGCGGGATTATTGCCGTCTTCGCCATTAAGCAACTGCGAAAAGTGCTCCCTCCATAATCTCATTATGCCCTGGATATCTGTCACCAGATTTCCGTCTTCATCCTTGCAGGAAGAGGCCCCGGTCTTCAAACCAAGAGTCAGGCGTCTTATTCTTTCAAAGAATTTTCGGACCTCGTTCCTGTCCCGCAACATTTCGATATCATTGAACTCGCGTCTTTCTTCATCTCTGTTCTTGCGCCTGAAAAGACGTCCCTGCTCAGACTAGGAAATTCTTTTTACTGACTGTCTCTTAAACTCCGGTCTTTTCCAATTAAGTGGTATTACTAATAACCTTTACCGTCAACTTTACCTTGTTTTCGCGTCAGATGCCAACAATTACATTACATCAGAAAGCCATCATCTTCTCTCAAACTTAGACTATCACCCACCTCTATCAATTACTTATTCCATCGATAATGTTAATAAAGTACTAAACTCGGAGTACTCATACAGATTCAATTTTCGTAAGGCGAACTTCGAAGAATTAAACAGTTTAATCAGCAAAATTAACTTTCAGCTTATATTTGAGTGCAAACATAAGTATAACTATCGATGTTGCAATTACTCAGTTTTGCATTCAACAATCTGTCCCTTTTGTTCCTCAGAAAAACTTTTGATCGTACCCTCCCTGGTACAACAAAGATTTGCGAGAACTTCGCAATAAAAGGAATAAACTACGGCGTGCCTACCTACAATCTCGTTCTGTTTCTGACTTTCAAAATTACCAAACTGCATATGAAAATTTTTCTGAACTCTGTGAATCTCTTTACCTGTCATACTTAAATCAAATGCAGTCCAACCTCATCTCTGATCCTAAAAGTTTTTTCCACTTTATTAACGTTAAAAGGAAATCAGATAGTTACCCGACTACTTTGAAATTGGGTGACACCTCCTCAGACAACCCAAAGAAAATTGCAAATTTGTTTGCCCAGTTCTTTTACCAGCCATGTACTAGAACCTGACCCTGTTTTATTTTCGTACATTAGTAATTACTCCCAAACGTCTCTAACTTCAATCGAAATACCCCTTGAAGTTGTAAAAGAAGATACAAACACTTAGGAACGAGTACTCCCCCGGCCCAGATGACTTGCCTGCAATACTTATAATAGAATGTCAAAACGTCCTAGCGCAACCTATTTTTACTCTAGTCCAACTTTCTATCTCACAAGCAATTTTTCTCACACTCTGGAAGAGTTCTTACATTACTCCACTTCACAAAAAGTGTAGAAAAAATGAAAACCAACTGTCGACCAATCTCTAAGCTTTCCTGTATACCTAAGCTTTTCGAAAGCATAGTTTATTATACAATGTTTTTCCATTGTAAATCCATTTTCTCACCTAAACAGCACGGATTTCTAAACGCTAGATCAACACCAACTAACTTAACCGAATTTGTATCCAGCACCCTGTGTGCATTGGAGGATGGCAAAGAAGTCCATGTAATTTCCCACCGATTTCAGTAAGGCTTTTGATAAAATTTCGCATGGTATTATCTTTCTTAAACTAAATGCCTTAGGCTTTCAATCTGGGTTTATAAGATGGATAAAATCTTACCTTGAAAATCGGATATATAATGTCATATTTAGGTCTTTCACATCTGAACCCATTGTTGCCACATCCGGTGCCCCTCAAGGTAGCCACCCTTGATTTTTGTTCTCACAATTAACGATGTAGATTGTATCATCAAAAACTCTCAGCTCTCTATCTATGCTGATGACATGAAAATTTACCGACACATTCTAATACCCCTTGGCTATCGCCCAGTACAAGATGACTTGAAAAATTTTTCAAAATGGTGCGATAAAAATTTTCTTGAGTTCAATGTCAGTAAATGTCAATTCATAACATATTCCAGAAAGCGAATTCTTTCACTGCCTAGGATATATTTTATACGCGATAACATTGTCCCCTCTGTAATTTCGTTACGAGACTTGGGTGTTATCTTTGGTAAGGAATTAAATTTTCGTTCCCATATTGTTGACGTTGTAAATAGGGCCAACTCTGCTCTTGGGTTTGTGAAACACTGGTCCAAAGAATACTCAAACCCATATGTCACAAAATCTCTCTATTTTACATTTGTCAGGCCAATTCTTGAATATGCTAGCCAAGTCTGGTCTCCTTATTATAACACCCATTCTTTTATAATTGAAGCAGTGCAACGCAGATTTATTCGGTTCGCCTTACGTGGCCTACCATGGTCTGATTCCTTTAACTTGCCCCCATATAAGGATCGTCTAAAACTAATTAACATACAGTCCCTTGAAATATGCGGAAAAACCGCCGATACAGTATTTGTTCACCAATTATTAGCTGGAAACATTGACTGTTTCGCGTTGCTCAAACTATTTTTATTAACACCAACCCACGTAACCTTAGATCTGTGCCCGATTTTCGTCTTAATACTCATCGAACAGATTATGGCGGCAACGAACCAATGTCTAGAATGCTTCGAATAGCCAACGACATTCCAAATGTTTTTGACTTTCACCATAGCAAATTTAGCTTAAAGAATGTATAAAGCCTACTCCCCTCCCTCCTCTTGCTAAGCCATGTATAAATGAAAAAATCTCTCCCCCTAAATTAAGTATAGATTTAAGTAATTTTTCATTTAAGTAATATTCTCGCTTTTACTAAGCTAAATAAAATACAAAAAAAAGAAGTTGCTCATAACTCTTATCAGTTAACTGAAATATATAAATAGTCAAATAAAGGTTATTTGAAACTTATAAAAATAAAATTATCCACAAATTTCGTCAGGTAACGTGAAAAATATTACTTAAATTTATGGAATTTTTTTATTTCGAGAATTTTCACAACTTTAATTTTCGGTCACTGTCCTATAATCTCTATGAAAGTTTATGATTAATTCTTAGATTTTAATGTTAGAATTTTCAGGTTCAAGGCTAAAGCAAACAAATTACGCGTCGTAAAGTTTGCCCCCAAGTTTAATATTAAGTGCTAAAAACAGGGCTTTTAATATATTTTGAGGGGTCGAAACAATATTTATTGTGAATCAGTATGAACTTATTCATTTGTGATATTGGTTAATTTAGTACAATGCGTGTGAAGGATTGCCAACATAGAAGTATTGCATTTATAACACTTTCAATCAATAAAACATTGAATTAATTTAAATTACAATTACAAATATATTTAGTTTCATTGCATTTTATTTTTTATCCAATTTTATTGAACACAATTTCGTCTTTGACCCACTAACAGTATAGTCGAGTACGTCCGCAGCGTTTATATCAATTGAAACATTTGGTACCTTAACCTATGCACAGCATATATATGCGCAGCATATATTCGCTGTTACAATAAAATTACTGCGTAATTCGTTCGACTGAACAGAAAAACGCGACGACGAAAATCAGCGATTACTGTTAGTTATTTTTATTTTGAGAAAATTATTGTTTGGCAATTAGTTCGCGTAGATTTTTCTAAAACGAATGTGAATTGAAGAATTGTCCGTCTAGTGCAGATTATTATATCATGTATTCAATATACACGATTTCAGCCTAAATGATATATGTAGTGGATGCTTTTTATACTATAAACAACTATGAGTATGTTGGTGCAATAGAGCATGGTGAACGTCAGATTGTCACCATAGGAGCGTTTGGATATGGCAGCATTCCAAAAATGTAAAAAAAAAAATTTCCGGAACTAAATCGGCGTAAACTTTAATTAGTTTAATTAAATCGTATATACCAATATAATAAAACTAGTCAGCTAGCTGTGAAGTGGGACATTATACGTCAGCAAATTACACGAACATGAGAGTGATTTCATTCGGTTGAAAATTGGTTATTATAGTTTACATGATATTTGGCCCAGCTGGCTATATGCCGGGCAAAGATCATCAGTAGTTAAAGTTGTGGCGCCGAAACAAAAAAATCGTCAAATTACTCCACAGCTAGTTAGGAGTTGTCCCAAGAAGGTTAAAATGTAAGATCGACCTTCATTTATTTTCAATGATAAAAATTTTTTTGGAACATTCTTACCCTCCATCTCTAATTAAGGAAGGAATCCTATACAAAATTTTCTTATGTTTAAAGTACTTTCCCCCTACTTCCTGGGTAATCCTAGAGGGTCAAAATGTAAGACCAGTAATTTTTAAGTTCCAGGCGATTTGGTTTCTGATTTGGTCGCTGGCTCATGGACTATACGGCACATCAGTAGCGCTATAGTATCACATTGCTTATCGCATTCACTTTGAATGCCAAACGTGTGATACGAGGTTCTTGTCATTTCTGCTTTTCTTCTTCCGTTGTTGGACTCAAAGTAAATCGCGCGATCACCTCAGATATGTATGATTTATGATCGAGTAAAATTCCATTATCTTCATACTTAATGTAAAGCCCACGAGCGATGCCGATGCCCAAATATCTTTAATTTTGAAAGTCGTCCGCGTGAATTTTGACGATCAGTGTAAAATCCTTATTGCAGAGCACGTCCGTATCGGTTAATGATTGTTTGTGGATTGATACAACTGTAGCATTTACTTCTTCTTATCCCATTTTCGTCGTTTCTGTTTCCGAATGTGCAGCATGATGAGACTTTCAACGACTTGCGGATGGCTAAAAAAAATTTTAGATTAGATTTGAAGGTTGGCTGGCATGATATTTACCATCCATAGCACTCAGTCTTTTGGACCATTGTACTTTGCCCAGATAGAAGAAATGGCACAACAGCCCACGAAGGGCGTAGGCCTAGCTTTTTCCAACCACTCATCTTGTACGTGTTATATTTGCACAAGTGTGAGAAGAAATATTTCACTCTTCAGACTTCTTTGTCTCTTTAATAAAACTGCGAAGATCTAGTAAGTTGAGTGAGCTGAATTCATCGCTACCCAGAAGGCACCTCCTTCTTCTCGCAAAGGCGGGACAATAACAGAAAGAATTGTCCCTTTCCTGCTCAAGGCAGGATACACAAGCCGGGTCGGCCAAGACACCCATGTTGGTCGCATGTATTGTGCCCAGGGATCAAACCCAGCAGGGTACGCAGATCCTTTTTCCCCAGACGGAGAATTTTGCAGGAATTGACACTGGACCATTTTTCTCTATGAGCATAACTCATGGATTCGTTGATCCATTGCAAAGTTTGTGTCAAACTGACGCCGATGATTGGTTCCACTCGCATTGGATTTTCCGCAAAGTGGTTGGCCAATTCATCAGCCATTTCGTTGCCACGTTGGCGAAGTATCCTGGCACCCGTATAGGGCATAACTTGTTTAGACTCGCGACATTGTTAAGTTTTGCCTTACAATTGTTACGATCTTCGAAAAGTTAGCGGAGAATATCAGTGTCATTTCACCTGTAGCAAAGAAGAATCTTTTCTCGTCGTCCAAATACCAACCTGAACCGGTTCCAACTATTGTTTTGGATCCGTCTGTACAGAAAACATGCGTAAAACCCCTGAGGGTAGCAAGCTACATTCAAAATAACAACGATCTCTGTTTGGAAATTCATTGCAATTTCTCCTGTAGCGATGAAGTATCTGTTCTCGTCGTCCAAGATACCCACCAGAATCGGTTCCAACTTTGTTTTGGATCCGTCTGTATAGAAATCATGCGTATAACCCCTGAGGGTGGCCCTTGGATTCCTCCATTGATTTTGCTCAGGAAATCATATTTTCTGCCGAATTTAATGTGGGACACAAGACTGTCAACCGGCATCGGAAACAATGAACATTTCTCCCATAACTGGCGTTGAATTCGTCTGTGCCCCCTTAATTTTCAGTCGACACACCGCTTTCATTGCTTCCCTTTGAGTTTCGATAAATATTTAGAGCATCACTTGGAGTGGTATTAACAGCACCAGTGCTGCCCAGACACACACTCCTATGCAGCCAAATCAGCGTATAGACTACGGACTTAACTAGGACTCTACGGCAACATACCACAGAGGCTTATGTGGTGAACTTTGCATAGCCTGGCAGAATCCTTCAAATCGTTCACCTCGCTACAGTAGATTCTATAGGGGTGGTCCATCTAACATTTAGAATTTGAACTAATGGTTATTTTGAAAGTGTGCTGGCCAGCTACTCAGAGGTTCAAATATCGGCACAGGTAAAACAAAAAGGAGAACAAATAAATTTACTACAAGGCACCACCTCTTGGCAGGCAATGGCAAACCTACAAGAGTAAAAATAGCTTTCGTCGTTCGGATTCGGCATAAAACTTTCCATTCATGTACAAATACAACACTCACAACATGAGTGAGCCTAGGCCCTCCAAGTCTAATGTCATTCGTATGTATTATAACAGAAAATTAGTTTTAAGTATATTTGCGATTAACGGTTAATATTCGACATACTTTTGAACAACGTTGGGAAATACTAAAAATTTACTTGCAAAATGGTGAATCTTGTACCGAAAGTGTGAAAAAATTACGTTCAAAATTCGGGGCAAGAGAAGCTCTTTATTGGATAAAACAACACGTTGTCGTACTACAGTGCTCACAACCGAAAAATGCGAAATTACTCCTGCTGCTTTCGATTTTTGCGTGGGAAGCTTGAAAATTTGCTTTTTAGCTGTTTTGATGATGTGCATTAGTTACCACGCAGTTGCGATTTGACTCCGTTGGACTTTCGCCTGTGGGGAGCCGTTAAAGAAAAGTGTTACGCTAACCATTCAGCAACGATTGAGGCTCTTAAGGACGATTAGTGCAGCCACCGGTCAAGTACAAGCTGTTGAAAATGTAGTGAAAAATTTGGTTTCGTATAGGCTACTGCAAGGCCAGCCGAGGAAGCTATTTGAATAAAATAGTGTTCCACAATTAACCGGAAGGATTGTACTTTCGAATAATAAATACCACATTAAAAAATTATTCGTTTCTTATTTACACCGAAATCAAATTCCTAATTACAAAATGGTCCACCCTGTATAAAAGTCTAGCTTTGATTCCTTTACATTCTTATATTCCCTTTAAGTAAGGCTACAGAGAGAGAAATCCGTACTAATATTTTGAAACTTTCCTCGATTGCTTCTATGGTCCTGAGTTTTGAAACATAGCCAATCCTTTGAATATCTCCAAGAATATCTCCATATCGTGTCAAGTCCGCTCTACATGGATTTCGTCTTGATGGAATTAAGCCAAGCTCAATTGCACTGTTTCCTTTGAAATTGCGCTTCGTGCTATCCCAAATAGTGTTTTGCGAATTTGCGTCACATCCCACTATTATTTCCAAAATATTTAATTTCGCTTACCGTACGGGCGTAGTACACAAGGTAAAGTTCGTGACAGTCGCAAGTGTGTCCATGTGAACGAGCGCCTAGGCACTATCTGCATCAAGGCAAAATTCTTCAACATCAGCCTGATTTGTGTCCATGCCCCGACGGATGAGAAGGATGAAACGACTAAAGATGACTTGTACGAGCTCCTCGACAAAACTTATAAGCATTGCCCCCGCCACGATATTAAAATCGTTTTAGGCGACTTTAATGCCAAGGTGGGCAAGGAGAGTCTCTTTGTTTCGACGATCGGAAAATTCAGTCTCCACGACGAATCCACCGATAACGGTATGAGACTGATCGACTTCGCATCCGCACGAAACATGACAGCTAGTAGCACCAGATTCCAACATAAGGATATCCTTATGTTGGCGGCCTCTTGTCGGTCCCCTGATCAAAACACACGAAGTCAGATTGATCACGTTGTGATCGACGGAAGGCACGCTTCCAATGTACTAGACGTAAGCACAATACGTGGTGCAAACATCGACTCAGACCACTACTTGATTGCAGCCAAGGTCTGCACACGTATATGTGTAGCAAATCGCGTACGGATAGGTACAAAGAGAAAGCTGGATGTCGAAAAGCTGCAATTACAACAGATAACCGAAGTCTTCCCCAACCAACTCTCACTCCTCCTATCATAAAACATCCAAAGAGTCGATGCGCGGAGTGGACACACATATCCCTCTCTATGCGTACGGCTACCGAAGAGGTGCTAGGCTACCACCGTCGATGGACAAATATGTAGTACGACCAAGAATGTCGCGATGCTATTGAAGCAAAAAACGCTGTTTACAGAGCTGCTAAGGAGCGATACAGAGGGTTGAGGAGGGAGGAGTAACGTCTTTTCAGGCGAATAAGACGCCTGACTGATGGTTTGAAGACCGGGGCCTCTTCCTGCAAGGATGAAGACGGAAATCTGGTGACAGATGTCCAGGGCATAATGAGATTATGGAGGAAGCACTCTTCGCAGCTGCTTGGTGGCGATGACGGCAATAATCTCGCCACTGCTGAAATCTACTCCGGAAACCCCAATCACTGACGGCGTTGAAGTACCGCCGGCCGACTATGAGGAGGTCTTAACAGCCATCGCTCGGCTGAAAAACATTAAGGCTGCAGGTGCAAATACCCGTCCTGCTGAGTTGTTTAAGACTGGAGGGGAAGAGCACAAAAAACGCATGCATGAGCTTATATGCAGAATATGGTCGGATGAAAGCATGCCAAGTGATTGGAATCTCAGCGTACTCTGACCAATCCATTAGAAAGGTGATTCCATGATCTGCGCCAACTACCGTGGCATATGCCTTCTTAATATTGCATATAAGGTTCTATCGCGCGTACAGTACGAAAGACTGAAGCCCATCGTCAACAAACTGATTGGACCTTATCAGTGTGGCTTCAGGCCTGGTAAATCCAGCATTGACCAGATATACACACACTAATCCTGGAAAAGACTCCAGAAAAGCAGATCGACCCTCACCATCTAATCGTCGATTATAAAGCCGCCTTCGACAGCACGATTAGAGATCACTTGATCGCCACAATGTCTGATTTTGGTATCCCTGCAAAGCGTCTCTGTAAAATAACACTGACCGACACCACCAGCGCAGTGAAAATTGGGACAGACCTCTTTGCGCCATTTGATACCAAAAGAGGTTTCAGACAACTATTTCCTACAGTATTATTAGTATTATGCTGCTAGCATACGCTGATGATATTGACATCATTGGCACCAACGCTCGGGAAGTCATTGCAGCATTCTCCAACCTGGAAAGGGAGTCTCGTCAAGTGGGTCTAATGGTGAAGGAGGACAAAACGAAATACCTTGAGAGGACGTCCTACTCTCTCCTGCAAAGACCAGTTACAGGGCGACCTGACTGCACTTGGCCTTATTAACTGGCGCAAGCGCACGCATTGCAAAGGCGACTTGCGAAGCTTTATCGAGGCACCCATGACCAATCATCGGTTGTAGTGCCAGCTAAGTAAGTAAGTACGGAACGGCTTCCATCAACTCTCGAAGGAGGGGGTGAAATGGGGACGTAGGAGAGGTAAGCAGAAAATATTGTAATACCCTAGCCATTTGACGGTACTTCGTTCGGGCCGCAGCAACATCATGCGAACAAAATTATTTGCCTTAACATCGTGCCGACCGCGGTATAATAATGCATGGTCGTACAGAACCTTCAGTTTGAAGGAGCTACGTCCAAGTAATTTTACCCAGATCACAGATACGTTGGTTATGCGTCTCATGTTTCCTGTATTAGTATTATTTGGGGATTTGTATGCAGCTTCGCATGACTATTGCATAGGAGAACAGTGCCCGATTTGCTATGCATAAGTTTATATGCGAGAATGTCATATTAATCATAATAATGTTAACCAACACTACTTTTCACCTTATCTCATCACGATCTTTGACGGTAATTTGGACAAGCTCAAGATGAAAATAACAACCAGACGTGATCTTTTCGCAACATTGGTACCAGTTCCTGCCTTGCTGTATGAGTAGGTCTTCCGGGATTTCGAGTCCTACATTCTGAATGCGAAGCATGGCGCATATTTCATGTGGCTCTTTATGTTTCCCAGGAATCCACATCGACGCCCTTACCAGCTTCTACAAGCCGCTGATTTCACTCACGAGAAATCTGCATCTCTCAGTAGTTGGCATTTTAAAATTATTTAAAGTCGGAACTTGTAAAATATTTGTGTTTACTTTCACTAAATTGAACACGGGAGCGTTTACATATTATGATGGTTGTTTTGGTTACCCACAATGTCTGAAAAGTGCGAAAAAAAATTAACTTGACAACAAAAATTTTGTTTGTCAAAACTGAGTCACTGTATATGCATACGTACATAGCTATTTATGTAAATTTTTATTTTACATTATATGTATAATAGGCTTATAATGCTTATAAATTAACCACTTAATAACAAAATATAAATTATTTTACCCCATCCATCTATTTCATAAAATAAACAGGATTGGTCATTACCTTTAGTAAGTGTTGCGTATAAAAATCGTTTTTAAATATATGTAAATTTGAAGTATTGTTTTCCTTTCTAATTTCTCATATTTCATATAATGCTTTCATAATCATAAATTTTAAATATTGATTACCAGAACGTCACTATATAACCAAAGTATTTTGAGGTATTAGCATTTAATATTTTGTGAAGCAATTCAGCAAAATTACATACCAATCGTATAACGTCTCAGATAAAAAAAAAAATGTATTTCTGGTAGTGACGGTCCGAAAAGCAATAATTGGTATTTTGAGTAGCGGGCTAATGATATTTATTTATTAAATATTTATATTTAGTATATTTTATTTAATGTTATAAATGTAGAATCTTTTAATGATTTGATGCATCGGCGTTTACTGTTAGGGCTTGAATTTTAATATATTTGTTAGGAAATTAATAAATTGTATGCAGTGTCCCCAGCTTTGAAATATAAATAAAAGAAATTAGCAATATGTCGAATGGGCATAGATTATATTATTGTAATATACCGGGCGTTTTTTAGAGACGAAGAAATTTAAATAAAGCACAGAAAAATTAATTCATAATCATGGAACATTGAAATTAATTTTAAAGATAATTTTTTGACATAAATGTTTGAATATCGGTTAGCGTAATCTAAAGGTCCAATTTTCACACACTCTTCACAGTAAATGAGGCTGTATTTCGGCAATAACGCTTCAATTCTGAATTGTTCCTGGTTTATCGGCTTCAAATCGCACGAGCGAGGTGTATCGTGTATAGCGCGCTGTGTGGCCTGTGGTGTCGTCCTGCTGAAACCACATGTCTGCAACATTAATGCCTTAAAATTGAGGTACGAAAAAGTTAGTAATTATGGCTCTATTACCCCTCACCGTCGACTGTAACGTTCTAACCATCATCATTTTTGAAGACAAACCGGCCCATAAAGCACAAAACGGTGACTTTGTTTATGGAATGGTGTTTCGAGAAAGCTTTTGGATTATTTATTTATTTCAGTCTACAGTAAGTTCTTAAAAACTGATTTTAATTAATCATGGTAAACAAGCTAAGCTTAAATCTATTTATGTTCACATTAAAATCAACAATTATACAATCGAATGCGTCTTGTTCATTTGAAGCACAATTAGTGCTTTGTGTTCTATCATTTAATATTCCATTGTGTTTTAAATCAAGAAATGGAATGTAAAAAATAAACAAATTACAAAACTCCGCACAATTTAAATTGCCATTTATAATATTGAAGGCTAAAATTAGCGAAAGATATATTCTTCTCTTTTTCAAAGATTGTATACCAAGCAACTTGCGTCTACCTATGTAAGATGGAAGGCCGTCAGTACACCGAAATCTTTAATTTCGTCACTTCGATTTAAAACGGTATTTTGTACAGTGTAGTTAAAAGTTAATCTTTATTTTCTTTTAATACAGCCCACAAAGGGCCAAGGCCAAGCTTTTCGCATCCACTCATGATGTGCATGTTATATATTTATACAGAAATGCCAGGGACCTGCAGTTTTGTGCCGAATCGGAAACGCGAAGTGAAAAGCGTTTCATAGATAATTTTTTCTCTTGTATGTTTGCCATTGCCTGCCAAAAAGCAATTGATTTTTCTACTTTTTGATTTGTGGTCGCTGTAGCGTAGCGGTAGTGTGTTTGACTGTTGCGCAGAGTGTCCTGGGTTCAAATCTCGGCACAGACAAAAAAAATAAATAAATAGAAATAAAAAAAAAAAAAAAAAATTAAATAAAAAAAATTTTCACCGCTTGGCAGGCAATGGCAAACCTACAAAATTAGAAATTGCCTATGAAAAGCTTTTTACTTCGCCGTTCGGATTCGGCATAAAACTGTAGGTCCCTACATGCGGTAATAGTCGAAACTGATTAACTGAAGTTCATTGTGTTAAAGACATAACACTTGCCGCAATGGCTGTCTATCTCTTTATCGGTATCCTGTGTGATTGCATTCCCTCTCTCATTCTCCCTCCTTATTCCTCCCACCTATCAATCTTCCTTCCATTCAACACAATGCTCTGCATTCATATGGGTACACTCTGTGTGTTAAATAAACAAATAAAATAAAAAACAGCTACTAGCTAAAACGTTATTGTATTACTTTTTTTTATTATATGAAACAATGTACTTACTTACTTAGCTGGCACTACAACCGATGATCGGTCTTGGCCGCCTCCACAAAGCTTCGCCAGTCACTTCTACTATGCGCGTGCTTGCGCCAGTTGATAGGGCCAAGTGCAGTCAGGTTGCCCTGCACCTGGTCTTTCCAACGGAGATTAGGACGTCCCCTTCTGCGTGTTCCTCCACCGTGGTTCGAATAAAACACCCTTCTAGCCGGAGCGCTTTCTTCCATTCGCTCAATATGACCCAGCCAGCGAAGCCGCTGGATTGGAGTTTTATACGCTTGACTATGTCAGTGTCGGCGTACAGCTCATACAGCTCATCTTTCCATCTTATTCGATACACGTCGTCCACGCATACTGGACCGTAGATCTTAAGGAGTATCTTCCTCTCGAACGCTCCTAACAGCCTTTCATCATTGATGGTCAATGTCCAAGTCTCTGCGCCATACATTAGGACGGGAAGGATGAGGGATTTATAGAGCGCTATTTTCATCCGTCGGGTGAGGGCTCTACTTCTCAATTGCCTACTCAGCTCGTAGTTACAATGGTTGGCAATAGTTAATTTCCGCTTGATCTCAAGGCTGACATTATTGTTGGTGTTTGTGCTGGATCCTAGATATACGAAATCACTGACGACTTTAAAATTTCAAATGTCAACAGTAACATTTTTTCCAAGACGCCGTAACTCTTTGTTTGTTGACAAAAGGTATTTCGTTTTGTCCTCGTTTACCACAAGACCCACTCGACAAGACTCCATTTCCTGGTTGGAGAATGCTGCACTGATGCTCGAGCGTTTTTGCCAATGATGTCAATATCATCAGCGTATGCTAGCAGCATGACACTCTTGTAGAAAATAGTGCCAGAGATGTCGATGTTCGCAGTTTGAATTATTTTCTCAAGCATAAGGTTAAAGAAGCCGCACGATAGGGAGTCACCTTGTCTGAAACCTCTTTTGGTATGAAATGGCGCGGAGAGGTCTGTCCCAATTTTCACTGCGCTGGTGGTGTCGGTCAGTGTCACTTTGCAAAGACGAATGAGCTTTGCAGGGATACCAAAATCATACATTGCGGCGTACAAGTGATCCCTAATCGTGCTGTCGAAGGTGGCTTTATAATCGACGTATAGATGATGGGTGTCGATCTGTTTTTTTTGGGTCTTTTCCAAAACTTGGCGTAGTGTGAATATCTAGTCGATGGTGGATTTACCAGGCCTGAAGCCACACTGATAAGGTCCAATTAGTTTGTTGACGATGGGCTTCAGTCTTTTGCACAGTACGCTCGATAGAACCTTATATGCAATATTAAGAAGGCTTATCCCACGGTAGTTGGCGCAGATCGTGGAATCACCTTTCTTATGGATTGGGCAGAGTACGCTGAGATTCCAATCACTTGGCATGCTTTCATCTGACCATATTCTGCATAGAAGCTCATGCATGCGTTTTTTGAGCTCTACGCCTCCGGACTTAAACAACTCAGCAGGCAGGCCATCTGCACCTGCAGCCTTACTGTTCTTCAACCGAGCAATGGCTGTTAAGACCTCCTCATAGTCAGGCGGCGGTACTCCAACGCCGTCAGTGATTGGGGTTTCCGGAGTGGGTTCCGCAGTGGCGGGATTATTGCCGTCATCGCCATTAAGCAGCTGCGAAAAGTGCTCCCTCCATAATCTCATTATGCCCTGGATATCTGTCACCAGATTTCCGTCTTCATCCTTGCAGGAAGAGGCCCCGGTCTTCAAACCATCAGTCAGGCGTCTTATTCTTTCAAAGAATTTTCGGATCTCATTCCTGTCCCCCAACATGTCGATATCATTGAACTAGCGTCTTTCTTCATCTCTTTTCTTGCGCCTGAAAAGACGTTTCTCCTCCCTCCTCAACTTTCTGTATCGCTCCTTAGCAGCTCGCGTTGCAACTGACTGCGGGGTGGCTCTGTAAACTGCGTTTTTTGCTTCAGTATTTTCGTAATCTTGGTACGACTCTTGGTCGTACCACATATTTCTCCGTCGACGGTGGTAGCCTAGCACCTCTTCGGCAGCCGAACGCATAGAGCGGGAAATGTGCGTCCACTGCGCGCATATATCATCAAGTTGAGGGGTGTTTTGCGAAAGGAGAAGTGCAAGTTGGTTGGCAAAGACTTTGGCTGTTTGTTGTGATTGCAGTTTTTCGACATCCAGCTTTCTCTTTGTACCTATCCGTACGCGATTTGCTACACATATACGTGTGCAGACCTTGGCTGCAACCAAGTAGTGGTCTGAGTCGATGTTTGCACCACGTATTGTGCGTACGTCTAGTACATTGGAAGCCTGCCTTCCGTCGATCACAACGTGATCAATATGGTTTCGTGTGTTTTGATCAGGGGACAACCAAGTGGCCTTATGGATATCTTTATGTTGGAATCTGGAGCTACTAACTGTCATGTTTCGTGCGGCGGCGAAGTCGATCAGTCTCATACCGTTATCGGTGGCTTCGTCGTGGAGACTGAATTTTCCGATCGTCGGACCAAAGAGACTCTCCTTGCCCCACCTTAAAGTCGCCTAACACGATTTTAACATCGTGGCGGGGGCAATGCTCATAAGTTTTGTCGAGGAGCTCGTAGAAGTCATCTTTGGTCGTTTCATCCTTCTCATCCGTCGGGGCATGGACACAAATTTGGCTGATGTTGAAGAATAGGCGCTCGTTCACGGCCGTGAACCTCGAGACTAGATGACGCAGTCTCTTCCCAACCACAAATCCAACACCAAATTTGTTTCTCGACGCATGACAGCTGTAGTAGATATCACAGGATGCTCTTTTGGAGCAACCCTTTCCCGTCCATCGCATTTCCTGTATAGCGGTGATGTCAGCTCTATATTGTTGGAGGACATCCACCAGCTGGATAGAGGCACCTTCCCTGTAGAGGGTCCGGACATTCCAGGTGCATATCCGTAAATCGTTGTCCTTTGGGCGTTTGCGGGAGTCGTCAACATTAGAGGGGTTCGTTATCCGAGGCTTATTTTGAGGAGTCATTGGTGGGTATTTTAACGTGGTGGGTTCCTAGCCCGACGCACAACCATTCGTTCAAGGCCATGGAGAAGCCCGCCGCATACATTAGTTAACTCACTGACGGTTGTCAGATCGCTATCCAGGGGACGCCACGAGTAGGCTGTGTGTCGACTTGAAACGTAGAAGCGCAAGGATCGACCATGGACGCACCTGCGACTGTCACGAACTTTACCTTGTGTCCTACGCCCCAGGCCCCAACAATGAAACAATGTAGCATTCATTTATATTTAAGTCACGAACTGGCAGCATCAGCTTGCGCATCTCATCAGAACATAGACCGTGAACGTAACGGTAAAACAGAGACGAAAGCCACTCTTCTGTCTTATATTAACCTTATCGCTCGATATTGGATACAGTGCAGGAGCTCCAGTTCCGTTCGTGAAGCAAGCTACAGCCCACAGGTGCGAATTAAACTTTAATTCTGGACCTATATAGGTGGTGTAGACCATGCGGAGATCAGTCGGAGTGAAATATTTTCTTCTTTCAACACGTCAAAAATGTGTTTATTCCAACGAACATCACATTGGATAGACATGCCCAGAACATCAAGAGTCGCTGTCTCCGCAATACCTACCCCACCCATATCTAGGGGATTAACGGGGGACTCTTGTGAGATAACAGACAACATTGTGTCTTACGCGTATTGACCTGAACTCCATTTGTGAGATCCCACTCGGATATTGACTCTGGATCTTCATTGAGTGAGTCATTCATAATATGCCGTTTCCTCTCAATCTTCAAAGAGGTAGGGAGTTTTGAACAGCTTTATCATTTGCAAACGAGTAAATAGGATTCTTCGTTAATGACAGAAGGTCATTAATGAAGATAAGGAAAAGGGTAGGGAAAAGGACTGAGGCCATCCAGTATAATTGGCAAGACCTTCCGGAACAATGCCGCCTATCACAACACGGATAGAGCGGCTGCTTAGAAAGTTCGTGATCCATCGTGTGACACCATGCCCAATCAGTTTTGACACCAATGCTTTGAAATATCCAGAGCAACCTCAGCATGGACACTGTGGTACCAGTGATTGCCCGTAGAGAGATTTCGGCGGAAACTGTATTGGCGGTCATTATGCAATTCATTTTGCTCAATATATTTGACCAAGTGAAAGTTAACTACACTTTCCATTAAATAGCGTAGACCAGATTGCGATGTGGCAATAGTTCACAAGGTCTTTAGTCTTGCCCTTTTTAGGAACTGACAATACATGGGTTGGAATGCCATCTGGTCCCAAAGCCTTGTTTATGTTAAGATTTGCAGGAACTCTTTTAACTACTCGCGTTCGAAAATGTATCTTAGGCATAGCACCAAAATACAGATTCGATATCGGGCAATGGTTGATCGCTAGCTGGCAGAGAATAAGTCACTGCGAAAATGTTAGAAAAAGTTAGAAAAAGGTTCGCTTTATCAACCGAGCTAGTAACGAGACCTGTAAAAAAAAGTTGGAGTTGACGAAGTCGTTTGGTTCTTTACTCTCTTTGCAAAGTTCTCACCACCCCTATGGAATAGTAAGACTTTATGCCCCTGGCGCTGTTCCTGTATAAACTTTTCTGTTTTTGGCCAAAAACTTACGCACAAGCGACGTTGTTTTTGCTCAAAATTTAGCAATTTTGGAACAATCTTCGCTGCCACACGTTTCATGCCTAAAACATCCGTAAAAATTGCTTGGCATGAGCCGAACGATATGCCAAAATCATCAGCAACCTCTCTGATAGTGATTCGACGATTATCCAAAATCATTTTCTTCACTGCGTCAATGTTTTCATCGGTTGTTGACGTGCACGGGCGACCAGGACGAGCATCGTCATTGACATCTTCTCGGCCTTCCTTAAACCGGCTATACCACAATTGAACTTGTGTTCTGCTCATAGTAGACTCGCCAAAGGCCACAGTCAACATTTGAAATGTCCTTGCGCATTTAATTTCATTTTTTATACAAAACTGAATACAGTTTCTTTGATCCATTTTTTCGAATAGTAAAAAATCGAAGAGCACACTAAAACACGACTAACCTTTTTATCTGTCAAAAACAAACACAATCCAAAATGGTTGGTATTGCCAATATATATAACAGACATGTGTACCAACATAACAGAAAAAAAAAATGAGAAAATCGAACTCACGAAATTTGAAAATAACGGTTATTTTTTATCACACCTCGTATATGAACTCGCGGCGTGAATATGAAAGTCGACAGCAAATTTAGACGGCCGTACCACAACAGACGAAAAGACAGGAGAACATATATGAAAAGAAGACCGGTGAGGACATTCGCCCCCCTCGAAGATCACAACTAACTTAGGTCACTTTGAAGATTAAAGCAAATAAAGACATATCACGAACTATTGAAAAAGTTTGATATCACCTGTAATTTTAGAAATTTAAATTTATTTGGTAAGTCATTAATAAAAATTAAGAACAGAAGAGGGCCACAATGGGTTCCTTGAGGAATACCAGATCACGCATTAACTAATGTCCTCAACGTGCAAACTTTGGCAAACGATTTTTATGATCAACTTTGTCAAACGCTTTAGAGAAGTCAGCGTAGATAACGTCGATCTGAGCCCGAATTTCCGTATTATTTGGTTTGTGATAATCGCAAGATTATAGCATGTCGGCCTACCAAGGAAAAATCCATGTTGTGGCATCCGGAAATAGCATTATTAAACTGTTTGATCTTAACAATCTGATCAAATATTTTTTCAAAAGTACTTTGCTTGATAATAGGTCTGTAATTACAGACATTGTGTCGATCAAAAGATTTGAATATTGGGACAATAGAATACAACTGTATGCATGCATTAAACAGCTTAGCAATTGGATTTGCAATTAAATGTGAGAAAAATTAACAAAATATAAGTGATATTCTGAAAGCATGTACTCGTATAAACATGTACGCATAAACAACAAATCAAAAGAAGAAACTTGCTCTTTGGTTTCTTACTTAATTTTTAGTTCTCTTAGCTTGCTATTTTTTTTTTTTTGATTTTCAAATTGTATTTTCTCTTTCTGTCTTGATCAAAAATTTTATGCGCACAAATAATAAATGTATTAAGTGAGACATCTTTATATTATTATTATTCTTTACTAATGTGGAGTAAAAAAATGTATGCTCCTTTTTCTAAAATACAGTAATCACAAATATACATAAAATTAGCCAAGAGGTTCAAACTGAAAACACTTTGAGATTTTTAAATATTTATTACACAGATTACACTGAACAACAGTCAAAAATTCGCAAGCGATTTGAAAGTTGATATTATATATTTAAGGTACGCATTGCTTGGGAAGTGCCCCCTTCCAACTTCATTATATGGCTCTTTAACGTTAAAATTTAGATATCAATTCGCAATCCCAACTCCATTGCATTAGGTAATTTATGGGATTTTTATGAATGTGTTTATTTTTGGACAGAGGTGGTCTATCCCTATGAGGTAGGCGACAAAATTGAAATTTTTAACATTAAGGAAAATGTTTAGAACTTGAATACTATAATTATTAATCCTTTCATCAATGCGTCGCATGTGCCTTGTACAGTACGACTTAAAATCAGAAAGCCTTCTAACAGTCCAATAGCCCGTGACAACAAAGTCTGAACATACTACGGTCAGTCAAGCGTTGGTTGGGACAGTAGTCACACGTGTACTTTACACTTGTATGAAAACCTGGTTATGTATGTAATAAGATGCATAATTCCGCTAATCAGTCAGATATTAATTACGAGTCAGGCTCCAAGCGTGCATACTGATTTCTAAGGTCACACGAGAGTAAATCTTAAGCAAGCTCAACCAAATTTAGCAAAGGGATTTCTTATAGTTAGAGAGAGTTTAAGTTCTGAAATGGGCGAAATCGGTCAAGTGGGTGTGGTACCTCCCTTACTTTACTTACTTTTAATGGCACAACAGCCCATGGAGCGCCTAGACCTAGGCCTAGGCTTTTCGCATCCACTCAGTTTAATGCCGAATCCGAACGGCAAAGTGAAAAGCTTTTCATAGCAATTTTTAGTCTTGTAGGTTCGCCATTTCCTGCAGTGTAGAAAGATTACCGGACACTCTGCGTAGCAGCCTACCACTACACCACAGCGACCATATAAATGAAATTTTGAAAGAGTGATATTGAAGACAATTCTATAGAAAATTAAACTAAATTCGGTTGACTACAATTAAATGGCTTCAGGAATATAATTGTTCTGCCAACATCGGACCTTAACCACGCCTACCTCCCATACAAGTGAAATATTCTTCGTGTGCACCTTATTGCATATGTAACCAGTATATGGTACTCAGAGTCTATGAAATTTGCCGTTGACAGATTTTAAAAACGTGGAGTACTTTATAAAAAAAATTTTTGGAAAATTAATTTTTTCTATGTTTTTATAAAAATTCGAATCGAACAGCTCTGCACAATATGCGCCGGTGATCGTTTTACCCTTTGCAAGGTATTCATTGTGAATGACATCGCGCGAAACAAGTCCTGGAGGGCCTTGTTGAAAATAAAAAAATATCTTTTAATTTATTAAAGACAAGACATGCTAGCTTAAGATACAATTTTATTCTGATTCTTATTATTTCGTTATCATTACATGTCAGTTTAATCGGTTTATAAATATTGCTTAATAATTGATTTACAAATATTGCTTAATAATTGATTTATAAATATTGTTTACTAATTTATTTAAATAAAGTTCAATAACGTTTGTGTACCTAGTTAAAATAATGCTTCGTGCATCCCGTTGTGTTTTATGATTGTTATTGTTAGCTGCTAACATAAGTCCTCCCCCCTTGGAGTAGAGCGAAGGCCACAAGGAGTTTGAAGTGGCTGAAGCGATGACTGGTGTTCGATGGGGTTTGTAGATTACTTTGACTCTTCTTGCCGTGAACAGGGCTACTGAGATTGCTATTATGGCCAATATTGATGCGGTTACGTAGGCGAAGTTGGTCCGTTTTCTTGTCTCCTTTCGTAGTATGATTACAGCTTCTTGGTTCTGGAACTGGTATTGTTTTAGATTCTGTAGATTTAGTGTATCTGTGATAGATTTCGGTTTGATCTCCTTATACGTTGGTGGGGCGATGTGGACTTCATCCCAAAATACGGTTTGGTCATCCTTTTAGATTATGCCATTGATGTTGATGTGACAGTTTTTGAAGTGTAGTAGTAGTTCCTTCTACAACAAGATTATTGCTGCAAGTAGAGTTGTTTATTAATGTTTTTCTTACATTTACAAATAGGATATAATTTTCCTCGGGTTGATAGTTTCGATTCTGCCTACGTCGCTCAAAGCGCATTGAGATGTTTCGCTGTTCATTATTCGTCCAATACATATTGAATTTATTGTTGCTTCTTGATGGGGTGATCTTATGCAGAAGTAGATGTTCTCTATCCTCGGGCATGCCTTGTCGAAGTACTGAACTTTTTAATCATTATGTGTTATGTATGGTTTTGTAATTATTTGTTTAGTTTCATTTATGTGTAATGTTATAAGTAATATGATAAAAATAGTGCTCTTTTATATATATATTAGGTATTTTTATGTTGAATATAATTTTAGAATTATTATAATAGGCTTGTAGGCCAGGTAGTTCGTACAAGTGTTCATCAGAATTTATTTTTATAGATTGATTATTGATACAGTTGTTGATTTCTTGTAACTCATTTTGGCTTAATAAAAGTTTGCTATGTTTATTATATGCTCGCTTAAAAGATCTATGTTGTAATTTACTTAATTCATTAGTTGCATCTCTTCTAAAATATTATCTTCTTTATGAATTCTGTTTGTGGTTTCTTGTGCCATTTTTTTTAAATATGATTCTATATTTTCTTGTTCTTTATTAATATACGATGTTAAATTTCTAAATCTTGTGAACATTTGTGTATTAAGATTATGTTGTTTTGCTATTGTGATTTCTGTTTTAGTTTTATCATCATTTAGTTTTCCTATTTGTTCATTTAATTTTTGAGCATCATTTGCATCCATGTTGCCGGTAATTAGTTTTATTGCAGCCCATTTGAATATTTAGTACATTTGAAATCTTTTTAACATTTTTATCATATTCTTCTTAGTCTGTAATGTGTATTAGGTTGTTGAAATTGTTAATAATTTTGGCTAGTCCCAGACCTTAGTAGTAGTATTCCCTAATCCTTTTTATTGTTTTGGATTTCTATGATTTGAGTGAGTGCTATTGGAAACCTAGAAAATTAAATATTTATGAGGAATATATTCTTATACTTTTGGTTTGATTTTTATTCTTGATTTGTGTATTTTCTGTTTGTTGTTATTATTGTTATTTTATTATTTTTCCTTACTTTGTGTTTTGTAAACCTTGGTGTTTTGTTTCTTCTACATTCTTTTCTATAAATTGTATCATCCGCTTCAAAGTCTGTGGGGTCTTCTTGACTCGTTTAATTTGTCTATTCGATTGTTTACTTCAGTTTCTAGTTTATTTTTGATAGAGGGATAAAGTATTTCTTGGAATTCGTTTAGCTTTCTTAGGTATTCATGCTCATTGTTAAATTTTGTATCCCTGTCGAATTTATATGTTCTACCGTGGAGCAGTTCATATGGTGTTAGTTTAGTTGCAGAGTGAATAGCGTTATTATATGTATTAGTGCTTCGGATAAGATTTCTTCATGGTCTATTTCTAATTTGATTTCCTTGCGTTTGGACATTATAATTCTATTAATCTAAGTTATCTTTCCACTAGTGCGTTACTGCTTGTTTGTTGAAAGGATGTAATGTGAAGATTGATGTTGTATTGCTTAGAGAAATCTTTGAATATATTACTAGTGAACTCTGAACCTTGATCACAAACTAGTTTCTTTCTTACGATGCTGGTTCTACTCGGAAGTGTGTTAGCGGAAGAGAATTTAGAGAATTTATCAAAAATTGTTAAAATTTGGGTATTGCTTATAGTATAAATATCAATATGGAGTGTGTCTAATGGTTTCAGAGATATCTCAGGTTTTTGGAATTTAAATTTTGGTGGATGTCTGTCGTATTTGAGTGTTGTTTGACATTTCTCACAATTGTTAATTGTTTTTGTTATTTTGTTTTTCAGAAATGGGAAGTATTGTCTTTTTAGATGTTTAAAAGTTTCGTATATTCCCCTGTGGTTGTTCTTTTCATGATAGTTTTTAATACCCTTTTCTTGTTCATCGTTTTGTCTAACATCAATTAATTTCTCTGTGCACTTGATTAGTTTTGAGTAAGTTATGTGAAAAATATTTTGAATAAGTAGATTGTACTAGGCGGAAAATTCCATCATCTGTATATACGAGGTGTGATAAAAAAATAACCGTTATTTTCAAATTTCGTGAGTTACGTATGTTCGTTTTTCTCATTTTTTTTCTGTTGGTTGTTGGTTCTGTTGGTACACATGTCTGTTATATATGTTGGCAATACCAACCATTTTCGATTGTCAGTTTGTTTTTGACAGATAAAAAGGTTAGTCTTCGATTTTTTACTATTTGAAAAAATGGATCAAAGAAACTGTATTCAGTTATGTGTAAAAAATTAAATTAAATGCGCAAGGACATTTGAAATGTTGACTGGCCTTTGGCGAGTCTACTATGAGCAGAACACAAGTTAAATTGTGGTATAACCGGTTTAAGGAAGGCCGAGAAGATGTCAATGACGATGCTCGTCCTGGTCGCCCGTGCACGTCAACAACCGATGAAAACATTGACGCAGTGAAGAAAATGATTTTGGATAATCGTCGAATCATTATCAGAGAGGTTGCTGATTATGTTGGCATATCGTTCGGCTCATGCCAAGCAATTTTTACGGATGTTTTAGGCATGAAACGTGCGGCAGCGAAGATTGTTCCAAAATTGCTATATTTTGAGCAAAAACAACGTCGCTTGTGCGTAAGTTTTTGGCCAAAAACAAAACCGTTATCATGCCTCAACCACCGTATTCACCGGACTTGGCCCCGCTGACTTTTTCCTCTTCCCAAAACTGAAGACACCGATGAAAGGAAAGCGTTTTGCTACGATTGAGGAGATAAAAGACAAATCGAAACAGGAGCTGTTGGCGATACAAAAAAGCGCGTTTCAGAAGTGTTTCGAGGATTGGAAAAAACACTGGCATAAGTGTATTATATCTGAGGGGGATTACTTTGAAGGGGACAAGATAGTTGTTGATGTATAAATAAATACTTTTTGAAAAAATTTAAAATAACGGTTTTGATCATACCTCGTATGGCATTAAGTTTGTTATGAGCAAAAATTTTTTTTAAAATATCCGTCGTTATTTCCTCATTAAAAATCGGACGTCATATAGTTCGCCTTTATTTATTTCTGAAAACTGTTTCTTAAATTATAGGTGGTTCTGTATTTGATTTTTCTAAAATGATTTGTAGATTAAATTCATTCAGATATGAAGATACCATCGTCTAGATTCTCTTCTGCTTAGTGGATTGTAGTACCTTGGGTTCCTGGGTTTGATCCTACATCAGTGACATTCAAATCGGAGTGGTCATTGTTTTCGAGATTGTATCTTTTACTCTACTCAACGCGTCAGCATTGGTGTTAGCTTTCCGTTTTTTATAGACTATCTGTTAGTTGTATTCTTCTAACTTAAGCCTCCATCTGATAACTTTCGAGTTGGGCTCCTTCAAACTCATCAGCCGTGTTAGGGGTTTATGGTCTGTGGCAATTTGGAATCTACGACCGACTAAGTATGGTCTGAAAAACTTGGTAGCCCAGACGATGGCTAATAACTCTTTTTCGTTTGTTTCAAAAGCATATTGGTTTGTCGCTACCAGTATTGCCTTGGGATAACATTGCTCCTAGAGCCACGTTACTGGCGTCTGTTGTTAATATGAAAGGTTTAGTAAAATCTGAGGATTGTATCGTTTGTAAGTAGATTTTTGCAAGTTTCGAAAGTTTTAACGTAATTGTCAGTTAATTCTACTGACTTTCCTTTTTTAAGGCATGTTGTTAGGTGTTCAGTTTTTGTTTAGTTTTGCGAAGTCCTTTATAATTTTTCTGTAATAGCCTAGTAGTCCTAGGGAAGTTCTTTATGGCGTGTATTTTTTCGTGTTTAGGCTTAGTTCCTTTAGTAGTAACTATGTGGCCTAAGAAGGTTATTTCTTTCTTTAGAAATTCTGATTTGTCTAATTGTATTTTGAAGTTTGATTTACGCAATCTCTCGAAAACTTCCTTTAGGTTTATCATGTGTTCTTGCACTAAAGTAGAATATATGATATTGTCGTCAATATAGACTAAACATGTTTTCCCAATAAGGTCCCTAAGTACGTTATCCATAACTCTTTTGAAGGTATGTAGATGGAGCATTCTTGAGTCCAAAAGGCATTCTTATATACTCGTAATTTCCCCTTTCAACGGTGAATGCTGTTTTTTGTATGTCTTCCGGATTCATTTCAATTTGATGGAATCCGCTGGCTAGATCTAGTGTTGAGAAATACATACATTTCAATAGTTTGTCTAAAATTTCTGAAATATTGGGGAGTGGGTAGCGGTCAGAGAAATTTTCTCATTAAGCTTCCTATAATCAATGACTAAGCGCCATTTCTGTTTGCCACTAGCATCTTTTTTCATCTTTTTGGAACTATCCAAACTGGGATAGTTCTTTTTTTGGAACTATCCAAACTGGGGAGCTCCAAGGTGAGTAGCTTTGTTTAATTATTCCTTGTTCTAACATACTTTTCATTTGTTTGTTCACCTCTTGTTTGTGAACGTAGGGATATCTATACGATTTCGTATGGATTGGTATATCATCTGTGGTGGAAATACTATGTTTGATTTTATTGGTAAATATGAGTGCGTTACCTTCTTTGAAGAATAATTCATCTTACTGTCTGCATAGTTGTATTAAAGTATCAGTTTCTTCTGTATTTAGGTGACTTGTCCGAACTTTGGATCTCTAGTATGCTAAACCAATTTTTAGCTGTGTATAGACCTTCAGAAATGTATAAGTGGGGTGTAATTTTTGTTGATTTTATGAGGATATCTCCGTTTTGGATATCAACTGGAAGTTTTATGACTATTTTTGAATTGGAGGGGATTAAATGTCTGATGTGAAATTTGGTTTAAGTTTAAGTGGTACAGTGGCTTTGGGTGTATTAAATGTATAATTGTATAGATTTTGCTTTTAATTAATTAATCGGCCTCAACGCCCGATTTGACCATCGAAGTAATTATGGAATTTAAATACGAGGAAGTTTAGTTGTCCTGGCTCGTTGGATTCTACAAATGTGGGTAAGATTATTTTTCTGTTTATCTGGTATTTGTTTAGTATAGTTGTGATTATTACTGGTTTGCAATCTATTTGGTTTCTTACATTGATGAATTCAGGACTAATAAAAGATGAGGATGCGCCTGTGTCTATCAGGAATCTTAGTGGACGCCCGAATGGGAACGCAATGTTAATGTAGGGTAATGTATGCCCGTGTTTATTGATTTCTATATATCGTGTTGGTTGATCCAAGCAGG
Organism: Palloptera scutellata; assembly: GCA_958295655.1. Classification (NCBI taxonomy): domain Eukaryota; kingdom Metazoa; phylum Arthropoda; class Insecta; order Diptera; family Pallopteridae; genus Palloptera; species Palloptera scutellata. The sequence continues at coordinate 15,052,836 of OY282453.1, forward strand.
TATGCGAAAATTTCAAGTCTTCAATATTGTATAATTCTTCTCCGTTATGGGGTTGTTTTAACCCTTGAAAATCATTGAAATAGTCCTCATTACTGATATTCATATTATTCAGGTCTCCTGTATTAGGTTTTACATTTCTTGACTGTTGTGTACGCGAAGTGTTATGTGACATGGTTGAGCTTTTCATGTTATTATAACCTGAACTTGTGTTCATGGGTTCTGGTCTACGAGAGTTCCTAAAGTTGGTGTGACTGGAGCTTGTGTCCATTGGTTCAGGCTTGGGGAAATTTGGTGTGTAGTTTCTGGTAGGACTTTGTTGATTATTTGGGGTGTAATTCCTATATGGGAATGTAGTTTGAGGCATTCTAGGTTGGTTATAATAGGATCTTGGTTGGTAATTCGTATATCTTGGGTTTTGGTAAGGTTGCTGTGGATATTGACGATCATATGGTTTTTATTGTCTCCTAAAGCTTGGTTTGTATGCATATGATCTTTGGTAAAAGATTTTCTGCTCTTTGTTGCAGAAAGTAAGAGCTACTGCTAGAGATTCTGGTCTCATGACCCTAATAGTTGCACCTAAGGGTTCTCGTAGACCTGTTAAAAATGTGTTTAAGCACATTTCAGCGAATAGTTCTGTTTTTGCTTTTATAACTTCATTTTCTGTTTCGTGTATTAGGATGTTGTTAGTTAAGGTTGACTGAATTTCAACTATTTGGCTATAACATTTTTCGACACTTAAATAGTTCTGTTGTAGACTGTGTAGATCTTTAAAGATGTTTCGGTGCGTTTGTCTGAATAATGTAGGATGAGGTTATTTTTAATATCGTCCCAGTTTAGGGGTGTTTCGTACATATTGAGAACTTCATTTGCCGGGCCTTCGATTTTATTACGAATTGCTCGTAATAGTATTTGGCCGTATGGCGATTTACCGACTCCTCTTAAGTGAAGGAGGATCTTACTTTTACTTTTAATGGCACAACAACCCATGGAGGGCCTAGGCCAAGCTTTTCGCATCCACTCATGTTGTGCGTGTTATATTAGTACAAGAACGGAAGGGACCTACAGTTTAATGCCGAATCCGAACGGCGAAGTGAAAAGCTTTTCATAGCTATTTTTACTCTTGTAGGTTTGCCATTGCCTGCCAAGAGGTGGTGCCGGGTAGAAAAATTATCTTTTCTACTTAGTGGTAGTGCGTTGGACTGCTACGCAGTGTCCGGGGTCCGAATCTCGGCACAGGCAAAATCAAAAAAGTAGAAAAAATAATTTTTCTACACGCCACCACCTCTTAGCAGGCAATGGCAAACCTACACCAGTAAAAATTGATATGAGAAGCTTTTCACTTCGCCGTTCGGATTCGGCATTAAACTGTAGGTCCCTTCCATTCATGTACAAATATTACAGCGCTCCATAGGCTGTTGTGCCATTAAAAGTAAAGTGAAGTAAGTAACTCAACTTAGTTGCGTTGCCTGAGAGGCAGCAAAAACGAATGCATTGACATTGATTTACTGCGTAACGTGAAGCTCGACAAGTCACTAAACTTGTCGCTTAGTTGTAATTTGTATGTTCCTAAAAATTATTTAAACAATAAGCAAATATTATTGAATATCTCACGTGTTTCCCATTTTACATTTATATTTTGCCGCACTCAATTTAAAGGCAACTACCATGGCAACTGCTAAAAAGCGCTAGTTGCCAACCGTAATAGGGGCAGAAAACTTTCTAAAAAAAAAACATTTTTCAATTATAAACTGCGAACTGTGGCACTTTTGGAAACCCCTATATTAAATTGTTTTCAACAGTGCGACGGTGCTACTTATCTGTTTAATTTAATACACTTTCCATATGCGTGCATGCCCCTAAAAATGTTGGTTCTAATATTCAAACATATTTTGTAGTCCATCATACATAATTTCCAAAAATTTTGCACACTTTTTTAAATATTAAAGACACAATTGCGAAACTTGCAAAAGCACCCTAGGCAAATGGGTCCTATTAAATTCCGGACAGTTGTATTTGTGATCATATTTAAATAGTGGCAGTTTTTCAGATAAGGTCTAAAAATTTTAGGAGATTTATGACTTCTAATTAAAGGCCAAAGTCACCAAAGCACTTGTTTAAAGAAGTCTCCTTATTTACCGACGTAGCCGTTACGAATTGGGTGCTGTGTTTACCATATTGGCCTGCCACACCATAAATTTTTAGGGAACATTTCTCGTTAAATAGCTTTAATCTTTTCAGGAACCTTAGATCAATCAACCGCAGAAAAATATTCATTGTCGGGCAGTGCACTTTTTTTTTTTACGTTTCTCAATTCATGATAATTCATGTGTTTTTATTTGGCATTAGGTGTTTGTATAATTTTCAACTTCGTTTAATTGCATTATTTTGTTCCTTTCGGAGTACAACATATTTTTTGTAGGAATTCATATTGTGTCTCTGCTTTATTCTTAGGATTTCGCTTCAACCCTTTTAAGACCTACGTCTCCAATTCCTTGTCCCTTCCAGAATTTTTTTTTAACGTTCCGTTCTTTCTCCGTTGTATTTTGTTCTAAGAAGCTAAAATTGGTTCTCCGCGCGGTTGCGTGGGGTGCTTTTGCAAGTTTCGTCATTGTTTTATAACTTGCTTTTCTAATATTTAAGACAGTATGCAAAAATTATCACGGACTTTTTCTTGTAAAGACGACAGCTTCAGGTTGAAAGGTTCAACAAGACTGTGCCACGAATTAAATAAAATAGACAATATCAAAATGAGTGAACACAAAAAAGTAACCTTGGAGCTTACGAGAGTATTGGAGCTTACGAGAGTATTTAATCGGTAAATTTTAAATTTTTGGTGTACCATGTCTTATATATGTGTCCTGCAACAATATATTTTGTAATTGGGAATTATTCAATAATTTATACGTATATGATCAAAAAATCCAAACTATTAATTGTATCGTAAATAGCCTGAAATTTCAAAACAACCATCCGAGAGAGGGCACTAATTGTAACTTTGCAGCAGAACAGCCTTTAATGGTTAACGATATATGTAAATCCAATACTTCATACCGAAAACTCCACAGCGATCAGGCCAGACGAAATAATAAGCTTTATCCCAATTGCTCAGAGAATGCCCCTACCTCTACACCCTTCCATCCAGTTTTGATCCGTTGGTGTAAATACACCACATCCTTCTGCTGGTAACGACTTTTAAACTCATCCTTTCTCAGGGCATCAATGGATTGGAAGTGGAAATACATAAATAAAGTATTTCTAATTATTGAATATACATACCATATATAGAAATATGAAACTCAAAGCAGAATTAAGTAACAAATACGGGTAATTCGAGTATGTTGAATATATGTATGTAAATATTTGCACGAAAATATTTTACATGTGATTCCAACAGGACGGTACCACATGCCACACTTCACGCGAAACCATGCATCAATTGAGAGGGGAATTTGGTGATCAGTTAATCTCACGTTGTGGTGGAGTCAATTGCCACCAAGTTCGTGTAATTTGACCCCGTTAGACTATTTTTTGTGGGGCTATGTTAAGTCTCTTGTCTATAGGGACACGCAAAACACGATTGCTGCTTTAGTAGTCAACAGTGAACGCGTCATTAGTGAGATGCCGGCTCAAATGTGTGAAACAGTGTGCCAAAATTTTACCTTCAGAATAGTCCACTTGAAGCATAGCCGCGGCCAACATTTAAGTGGAATTATCTTTAAAAAGTAAATGGCAGGAATTAATTTATCGATCCAAATAAAAATTTCATTCACTTTTGTAAAATTTTTGTTATTTTTTCAAAAGCAAGCTCTTAAAATATCACCCGTTATAAGAAAAAAATACATTTACAGAATTTTCCAGCATTACCCCAATTATTCCAATAACATTTTCACGAATTATATTTTTCGTAATATATTTTGTCGATTATTTTATTATCAGTTATTTATATAGCGTCATCAATAATTAAAAAGGCCTTGAATGATATTTTGTTTTTTTTTACAAAATTAGGTCACTATTGAAAATTTTTTTAGATTACAAAATTTCCATTTTAATGCTGTTTTCAATTTGAGTTATAAAGAAGATTGAGGGCAGAAAAAAATGCACGTCATATATTAAGAAACATTATTAGAAATCAATATTAAGGATATTTCGATGATCTATGTACATATTTTATAAATAATCCTTTGCTCATGAAAAATAAATTACCATAAGAGGGGCTACTTCATAAAAATTAATTAAAAGATACATATGTTTGTAGATATTATGTAAATTTTTAAAAAATATGCTACAATGTGGTCTTATTGTTGTGTAGCGTTTTCGAATGTTTTCTAAATAAAGGAGAATAACATATGTATGTTATGAGCTTCAGGATATGGTGCTCTCCGCATGAGATAACATTTTAAATGTATTTTAGTCTTATTTTTATCTCTTTAAAAAAAACCGATGAAACTTTTTTTGACGCTATAGTTACAAATTTAGGTGGTACATATTTCAGAACGGATTATGGAAAATCTGTAAAAAAAAGATCAGTCTTGAAAAATATCATGTAAGCCCTTTTTTAGCTTTAAAAGTCGCTTTACACTATCTGAGTTTCTCATATAATATTATATAAAAAACTCAGAAGACGAAACACAAAGTGTAAACGAAGATGAAACGAATTAAAATAGTTGCTAATTTGAAATGAGAAATCATATGAGAAAATCAAATTTGGCAGATTGGCAAGCATCAATTCATCTCTGTTTCTCTTACCAGGTGTACACGTATGAAACCGATAATTTTTTTTATGAAAATACACGTTTATTTAAGAAAAATTATGTATTCAATCTTCAAAGTAATGGACATTGCTAGCTACAGATTGTTTCCATCTCACTGGCAATTTGTGAATGCCTCCCTCGCCTTGCTGTTTTTCAGTCAATTCATGCGGCACCCATCTTCCCACCTTCACAATCAATCCCATGGCTTTTAAACGGTGAGAAATGCATTGTTGGGTCACATTTAATTGTTCTTGCGTTTGACCATCATCCTCATCGAGTAAAGCTTGCAATTCGGCGTCTTTAATCGTCTTCCACGTTCTTCGTTTCTCACATCCAAATCCCCACTTTTAAACTTATTGAATCACTCGTATCACTGTGTTATGCTTAGAGCGTGCTGGCCGTAAGCTTCCACAAGCATTCGATGAGATTCCAAAGCAGATTTCTTCAATTAGAAACAGAAAAGCATTGATGTCCGCATATCGTAGTTTGTATGCACAAAATTCAAAATTTTTACAAGCAAAAAAAAAAATGTATTTGTTGTAGGTAGAACTAAATGTGAAGAAATGGCGCCAATGATTTGGTTTGACACAGCGTATAGTTTTAACTAGCGACACAGAGATGTCATTACACCTTAGATGTCATACTTGTACACATGGTAGATATAACAAAACAAAATTTTGTATTATATTATATTTTCTTTCAACAGCTTAGCAATATGAAACTCATAAGTATAGGTGTAAAAGCAAGTACTAAAGGTCATATAATATTTCTCCTGAGAGCTTCATTTGTGAAGAAGACGAAGTCTCATATGAGAAACTCTGATAGTGTAAAACGACTTTAAGTTTAAGAAGTAATGTAAAATTACATTACTAAGAAATCTTCCTGTTTTTATTTAATATGTATTAACTGAATTTTCGTGAATTATCTTGATTCGTATGTGGAAAGGAATTCTAACACTTCTTTTAAATCTATATTTAAAATTAGATTTTAATACATTTTGGTATCGCATCATATATTTTTTTTTTAACAAATCATTATTTTGATTTTGCTGTTTTAATTTTTAGTACATGCCATGGACACGACACCAATTGTTAAAACAATTCAAACAAATGGTAATTTTATTTTTTGATCTTTATTTTAATCATTTGGTAAAAAGGATTTTTAATAATTTAGTAAAAAGTAGAAAAACGCAAGTTAGTTTTAAGTTGTAAATGGAAATGCCTGATTCATGCTACCTAAAAATATTTTTGGTCTTACCTCTATTACCGAAAATGTATAAGTACCAATATTGACTGCCAATATATTAACTGCTACATACCAAAAAGTTGTTTAAACATAAATAACTACTAATGTTACTTCAAATTTCACATTAACCTAAAATGGCAAGAGCGTTCCAGATGGTGGAGCATGCTCGAAGACAACAGGTCGTCTCACAACAAATTTCATAGTGTGGACTTGAAAAAAGGTTTTCATCGATGAAAATCAATAGGTTTTGATTTTCGTTAACGGCTCGAATACATACTACGATGGTATCCCAGTAATCTCCACCGTGTCAATAAATAGCCTATCCGCTCATCTTACTTGTCTTCAAACGCCGTCTTCGAGAATGCCAGACTATCTAAACCGTCTTTAGAAAATAATATACCTACTATTATGTTTACTGACATAAAACGGAGTTAGTAATTATACATTTATATGGTAAATATGTATTGCATCTTATATTTGATTAGAGCTGTTTTTCTTGTATTTGTTATCTACCAAAAAAAATTTTGTAACCCTTAACATACTTAATACTGCCATTTTAAATTTTTGAGCAACAAATATAGACTAGTTGATTGCAGTTTTCAAAATTTCTGTCATAATTATTCCTACTACTACCATTCTTAGGCTTTAGCTATTCAAAATTGGTGGGCAAATTAATGAAAATCCACGTAATAAATTTGTTATTATAATAAATTCCAAGTTTTACTTAAGAATAAGGCAACATTTGTTGCTAAAATATTTATAAAAAATATTACAATATACAGTACATACCTACAGTATGTTCAACTTTGTAATAGCTTCCTTATGCTGTGCTAATATGCATAAGAAGTGGTGAAGGTTCGCAAGTAGCGTTTACTATAATAAAAGGTAGTGTAGTATAGTAGTGTTTACTGTACTAAAATGTCGGTAGTGAATACTTATTTTGGCATGCATAAAAAAAAAATTGTGAACACTATTTTCTAATTTAAAACTCAAGTGTTTACTACTTACTTTTTGTTTAAATGCCATTTTTGAGATTTGCGCCCAATCGACTTTGAATTTCTTAAACGTGTGATTTATTTTAAAATTTAATATGAAGACGTATTTGAGTGTAATTTCTGTTAAAAAAAATCCCATAAAGGATGTGCTAAAGGGTTAATACACCTTCTCTGTTTCCAATTTGAAAGTACCTGTAGTTAAAAGAAGAAATTTGTAGTGTTAGACTAAAATATCTTTTCTAATTGTATTTAACTTACAATAAAGAAATTCTTTTATGAAGAATAACAAAAATATAACATTTTCTCCAAATGTTATGTTTTTTTTTTTAAAAATTTTCCAAATTTCCTTTTCGGAGGTCCTAGAGTGGTGCACTGGCCCCTCTAAGGGCCTTGGGAGAAACTTCCCTACCACCCTCTGTTCAGACCTGACCATATGCTGGGATGATATTAGTTATAGTTACCAAACTCAGTCTTACTTGGCAAAACACATTATAGTAGCAATACTAGTAATAACTTTCTGAAGTAACTTTAATCTTAAAGAAAAGAAAAACCAAACAATTGAAAAAATTAACAAATGTTAAACATTTGTTTGCCCTACAATTTGTTTCAATGATCGAAATAAATTTCATTCATTAAAGTTTTCATCATGGAAGGATTGAAACTTTTCATTCAATTTTAAATATTTTTCATTGAATGATAAAAATATTTTTCTTTTAATTGATATATACATGAGTATATATATTTTCTATCAATTAAAACACAAATATTTTTGTTTGCAATGATAGAAATTTTGAATTTTTTAAGAGAAATTCGAAATGAGCGATTGAAATATGATTTACCAAGAGCCAAGTTTATATTGGTAAGCGAAAGAAAGAAAATGTTTCCTAACGTCTTTAATCTATGTAGTCATAGCTAGTATTGGGCAATAACATAGAATGTGTAGCAAAGTCTCCTTAGTCACAAGAGTCATTACAGTGCATGCATGTATAGGTTGTCTGCCACCAAACAGAGCTTTTTGGCGTGATACTTCAAAAAACAATGCCGAGAGACTACTACAGTCAATAAGCTGCATTATTTGCGAGGAAGTGAGTGCAAGTTAAGTAAAGCCTTTTTGATGAAGTAAAAAAAATACGGTGTTAACCCTCTAGCAGGACAATTTTATTGTGAAATGACAAAAACGAAAATTGATTAATTGTGTGAATTTTCAATGAAGTTGAAAATCAAATTAGAGTCACGGTTTTGGACTCAGGCGGAAACATTAGTAAAATGGAAACACAAAATTATTTTTTGCAATATTTAAAATGCATTTTCATTAATTAGTATAGTCAACTATCTGGACTGCGCTGTCCAGCAATGGTACATTGATGAAATATTTCTTAATTTTTTGTTTTTCCTTCATAAATGTACACTATTACGCATTCTGTGTTCGTTAGCAAACAAAAATTTTGTTTTATAAAAAAAATCATTCTCGCCAAGGTGATTTGAACACACGCCACAAAATAAAACTTTACTTACTTAGTTAGCTGGCGCTACACCCGATGATCGGTCTTTTCCGCCTCTACAAAGCTTCGCCATTCATCTCTGCTATGTGGCGTCAGTTGATAAGGCCAAGTGCAGTCAGATTGCCCTGCACCTGGTCTTTCCAACAGAGATTAGGACGTCCTCTTCTGCGTGTTCCTCCACCGTGGTTTGAATAAAACACCCTTCTAGCCGGAGCATTTTCTTCCATTCGCTCAACATGACCTAGCCAGCGGAGCCGCTGTATTTTTATGCGCTTGACTACGTCAGTGTCGGCGTACAGCTCATCGTTCTATTTTATTCGATACACGAAGTATCTTACGAAGTATCTTCCTCTCGAACGCTCCTAACAGCCTCTCATCCTTGATGGTCAATGTCCTCGTCTCTGCGTCATATATTAGAACGGGAAGGATGAGGTTCTTATAGAGCCCGTTGTAACACCTATTGGCAAGAGTTAATCTCCGCTAGATCTCAAGGCTGACATTATTGTTGGTGTTAATGCTGTATCCTAGGTAAAAGAAATCCTTGACGACTTCAAAAGTACAATTGTCAATAGTGACATTTTGTCCAAGACGCCGTGACTCTTTGTTTGTTGACACAAGGTGTTTCGTTTTGTCCTCGTTCACCATTAGACCCACTCGACGAGACTCCCTTTCCAGGTTGAAGAATGCTGCACTGACTGCTCGATCGTTTTTGCCAATGATGTCAATATCATCAGCGTATGCTAGCAGCGTGATACTCTTGTAGGAAATAGTGCCAGGGATGTCGATGTTCGCAACTAGAATTATTTTCTCCAGCATAAGAAGTCGCATGATAGGAAGTCACCTTGTCTGAAACATCTTTTGGTATCAAATGACGCAGAGAGGTCTGTCCCAATTTTCACTGCGCTGGTGGTGTCGGTGTCAGATATTGCGGCGTACAAGTGATCGCTAATAGTGCTGTCGAACGCAGCTTTATAATCGACGAATAGATGGTGGGTGTCGATGGTGGATTTACTAGGCCTGAAGCCACACTGATAAGGTCCAATCAGTTTGTTGACGATGGGCTTCAGTCTTCCAATCACTTGGCTTGCTTTCAATGCCAAGTGAGTGGAACAGAATTTTCCGATCGTTGGACCAAAGAGACTCTCCTTGCCCACGTTGGCATTAAAGTCGCCTAACATGATTTTAATATTGTGGCGGGGGCAATGCTTATAAGTTTTGTAGAAGTCATCTTTGTTCGTTTCATCCTTCTCATCCGTCGAAGCATGGACACAAATTAGGCTGATGTTGAAGAATTTTGCCTTGATACGGATAGTGACTAGGCGCTCGTTTACGTCGAGACTAGATGAAGCAGTCTCTTCCCAAACACAAATCCAACACCAAATTCGTGTCTCGACGCATGACAGCTGTAGTAGATATCACAGGATGTTCTGGAGCAACCCTGTTCGGACATTCCAGGTGCATATCCGTAAATCGTTTGGCAATTTGTTAATGCCTCGCCATAAAAAGTATTCGTTTTTTGAGTCAAACCAGTCATCGAGCCAGTTTTTCACGTTTTCGTACGAATCGAAGTGCTACTAAGCAAGTTCATGCCCAGTTGATGCAAATAAATGGTAGTCAGATGGAGCCAAGTCTGGTGAATAAGCCGCATGGGGGAGGGCTTCCCTGCTGAACGAATCACCAACAGTTTTACGAACAGTTTTGTTCGATGTGATGGTCCATCGTCTTCAAGAAAAATCACTTTGTCTTGCCTAGCTTGATATTCTGGACGTTTTTGGCGCAAATCACGGTTCAAATCGGCCAATTGTTGTTCGTAGCGTTGACCAGTAACTGTTTCACCTGGTTTCAGAAGGTCAAACCAAATAAGAAAGAAATTCATATCTTCATGCGTACAGTTTTACCTAGCGTCATATACCCTACACAGCCTCTGAAATTAAAAACCTCTGTATTCAGTGATGAGTAAAATTTTTTTTTTAGGGGGTCTCTGCGTCAAATATTTTTTTTATCAGCCTAACTCAGTATATAAAGTTTTGTGTGGGAAGTAGACTTGGATATTACCCAATGATAATAATTTTCGCATCAATTACTTTTGAAGTTATTTTAACAGTTTATATAAAATTGGTTCCGTTTACATCACTATTTCCTTTGAAATTTCACTATTGGTAGACGTGGTGAATTTCATTCAATACGTGGTATGCGAGGTACCACGTCCACTTGATCGATTTACCTATTTCAGAACTTAACCTCTTCCAGACGATAAAAATCTTTGCATCAATTTTGGTTGAGATTGCTTCAAATTTTACTAGAGTTACTGAGTACACAAACAGACGGACATGGCTAAATCGACTCCGATATGCACGCTGATCATTTACATACATAGATATGTTCATACCTACCACGTAATTGTGGGTATTACCAGTAACCGTTAAAAACCAATATATACAGGTTATAAAAAGAGTGTGCTTCATACCACACTTGTGTAAAAAATAATAGCGTTCATTAAAAATTTAAAAAGTGAACACTGTATGAGAACACGTACAAATTTTGCCTTTAAACTAGTTCGAAATAAAAGTAGTACTGAACACTACATTATATATGTATGTAGTCAGCTATGTTCTTTATTTCACTTTCGAGTGAAATTTAAATTTTTAAAATATGAATTAGATGAATATATTTTTAATTGTAAGAGAACACTTTTATCACAAGTGTAAAAAAGTGCAGCAACGAGATTTTTGAATAACTTCTAAACTGCAACTTTTTTAAAACAAATTTGTGGCTGCCATTAGTTAGTGAGAGCGATGAGTGAGTATTTTGAGCAGGTACACAATTATCAAATAAAGGACTATTAATGGATTCAAAAACGCTTTGCATTTTGAGTACATTTGAGTACATTTATATACAGAGAAAAGTTTGCTACTTTAATGTAAATTACCAATATCGTTTTGGTTCGTTTTCTTTTAATAGCGCCACAGCCCAAACGTTACCCAAAATGCTGCAACTGTGGTGAGCGATATCCAGCGTCATATCGCGGTTGTGTGGTAGTTACAAAAAAAAAAGTAGTTACAAAAAGAGAGTAAGAGACCAAAAAACTAAAAAAGTCCCTGCTGAAACAGACAACAGCAAAAGACCCATGGTATATACAAATAGAAAAAGCGCCAAAGAATCATATACTGATGCCATTAAATCAACAGCCCCCGTTGCCCAAAAAGCAAGCATACCCGATAAAAAACAAAATGTCCTTTCAGTTATTCTTGAAAAACTAGAGGCAATAGAAAGTCGCTTAGACAACTTGGAACAAAATTATTATTGTGCTTCTGTTTGCTCTCAAAATAATGGAATGGAATGCAAATGGTTTGCTTCAACACAGAAACGAATTAGAATTGCTTTTACAGACAGAAAACATAGACATATGCCTAATAAGCGAAACACATTTCACAAAAGAATCGTACATCAAATTTAAAAACTATAATTCTTATCACATTATTCATCCAAGCAATAATTCCAGAGGTGGAAGTGCTGTTATAATTAAAAACAACTTTAAACATCACCAAGAAAATAAACTCTCTACTGAAGAGATCCAGGCAACAACCGTTACAATTGAAGAAAGTGGTTCCAAAATCCAAATAACGTCCCTTTATAGTCCATCGAGACATATCAAAAAATGTGAACAATACATAGATATGCTGAATGTACACAGACATAAAACTATAATTGGTGGCGACTTTAACGCAAAAAATAATCACTGGGGATCCAGACTAAATACCATAAAGGGAAAGGAATTACTTAAAGCACGTCAAGCCACGGGATTTGATATCGTCTCCACTGGTTCTCCAACATACTGGCCAACTGATACAAGCAAACTGCAAGCAAGCTGGATTCGATTTAAATTCTGACCATTCACCAATATTACTTACTTATGGATGCAACATACTACACACGCAACCCAAACCGATATTAACGAACCGTCTAACAGACTGGAACTATATTAAGGCACAGATGAACGAAAATATCGACTTATCCGGCAAAATACGAAACATTAAAGACCTAGAGAGGGAAACCCATAGCTTTACGAGCTTGATTCAACACTCGGCATGGCGCAGTACGCCACTGGTGAAAAGCATATTTATCCGCCCGAAATTCTAAATCTAGTTTTAAAAAAAAGAAAACTTCGCAAAAAATGGCAACAATCACGTTTAGCACAAGATAAAAGAAACCTTAATAAGTAATGCCACTCAAAAATTTAGACGAAAAATCAGAGAACTCAAAGATGAAAATACTAAGAAATACCTTACGAGCTTGACATATGACAGCAAAACAAATTATTCTCTCTGGAAAGCTATGAAAAATTATGATAGACCGATTTCCTAAAACCCTCCCTTAAGGAAAAATAACAATGAATGGGCAAAAAGCAACATTGAGAAGGCAAACGTACTTGTTGAATACCTTATCAACACCTTCAGTCTAGAAGAAACTCAGCGCATAGAGCCAAATATTAACCTAGACGACAAAACTATTCCGCTGATAAAAAACAAAGAAATTACTGCAGAAATTAAGAAGCTATAGTTAAAAAAATCACCAGGATACGACCTCATAACTAGTGAAGTTTTAAAAAAATTACCACCAAAAGAAGTGGCTAAGCTTGCACAAATATTCAATGTGGGAATAAAATTAAAACAGGTTCCAAGCTACTGGAAAGCTGCTGAAGGTGGTGATGGTTTTAAAACCAGATAAGGATCAACACTCTCCAGCCTCGTATAGACCAATTTTGCTCCTGCCAGTCATCGGAAAAGAAATATTATCCCAAATCATCAGGTTATATTCCGAAAAAAGCGTTCAACGATCGAGTTAGTACACAGAGTTACGCACGAAATCGAAAAGACCTTAGAAAACAAGGAAACTAGTTCAGCTGTGTTTCTTGATATCTCTAAGGCTTTTGATGGGGTCTGGCATTCTGGCCTGATTTATAAGCTAAACAACCTTCTGCCACAGCAATACTGTAAACTGTTGGAATCATATATTGCCGAAAGGTTCTCGAGTTAAACTAGATGATGCGTATTCAAAACTATATCCTATAAATCGCGGGGTCCCTCAGGGAAGTATACTAGGCCCGTTGTTGTACCTGCTGTATACACATAACTTGCCTGTAAACTCAATCTGTGTTGTGGGAACTTTTGCAGATGACACGGTAATAATAGCTACAGGTCCAAATAACAACGTGTCTACCACTAAGATACAAACCGCTCTCCAAGAAGTTGAACAATGGACCAATAAATGGAAACTGGTAGTAAATAGCTCCAAGTCTATCCACGTCGACTTTACCAACAAAAGAAAAACCCAAATTCCATTGTTTCTAAACAGTGAAAAAAAAACCTGCGAAATACTTGGGTATGAACCTAGATGCCAAACTTAGATGGAAGGTACACGTCAAGAAAAAACTAATAGAGCTGAAAATTAAATACAAAAAACTAACTTGGCTTATTGGCACTATTCCGGCGTTACTTTGCGATGTTACACCCAGACAATAGCAGACTTACGAGTACATGCATATGTAAAGGTTAATTTTGCATTGAAATTATTATACAAATGAAACAAATATTGACAAACATTTGTAGTAGTTTACACGTACAAGTTCACAATTATAGGAATTTGATGAAACCACTCTCACAAAAATTTTTTTACAATTATGTGAGAATTTCCTCATTTCACATATTTGTTAGTTGGTAAAATAGGGCACCATATACGAATAAGACGACCAAGTTAATAAATATATCACAATAAAACAGCTACATCATTTCCATTCTTTATTATTCGTGCCTGCGCAAAGTGTCCGGGGTTCAAATCTCGGCACAGGCAAAATAAAAAAAAGTAGAAAAAATTAATTTTTCTACACGGCACCACCTCTTGGCAGGCAATGGCAAACCTACAAGAGTAAAAATTTCTATGAAAAGCAACTTCGCCGTTCGGATTCGGTATTAAACTGTAGGTCCCATTCCTGTACAAATATAACACGCACAACATGAGTGGATGAGAAAAGCTCGGCCTAGGCCCTCCATGGGCTGTTGTGCCATTAAAAGTAAGTAAAGCACCACATAGCATTTTAATTTAGTTGTTATCTTACTTATTTTCTCTGGCTAACATTTTGTCACATGTTTTTTTTTTTTTTTTTTGTCAAACTGTACTCTTTTTTTATTGACAGTTCACAGTATGATAGTTATAGAAACCAGGGATGGTAAACAACATGCTAGTTATGCATAGAGCTGGGCTTCGTTAATCAAGAAATTAACGTCGTTATTAATTAACGAAAAGGGTTAACCAAAAATTTAACATCGTTCGTTTATTCCGAAAACTTTACTTTGTGAATCAAAAAAATAAAAAATATATATGTAGTTTTTCTCCAAAAACACCGATCCCGTTTAGCTTTTCTTCAGCCAGTCGTCAACTAAATCGTGAATTATGCTTTTAAGCGACCTTTTGTTCTCCTTGATTATTGTTGGCTGAATGACAGTACCGCGTAGCAGGCCAGCACAGTACCAACTACTCCACAGCGACCACATAAAAGTGTAATAGTTACATGAATTTAAAAATTAACTCATTCTGTTAAAACCAATGTGTTAGAGTGTCTTACATCCCTAAGATTTTTTATGACCTACCCACTAGCTCACTGCGATTTGATATTGTTAGTGAAGCTAAGATAATATTTTCGCTGAACTTTGTCTTCACTTTCTGTATTGTCTAGAGCTCCAGAAACGTTCTCGTTTTAGTACCGTTACCAGTACGAGAGTGAAGGCTTTTTATTAAAGAGAAAAAAGTTTTAAATATTAAAAGTTTAATTTTTCGCAGGTTATAAGGTTATAAGTGGCACAGTCAGCAGTTGACGCAGCGCTAGGGGTTGAGTTTTACTTTTTTGCAAGAGTGAAAGAGCTTGGCCAGGTACAATAGTAGGCGTATAATCGTATTATTGCGTGCGTAAGTGTAACATAATAGCTCGTCACAATACTTGGTTCCATTTACAATTTATTGTAATCATCAAGCATTTGGTGAATAAATACTAAAAACATAGTGGAACGACAAACAAAGCGGTAAAAATCAAGTCTGTGTTTATTGTTCAATATTTCCTTAAACTAAAGAAAGCACGGAAAAACGTTAGGGGGATAGACAAATAGAAAAAATCTCTCTGGTTTAATACATTTTTTTGACATTTCTGTTTTTACATCTTCGTAGCTTTTACCATATTTCTTTATTTTAAAATTCTCAGCAAGCCAATCACATCGAATAATAACACAGTGCGGCAACATTTTCTGTATTGGATGAGTTAATGGCGTCTTGTAAAGCTTGAATCGTAAATAGGGAACTAATTTCTGGAATTTTAAACTAATTGCTTAGATATTCGCAGTTTAAGTTTACTTGTTATCTAAACTTATTGGCTAAAATTACACTCAAAATTAGAATAAGTTTTTGATATTTATTTTGTAAAATGTAAAGTGGCTGTTGTAAAGTTTTTCGGTACCTAGAGATCCATATTTGACGTTTTTTATAGTAAAATTCCACATAAAAACCGTGTTCGTTAAAACTCATGCTCAACTTACTTCACAAATTTTTTCTTTCTACATTTATTACGCTTGTACAGTACATTGGTTAAGATTTAGTCGTTTAGGAGGTGGATCACTTCTTTTCGTTTAACTTTCATCTATACTCTTTTCTTCAGCATCGATAGATGCTACTTTTAGCCACTTTGTGGTCGCTGTAGCGTAGTGGTAGTGCGTTGGACTGTTACGCAGAGTATCCGGGGTTCGAATCTCGGCACAGACAAAAAATAAACAATTTTTCTACAAGATTAGAAAATGCCTATGAAAAGCTTTTCACTTCGCCGTTCGGATTCGGCATAAAGCTGTAGGTTCCTTCCATTCATGTACAAATATAACACTCACAACATGAGTGGATGCGAAAATCTTGGCCTTTGGCGCTACTTACTTTTATAGTCGACATATTTTATGCATTAAATCACTACGTGTGAGTTGTGATCGCTGTATCGTAGCGGTAGTGCGTTGGATTATTACACAGTGTCAGGTGGTCGGCACAGGCAAAATAAATTAAAATTTAAAAAAATAAAATAAAAAAATAAAATAAAAAAATAAAATAACAAAATAAAATAACAAAATAACAATAAAAAATAATATAAAAATGAAATTAAAAAAAAAAAAAAAGTAACAACATCAAAATTTATACACGGCACCACCTCTTGGCAAGCATTGGCAAACCTACAAGAGTAAAAAATCGGATTCGGCATAAAACTGTAGGTCCCTTCCATTCATGTACAAATATAACACGCACAACATGAGTTGCTTGGCCTTTGGCGCTTCATAGTGGCAGTCATAGTCGACACTGATAAACTGAAGTACATTGTGGTAAAGGCATAACACTTGCCACAATGGCAGTCTATCTCTTTATCGGTGTCTTGTGAGATTGTATTCCTTCGCTCAATTTTCCTCCCACCTATCAATCTTCCTTCCACTCAACACAATGCTCTGCATTCATAAGGGTACACCCTGTTTGTTGAATGAATCAATAAAAATAAATAAAAAATATATACCGTCATCTGCCAATATCTATTTTAACACGGTTTTATCTTTTTACACTGCTTAACAAAAATAAAAATTGTTTTAACCACTTTTCCAAATAAAAGAGCCACTTTCAGAAATAAAGAAGCATCTTTGTCAACTCAAATTATTTCACACCATTGTAAACAGCGAAGCTAACTTGCTTTAAACTTTAGTTTAATGGTAAAACGCCACAGGTGCGAATCAAAAATAATAAAAGCAATTTCATCAGTTGACCGTTATTACAAAACGAAACAGTTGTATTCGCGCAAGTATGCTTTATTATTTTAATTGTAATGTTTTTGAATGATATGAGGCAAAAAGAAAACAATTAGTTTCGACACGAAAACGAACGATTTTTTGCTTTGTGTTTAATTATTTGAGGTTTAATTATTTTATGTAATGTTTAGCTTTGGTTTTTACTAAAACAAAAAAAGAAGTTTTAACATTTTTCAAATAAAATTGATATAAAAAAAAGGAAATTATGAAAAAGTATAAGTTTTCTTTATTTACTTGGAACACATAACAGGTTGTTATACAACACTCATCAAAGGTTTATATCCTTGTCTTTTTTTATACGGTTTCTATTTGTACGGTTATTTCAGGAATGAATCATCTTGGGAAGTATACAAATGGTTCGAGTTTTTTTTTGAATTTGGGCGTGACCTCATTAACAAAATCACATAAAATAAAATATTTTTTAAGCTTTGACTGTTTCTCAAAATTGTCAGAGAGGTGTTAATAAAAACATTTTTTAGGCTCGGGAGAGCTCAGCTCCCAAACATATTACGAAAATTTTTTTTAATTACACTTTTTATTGAGACTTAATCTTGGTAATATCCTTTATATCGGTTTTTTTTTTAGAGGTGGAGAACAATAAATTGGCAACACTGTTTTCTGTGACAGCCGATTTGACAGTTCTTGGTTGTTTTGAAGTTAGTTTTGTTTGGCACTTCATTAGGAACAGACTCACGCCGGAGCAACGTTTGCAACTGGTTCAAATTTACATATTTTGGAAAACACGGTTGAATTCGAGAAACGCATAGGGCATTACGTACGTTTTATGGTGCTCATAATCGTCCATCAAAGCGATTAATTCGAGAAACTTTGGATCGTTTTCGCAATTTTGATGATGCAAATGTGTCAATTCATCATCGTGCTCAACAATTAACCTTGCGTCCATCCACTTTATGGAAAATTTTTTGTAAAGATCTTGTCTTCTTACGTGCTTACAAGATTCAATTTGTGCAGGAATTGAAGCAACACGATCGTCGTTCGCGCCAGAATTTAATTAGAAAAGTTTTTTTCAGTGATGAAGCATACTTTTGATTCAATGGCGTACAGAATTTAATTTGAAAAGTTTTTTTCAGTGATGAAGCATACTTTTGATTCAATGGCTACGTCCACAAGCGATTTTCCAAACACCATTAGAAAAAGTCACCGGTGCGACTTTAAGTGCCGATGGAATCATTAGTCCATATGTCTTGAAAAATGAGGATGGTCAGAACTTTACAGTCAACGATGAGCGGTACATGATTTCAAACCTTTTCGTTTTGACGCTTTATTTCAGAAATATAGTCTGATTTGCTACGAAGAGTGTGTGAAAATTGGATTAGATTACGCCATGTACGCGCCAGCCGCGGCGGTCACATGTCCAAAATCATATTCAAACATTAATGTCAAAAAATTATCAGTAAAATTCATAGATATTATAATCATTTTTTGTGTTTTATTTCAATTTAAAGTTCTCCGCCTCTAAGAAAAAAGACACTATACTATTAATTTCATATGCATAACCACAATTGCAAGCACATTTCCGTCACATATTAAAATAACCGCCGTACCCCGACCTACGCTACGGGCAACTCAGCTCCCCGAAACAATTTATGAGCTTCCCTAGAAAATTTTTGAGACTTTTAAAAAAATATTCTGGTATATTTATACTTTCTAATATCAGAAAACTATTTTTAACAAAAAGTTTCTAGCTCCTCCAAAAATATTACACTAGTTACGACCATGTACGAATAGAATCAGATGGTTAATATTGTTACAATTATAATCTAGTTCGTACTGTTCATTTATTCTCAACAAAGTTGAGTGATCGGACCACTGGATTGTGTGTTAAAGCAAATTATTGCACCTTTATTAAATACTTTCACCCCTCAACAACACTGTATTTACTTTACAATTATCTTTAACATTTGATTTTTTCACTTTGACTGTCAAACTGTGACTGTTTTTCATTTCCTTCATTGCTGCCGTATTCACAACATAGATGGTGCCACTTCAACGTTCATTTCAGAATAGAAATCGTATTTTCCAGAAATTTCTGTGCTCTGTGTCATTTGTCACGAACAACTATCATGGCCACAAACCATAAAGCATTTGTTGCTTCTAGATGACGTAGATCGTTATCTAGATGACTACACATGTACATACATAAATAGGTGAGCTTTTCTTTATGCATTCGGTATTCATATTTACTTGCAGATACGATAAATGATAATCGTAATAGGTGCAACTAGTAAAAACGTTTGTATGTATATGTTTGGTCACATATCTTGCTTTGGACAATAATTATAAACGCTTTCCATATAAACGGTATTTTTAGTTTTATTTATATGTGGAAATAAATAATGTAATTTCATAAACACGTTCGCCTAACAGTAACCATTAGTTTACTTACAGCAAAATCAATTTTTATTTGTTTTCAAAATGAACGTAACCTGAAACAGCCTGCGTCGATCACGCAGTTAAATTAATTTGATTTCGTGTTCTTTGATCAGGGGACAGCCAAGTGGCCTTACTGATATCTTGATGTGAGAATCTGTAATGCTTCGTGTGAATCGAAATCGATCAGTTTCATGCCGTACTTTCCGATCTTCGGAGTACCAAAGAGACTCTTGCCCACCCTAACATTAAAGTCGCCTAACACGATTTTAATATCGTGGTGGGTGCAATGCTCATAGATTTTGTCGAGGAGCTCGTAGAAATCACCTTTGGTCACTTCGTCCAACATATAATTTGAGCCTTTGATCTTGATAGCAGTAGTAAATGTACAAATATGTTCTTTTTGAGCAACCTTGTCCCGTCCATTGCATTTCCTGGACAGCTGTCATGTTAGCTCGATATTTTTAGAGGGTTCGGGTATTCAGGATGTATTTCCGTAAATCTTTGTCCTTTATACGTTTGCAGGGGTTGCTCACATTAGTGGGTTCCAAATCCGAAGATTGTTGTGAGGTTTCATTAGTGTACTGTGTTTAACGTAGATAGTTGCAAGCCCAACACACAATCATGTATTCAAGGTAACTCTGTGACGAGTGTTACATCGCTATCCAGAGACGCCACGAGGAGGCTATGTGTCGGCTTGAGACGGAGAAGCGCAGGGACCAAATGTAG
This sequence comes from Palloptera scutellata, assembly GCA_958295655.1. Classification (NCBI taxonomy): domain Eukaryota; kingdom Metazoa; phylum Arthropoda; class Insecta; order Diptera; family Pallopteridae; genus Palloptera; species Palloptera scutellata. Next base: position 15,073,322 of record OY282453.1, read on the forward strand.
ACTAACCCATTTAAATTTCCAAATTTGCTCTTGAATTATGCTTTGATGACGAGTCAGTACTTTATTATAAAATGTTGCTTTTTTCGTTATGACTACATATGTTCTAATTTTTTTTCCAAAAATATTTATGGAAACTTTGTGATCTTAGAAAACATTTAACATATCTTTTCAGTGCCAAGTACGACTTTTGAAGGGTTGAGCGTTTTATAGTTGCTTTAAAATCCATAACTAAGTACTTGTGGAAAGTCAAAATTAGCAAATTTTATTTTCTGAATACTTTTACTTTGCGTTTATCAGTCAGCATGTTTCGCCTACTTTGTTTTTACGACGTAGTTCATACACATAATGGGTCTGTGTTAAACCATATACTTAGGTAAAATTAAGTAATAATTCAACCTTAGTATGAAAGAGAAAATATTGAGCAAAAATCGTAAAGAAAAAGACGAGAGGAAGATTTAGGATCAAATCCGCATTCAAAAGGAGAACATTTTTCTCGATCAATTAGTGTTTTTTTTTTTGATAAAATAGAAGCAAGAAATATTGCAATTACTGAAATTAATAAAATTAAAGAACCTATAGAATTAATTAACAAAATTATTTATACTACTAAATTAATAGACTTTATGATTGGAAGTCATATATACTTTTCATATTCTGCAATTTTTTGGAATCCACTTTAATTGCTGTCTCATTGAAACGAAGTGATGATTATTATTAGTTAGATTCGTTTCTTAAGATTATCCAGATTTGTAATTGTTGTTACGAATGCCTAACTTTTACTACGAATTTCGGACTAGGACTGAATATAATGTAGAAAAAATAATTTAGTGGTATCTTTTAAGGTAATCCTTAATAGAAAATTATAATTGCGTTGCTGGTCACTATACTTCGCTGTGCAAGCTTTGACTTTTGGAATGTCTTTACATCTTTTTAAATTACTTAAATATCGATAATACACGTATTATTAACGTTAGAATCTGAATAAATGTTGGTCATTGATTTTTATAAAGTTTTGCGTGTCTTTACTTAGAATTTTTAGAAATCATAAAATTTTTTGTTTAAACAATAATTTTAAATGAATGAAATGTATTATAGCGTAGCACAGCTAAACGCCCGATTACGTTAACATTGTTTTATTGCATAGGTTCGGGTGTATGCATGGTGTTGCGAGGTTAGCTCAAAATTTTTAGATATTTTACCAATTCTATGGCCAATGACTTAGTTTGAATTTTGAATGACTGAAAGTTATTGCTAGTATTAAGTTACAATTCTAAAAATATTACGTACATTTTAACGAAAAACTAACCTAATAAAACGATACCGAATTATATGCAACAAAATTAAATTTGTTGCATGTGATTTGTGCTGTGATTTTTCAAAAGTTTAATATTTTCCTACAGTGTAATTTATAGAATGAATTCAAAACTGCAGGATAAGTTTCGTTTACATTTAATTTAAATTTCCAGTATTATTGAGGTTTGATTTTGGATATAATACTCTTCAATCGTAACGAACACCCAAGATTTATGAGTATATCAGTATTATATATATTGTCTAACTAAATCCGTAACGCCTCTAAAGTCAATGTTTCTTAATTTATAATATGTATCATGTCAACTTATAAATACAGCAACGATATTTTTTCTTGTAACGTAGTATGGTGTAGGGTATTTTAGTTTCGACAAATAATTATTTTTATATAAGTGTAAGCGGCTTATTTTAACAAGCTTTCGTTATGGTGCACCTAGCATAACGCGTAGCATGTCCAATTTATAGCTTCTACTGTTTTTTTCAGTGTATATGATTCAATTTTGCTACTTTTTCCTTAATTATTTAACGATGGTTATTGGCTTTTAACTCAGTTGTATATATAAAATATCTTACATATTTAATTTACTTCAATATGTATTACAGTGACCACACCACTATTTGGAAATAGCCGCAGTTACGTGGATCCTCATACTTACGAAGATCCAAATCAAGCTATACGTGAATTTGCTCGTGAGATTGATGCTAATTATATTACAATTGAAGCTATAATTGGTACATATTGATTAATATTTGTCAGGAATAGTAAAAATTTATAAATTTTAAATTGTGTGAATTTTAGGTGGTGGTGAATTTGGTGATGTCTGTCGTGGACGTTTGAAAATACCACCCAATTTCGTGCAAGACATCGATGTTGCTATTAAAACATTAAAGCCAGGTAAGATTAACCGTGCTTTCATAAAGTAATCAAGATATCCATAATAATTGAATTTAATTAACCACCTTATTTGTATGAAAATAGGTTCCTCGGAAAAAGCACGTTGTGACTTTTTAACGGAAGCATCCATAATGGGACAATTCGACCATCCCAATGTTATTTATTTGCAAGGCGTTGTTACGCGCTCGAATCCGGTAATGATCATAACAGAATATATGGAAAACGGCAGTCTCGATACATTTTTGCGTGTCAACGATGGTAAATTTCAAACACTTCAGTTAATTGTCATGTTACGCGGCATCGCTAGTGGTATGTCATACTTAAGTGATATGAATTATGTACATCGCGATTTGGCCGCTCGAAATGTTCTTGTTAACGCTCAACTTATATGCAAGATAGCTGATTTTGGGCTATCTCGTGAAATTGAGAATGCCAGTGATGCATATACAACAAGGGTAAATATTTACATTCACTATAAATGAAATATTAGTTCATAAATATACAGAGAAATTCAGAGGATCTCTTGTCTGTCAGTGGTGATCATAGAGAGAGTTAAAGATTGTTCTATCCTATTACTGTTTCTTTATTATAATACACAGTTCAACATCATATCTTGGAACAAGAAACGGTCTTGATGGGATTCAAGAACTAGCATAGTTTAGATATGGTATTAATAATATTTTAGTTTAAATAGTATAGATCAAAATAAGCTAATTATTATATACTTTACTTTTTCTTTTTTCCAAACCATAAGAAAAATTGGTAACTCTCATTACTTTTTTTTTTGGGTGTTGTCTATGTCCACTGATGAAATGCAAAAATTATTTATATATGTTTTTATAATTGTTTAATATTTGCAATAGTAATAGCTTGCATCAATGTTGACACAAACCAGGATTCGCCCATATTTTGTGATTTTTGCACACTAAAATTGGTATTTTGAATTTTTTTTTTTTTTTTTTATTTTTCCAATAGTATGTGTACATCTGTCTACATATGATAATTCATATACAACACTTAATACATTTCCTCACAGCAATTATTTGGATTTTAGTCAATACATTGATCAGTATCAATACATCGTTTATCTAGTAATTTTTGGATTTTCATTCTACTTTGTTAGATTAAATCTACTGGTCTTGTTTTTTTCAGTCTTCGCGGTTGTTCGATTTCTCTATTTGGTAATTGCGATACTTCACTGTTGATATGTTGTCTTACTGTTTCGTGGTGTTTTTTACTGTAGTTTGAAATTTCAGTGGTGATTGTAGGTATTTTTAAATCATGATGAATGTTATTGTTTGTGATGTACCAGTCCGCGTTTGCTATGCATCTTAGTATTGATGATTGTTGACGTTGTATTTTTAAAATATTGCTTTTCTTTGCTGTTCCCCATAGTTGCAGCCCATATGTCCATATAGGTTTTATTATTGATTTGTATATTAGTATTTTGTTGTGTAGATTTAAACTAGACTTTCTGTTCAGTAGCCAGTATAACTCCCGAAATTTCATTTTCATTTGCTCGCGTTTTTTTTCTATATGATAGTTCCAATTAAGTTTACTATCTATGTATACTCCCAAATATTTGGCGACGGTGTCCATTAATTTTAATGGGTTGAGGATTAATAATTTTTCTTGTTGTATATATAACTTGAACAGATTTTTGTTCATTTACTTTTATGTGCCATTTGCTGAACCAGTTCGTGATTTCATCAATATTTTCTTGTAGTGTTGCTGTTGCAGTTGTAATATTTTGGTGTGATGCCAAGATTACTGTGTCATCTGCAAATGTAGCTATAAGTGAATTTCTGCTGGTAGGCTGTGGTATATCTGCTGTATAAAGGGTATATAAAATTGGTCCTAGTACACTTCCTTGCGGGATTCCAGCTGTAATTTTTCGTAGTGTGGATATTTCATTTTTGTGTCTCACATAGAAGTGACGGTCTGAGAGATAGCTTTTTATCAATTGGTACAAGCATTCTGGTAATATTCTTTTGAGTTTGTAGAGAAGTCCTTTAATCCAAACTTTATCAAACGCTTTTTCTACATCGAGATAGATCCCAGTGCAAAATTGTTTTCTCTCTAAATCCGTGAGAATTTTATGCGTTACTCTATGCACCTGCTGGATTGTGGAGTGTTTGCAGCGAAAGCCAAACTGATGATCTGGTATTGCGTGAGTTCTTTGTAAAATTGGTTGTAGTCTGTCATATATGAGTTTTTCCATTATTTTTGATAGTGTTGGTAAAATGCTGATTGGCCTATATGATGATGCTTGTGTGGCATCTTTACCTGGTTTCTGTATTGGAATTATCTCTGCCACTTTCCATAGTTTGGGGTAGTATTTTAGTCTGAGCATTGCATTCATTGTGTTTCGAAGGTATTGTAGCGCTTTTAACGGAAGTTCTTTGAGCATTTTGCCTGTTATATTGTCGTAACCTGGTGCTTTCTTGTGGCTTATTCTTTTTTTAATGCAAGTTTCAATTTCATGTACTCTTATATATTGAGTGTTGTATTCAATTGTTTGATGCGTTTCTTCAATTTCATTTAGTTGGCTTGTTATTGAGTCGTTTGAGAATATTTTTTCGTAGTAGTTAGCAATTGTTGCTGCTTTTTCCTCATTAGATCTAGCCCAAGTGCCATTTCCTTTTTTTAAAGGCGGCTGGTGAAAAATTTTGTGAGTAAGATTTTTTACCGCTTTCCACAATGAATAATTTGTTTCTTCTGTTGGTGTTAGATTACTAAGATATTTTTTAATTTTTTTATTTTCGTTTTCTATTAATGCTTTTTTCAGGTTTTTAACAGCTTTGTTGTATTTTGTTTTATCACTTGGTAGCCTTGTAATTTGCCATATTTTTCGTAATTTCCTTTTGCTTTTAATTAGATTTTGAACGGATTGTGGCAAGTTTAATTTATCCGTTGCTAATGTTGGGGCCGGTGTTGATGTTATAGCAGCCTTAGTTAAGGTTTCGTTTAAGAATAGCAAGGCACTTTCGATTTCATCTTCATTTTTCAATGGAATATTCAATTCAAGGTTTGCTACTATATTTTCTTTGTACGTATCCCAGCATGTATTTCGATTATGTAGATTGTTTTCATTTACAGTTTTGGTGACCACCGTGTTATATTCAACAAGTATTGGAGAATGGTCAGATGAAAGTTCAAACAACGATTTTATTTTTAGTGCATCTTTTTTTAAATTTTTGATAATGCAAAAATCAATTAAATCTGGTATTTTATTTGAATCGCTAGGCCAATAGGTTGGTTCACCTGTACTTAGGAATTTAGCGTTGCTGTTTTGGATTGCTTTATACAAACGTTTACCTTTTTTATTAGTTAACCTGGATCCCCAGAGAGTATTTTTTGCATTTAGGTCCCCACCTATGAGATATCTATTTCCCACTGATCGAAAATAACTGACATATTGGTCAGTTGATATTGAATGTTTTGGGGGGCAATATATTGCTGACACTGTTATGGGTCCATTTTCATCTTTTATTTGAATGTTTGTTGCTTGTATATGTTCAGTTTTATATGCATTTAATTCGATACAATTAATTTTTTGCCGTATAATAATTGCTGTTCCACCATGGCCTGTGCCATCTGGATGATTAGTATTATAAATTGTGTACCCAGGTATTCTAAGGAAGTGCTTTTCCGTGTAATGAGTCTCAGAAATTAGTGCAATATCTATGTTATTTTTCATTAGGAAAATTTTAAGTTCTAGTGAGTGGTTAAACAGACCGTTTGCATTCCATACTACCACTTTTAGGCCGCTATACATTTCGGCAACTAAGCTTGGTTACAAGCATTGTTACAGCTTCCATCATCTTGGCAACTTGTTGAATCAATGACATCATCATTTCCTTAAGTTCATTAAGATTATGTTGTTGATTTTGTGTTGTACAGGCAACATCAATGTTAGCTGCTGGAATTGTGTGGTTCAATAGATTTGGCCTTGCTGCATCAACGTAGCTTCTATCTGCTGGGAATGGGTGGCTCGGGAGATTTCGTTTTGCTGCATCAGCGTAGCTTATACCTTCTTGTATTTCTGCCGGTTTTGGTAGTTCATTGTTTATATGTGTTTTTTCACGTAGAGGTGGAAAGCGTTTTATTTTTAAAGTTTTGTATACTTGACATCCCTTATAATTAGCTGTGTGTTCACCACCACATAAAGCGCATTTGGCATTTTGAGCCCCTTTACTTAACTGGCAATCGATTGTTTTATGTTTTCCAGCACATTTGACGCATACTGGATCTCTTTTGCAATAATTTTTTGTGTGGCCATACCTCTGGCAGTTACTGCATTGTGATATGATTCTCCTTGGGTACGGAGCTTCAAAATTTATCTTTGTATGTAGAAGAGTATCTATTTTGTATATTTCTTTATTATTTTTATTTGGTAAGAATTCCACATAAAACATTGGTAATGGTTTTTTAGTATTTTTTTGCTGCATATTATGAATATGGGCTACTTCATGACCTTTCTCTTTTAATTCAAGTTTTATATCTTCAGTATCAACCGAATAGTGCATGTTTCTTAACACGACTCTGAAGTTACGTTCTTCTTTCGGCTTGAATGTGTAAAATTTCGTATATTTTTCAGTAAGCATTTTTACTGACGCTCTATAGCTATCCGAGTCTGCTACTTGCACTCTGACTTCATTATTGACAAGAGATTGAAGTACAAATTTTTCCCCAATTGTATCTTTAAGCGCATCTGTTAGGAGCTTTATTTGTTCTACTCCTTCAATAAAGATAGGTGGTGGTTTATTTGGTTTAGGTGCTTTTTGGCTCATTTGCTGATTTTCAGGGTTTACTTCATCATTACCATCATCGGTCGAAAGAATTTCAAATCTATTTATTCTACTTGCTACTAGGGGTTTACTAAGCCAATAATTTAAAGTTGTTTGACTAGTATTTGTGTTTTTTTTAGAGGTTTTACCTGAACTTTGCGTTAAATTATTGTTTTTTTTTACTTACTCCGGTATTTTTAACTTGTTTGTTACTTTGAGGCGTGATGCAACTTTCAGCAGTTTTTATAGATTGGCTATTCTTAGACTTTGGAGTGTCTGTTGGTTTTAATATTTTAGCTGGTGTTGTTGTTGTGGATATAGCAACAGATACAGATGGTTTATTATTTATAATACTTGTTGTCATCGCTGATGATGAACTATTTGATGCTTTAGTTGTTGTTGTAACAGCCGTAGAAGTTGCACTAGATACGATAATTTTAACAGTGTTAGTTGTTTCAGTATTTCTATTAGAGGTACAAGCTGTAGTTGTGATAGTATTAATTGGTGGAGTGGTGAGATTAATAGTATTTTTAGTATTTATTGGTATTTCAATTTGTTGGGACTCATGTTGATTTGGTACAGTTGTAGATGTATGAGCGGATGTTTCATAACATGTTGCTAGACTTTGATGTTGTGATGCATTATGGTTTGCTGCTGCGTGCATATTGTTTGTATTTGTGCTCTTTTTTTGTTTTTGCATATTTTGTGTTGATTTGAGGAGAGCAGTATTTTGAAATAAAAGGGATATTTGAGCTTCATCTATTTCTTTTTGTTGTAATTTATTTGTAACTGGAAGTTCTTCATGCCTTTCTTGTAACTCTGCCTGCAATAATTCAAACACTTTATGACCCTTGAACTGAAAAAGAAAACTGCTGCGAACAAAATATAAAAATTTAATATCCAGTTTTGTGTACAAAAATTATAAATATAAATACAATGATAAATTTCAGATTTGGTTTTTTACTTCTTGAACCGGATGAAAATAGAAGAAACGTCATTGTACTTAGAATTTCAAACTACATAAGGAAATCATACGAGTATATTTTATCATGGAAATTCCTGTAAACTAAAACATATTTGAAGTGAAACAATTAATATGCGATATTTATTTATTTTCATTAAAAAAATCTCTTTGAAGTAACTGAATTTATACGAACTTCCATTTTTCAAGCGTTATTGGAAAACAATTTTTTACTTAATAATTTTGAATGGGATTTTTTCGCCATTTTTTATTTTAAAAAATGATAAAGAGGACGTTTGGTTGAAGAGAATGGGATTTTTGAAGGTCTTGGACAGCATAGCCTTATTCAATGGCTTTAATATTTATAGATGATAGTTCGATAAAGGCTAGTGAGGAAAGGTAAGCCTACGATTTTCAGTCTAATAGCTAATGATGGGCATTCACACATGAGATGAATGATCGTTTCATCCTGTTCCTCAGAGCCATAGCCCTGACAGAAGTCATTTAATGGCAGTCCTAGTCTTGCTGTCTGTCTCCCCATTATGCAGAGTCTCGTGAGCACCAAAGTCGTAATAGTTTTTTGCTAAATTTAAGTAGCTGGCCAGTACGTATTTTGTCTATGTTAGCCTGCTTATACCATAGGTATGCTCAGCTACCCATGATCTTTTTACTTAGTGGTCAGATTAACAAACGCGAGTGAGATACCAACAGTGTAGGAGAGTGTGAGATATCGGTAAGCAATGAGCCCTGTTTGGCTAACTCATCTGCCTTGCAGTTACCTAGAATATCCATGTGTCCAGACATCCACTGTCAGTCAATCTACAAATGACTCGACAAAAAATTTAGTGAAGATTGGCAGTCAAAAACAAGCTAAGATGTAGTGAATACGCCTTGGTTGCTGCTTGGCTGTCATTGAATATGCAAATGTTCGAGTCGAAAAAAACGAATCTTTCGAATCGGTCAGACGTGTTCTTTTAAGCCTCATATTTTTCTTTGTTTTTATTGTGTTCAAAAATTAAAATTTCAAAAAGTGACTATTGGTTTCTATTCAGCTAAGTGATTTATTTGTGATCTTTTAATTAAGAGAATTTCAAGCATTATTGTTTATTTATTTTTTTCATAATTCATATTTACATACATACATTATACTTTTGTCTCACAAGTCAAAAGTCAAAACCAAATTTAATTGTTATATTTAAAATTTTGTGTCTCTTTTTATTGTAATACGCGTAGAGGTAGATGTGGACGAGGCCCCAACTCCATCGCTGGCGTCTACTCCTGCCATTGTCGTCACAGACTTTTCACCGGTTGTTTTAAATACTCCGCTTGTTTTAAACACACTGATTACTAATACTCCAACTACTAGTAATTCAAAATCTACACCTTTGCCTCCACTTAAAGAAGGTTGTACTAGGAAATCTTAAATTTAGGCGTTTTTCGGCCCAGGAAGTTCTTGTTCGCGCAAATATTCCTTGTATGCTTTGCAGCTGACACTACTGAAGATGATGTAGTGGAATATTTTTTTTTTATTAATTTTCAATAGCATGTGTACATCTGTCTACATATGATAATTCATATACAACACTTAATACATTTCCTCACAGCAATTATTTGGATTTTAGTCAATACATTGATCAGTATCAATATATCGTTTATCTAGTAATTTTTGGATTTTCATTCTACTTTGTTAGATTAAATCTACTGGTCTTGTTTTTTTCAGTCTTCGCGGTTGTTCGATTTCTCTATTTGGTAATTGCGATACTTCACTGTTGATATGTTGTCTTACTGTTTCGTGGTGTTTTTTACTGTAGTTTGAAATTTCAGTGGTGATTGTAGGTATTTTTAAATCATGATGAATGTTATTGTTTGTGATGTACCAGTCCGCGTTTGCTATGCATCTTAGTATTGATGATTGTTGCCGTTGTATTTTTAAAATATTGCTTTTCTTTGCTGTTCCCCATAGTTGCAGCCCGTATGTCCATATAGGTTTTATTATTGATTTGTATATTAGTATTTTGTTGTGTAGATTTAAACTAGACTTTCTGTTCAGTAGCCGGTATAACTACCGAAATTTCATTTTCATTTGCTCGCGTTTTTTTTCTATATGATAGTTCCAAGTAAGTTTACTATCTATGTATACTCCCAAATATTTGGCGATGGTGTCAATCCTAACATTTTTTCCATTAATTTTAATGGGTTGAGGATTAATAATTTTTTTCGTTGTATATATAACTTGAACAGATTTTTGTTCATTTACTTTTATGTGCCATTTGCTGAGCCAGTTCGTGATTTCATCAATATTTTCTTGTAGTGTTGCTGTTGCAGTTGTAATATTTTGGTGTGATGCCAAGATTACTGTGTCATCTGCAAATGTAGCTATAAGTGAATTTCTGCTGGTAGGCTGTGGTATATCTGCTGTATAAAGGGTATATAAAATTGGTCCTAGTACACTTCCTTGCGGGAAGCCAGCTGTAATTTTTCGTAGTGTGGATATTTCATTTTTGTGTCTCACATAGAAGTGACGGTCTGAGAGATAGCTTTTTATCAATTGGTACAAGCATTCTGGTAATATTCTTTTGAGTTTGTAGGGAAGTCCTTTAATCCAAACTTTATCAAACGCTTTTTCTACATCGAGATAGATCCCAGTGCAAAATTGTTTTCTCTCTAAATCCGTGAGAATTTTATGCGTTACTCTATGCACCTGCTGGATTGTGGAGTGTTTGCAGCGAAAGCCAAACTGATGAACTGGTATTGCGTGAGTTCTTTGTAAAATTGGTTGTAGTCTGTCATATATGAGTTTTTCCATTATTTTTGATAGTGTTGGTAAAATGCTGATTGGCCTATATGATGATGCTTGTGTGGCATCTTTACCTGGTTTCTGTATTGGAATTATCTCTGCCACTTTCCATAGTTTGGGGTAGTATTTTAGTCTGAGCATTGCATTCATTGTGTTTCGAAGGTATTGTAGCTCTTTTAACGGAAGTTCTTTGAGCATTTTGCCTGTTATATTGTCGTAACCTGGTGCTTTCTTGTGGCTTATTCTTTTTTTAATGCAAGTTTCAATTTCATGTACTCTTATATATTGAGTGTTGTATTCAATTGTTTGATGCGTTTCTTCAATTTCATTTAGTTGGCTTGTTATTGAGTCGTTTGAGAATATTTTTTCGTAGTAGTTAGCAATTGTTGCTGCTTTTTCCTCATTAGATCTAGCCCAAGTGCCATTTCCTTTTTTAAAGGCGGCTGGTGAAAAATTTTGTGAGTAAGATTTTTTACCGCTTTCAACAATGAATAATTTGTTTCTTCTGTTGGTGTTAGATTACTAAGATATTTTTTAATTTTTTTATTTTCGTTTTCTATTAATGCTTTTTTCAGGTTTTTAACAGCTTTGTTGTATTTTGTTTTATCACTTGGTAGCCTTGTAATTTGCCATATTTTTCTTAATTTCCTTTTGCTTTTAATTAGATTTTGAACGGATTGTGGCAAGTTTAATTTATCCGTTGCTAATGTTGGGGCCGGTGTTGATGTTATAGCAGCCTTAGTTAAGGTTTCGTTTAAGAATAGCAAGGCACTTTCGATTTCATCTTCATTTTTCAATGGAATATTCAATTCAAGGTTTGCTACTATATTTTCTTTGTACGTATCCCAGCATGTATTTCGATTATGTAGATTGTTTTCATTTACAGTTTTGGTGACCATCGTGTTATATTCAACAAGTATTGGAGAATGGTCAGATGAAAGTTCAAACAACGATTTTATTTTTAGTGCATCTTTTTTTAAATTTTTGATAATGCAAAAATCAATTAAATCTGGTATTTTATTTGAATCGCTAGGCCAATAGGTTGGTTCACCTGTACTTAGGAATTTAGCGTTGCTGTTTTGGATTGCTTTATACAAACGTTTACCTTTTTTATTAGTTAACCTGGATCCCCAGAGAGTATTTTTTGCATTTAGGTCCCCACCTATGAGATATCTATTTCCCACTGATCGAAAATAACTGACATATTGGTCAGTTGATATTGAATGTTTTGGGGGGCAATATATTGCTGACACTGTTATGGGTCCATTTTCATCTTTTATTTGAATGTTTGTTGCTTGTATATGTTCAGTTTTATATGCATTTAATTCGATACAATTGATTTTTTGCCGTATAATAATTGCTGTTCCACCATGGCCTGTGCCATCTGGATGATTAGTATTATGAATTGTGTACCCAGGTATTCTAAGGAAGTGCTTTTCCGTGTAATGAGTCTCAGAAATTAGTGCAATATCTATGTTATTTTTCATTAGGAAAATTTTAAGTTCTAGTGAGTGGTTAAACAGACCGTTTGCATTCCATACTACCACTTTTAGGCCGCTATACATTTCGACAACTAAGCTTGGTCACAAGCATTGTTACAGCTTCCATCATCTTGGCAACTTGTTGAATCAATGACATCATAATTTCCTTAAGTTCATTAAGATTATGTTGTTGATTTTGTGTTGTACAGGCAACATCAATGTTAGCTGCTGGAATTGTGTGGTTCAATAGATTTGGCCTTGCTGCATCAACGTAGCTTCTATCTGCTGGGAATGGGTGGCTCGGGAGATTTCGTCTTGCTGCATCAGCGTAGCTTATACCTTCTTGTATTTCTGCCGGTTTTGGTAGTTCATTGTTTATATGTGTTTTTTCACGTAGAGGTGGAAAGCGTTTTATTTTTAAAGTTTTGTATACTTGACATCCCTTATAATTAGCTGTGTGTTCACCACCACATAAAGCGCATTTGGCATTTTGAGCCCCTTTACTTAACTGGCAATCGATTGTTTTATGTTTTCCAGCACATTTGACGCATACTGGATCTCTTTTGCAATAATTTTTTGTGTGGCCATACCTCTGGCAGTTACTGCATTGTGATATGATTCTCCTTGGGTACGGAGCTTCAAAATTTATCTTTGTATGTAGAAGAGTATCTATTTTGTAAATTTCTTTATTATTTTTATTTGGTAAGAATTCCACATAAAACATTGGTAATGGTTTTTTAGTATTTTTTTGCTGCATATTATGAATATGGGCTACTTCATGACCTTTCTCTTTTAATTCAAGTTTTATATCTTCAGTATCAACCGAATAGTGCATGTTTCTTAACACGACTCTGAAGTTACGTTCTTCTTTCGGCTTGAATGTGTAAAATTTCGTATTTTTTTCAGTAAGCATTTTTACTGACGCTCTATAGCTATCCGAGTCTGCTACTTGCACTCTGACTTCATTATTAACAAGAGATTGAAGTACAAATTTTTCCCCAATTGTATCTTTAAGCGCATCTGTTAGGACCTTTATTTGTTCTACTCCTTCAATAAAGATAGGTGGTGGTTTATTTGATTTAGGTGCTTTTTGGTTCATTTGCTGATTTTCAGGGTTTGCTTCATCATTACCATCATCGGTCGAAAGAATTTCAAATCTATTTATTCTACTTGCTACCAGGGGTTTACTAAGCCAATAATTTAAAGTTGTTTGACTAGTATTTGTGTTTTTTTTAGAGGTTTTACCTGAACTTTGCGTTAAATTATTGTTTTTTTTACTTACTCCGGTATTTTTAACTTGTTTGTTACTTTGAGGCGTGTTGCAACTTTCAGCAGTTTTTATAGATCGGCTATTCTTAGACTTTGGATCCTCTGTTGGTTTTAATATTTTAGCTGGTGTTGTTGTTGTGGATATCGCAACAGATACAGATGGTTTATTATTTATAATACTTGTTGTCATCGCTGATGATGAACTATTTGATGCTTTAGTTGTTGTTGTAACAGCCGTAGAAGTTGCACTAGATACGATAATTTTAACAGTGTTAGTTGTTTCAGTATTTCTATTAGAGGTACAAGCTGTAGTTGTGATAGTATTAATTGGTGGAGTGGTGAGATTAATAGTATTTTTAGTATTTATTGGTATTTCAATTTGTTGGGACTCATGTTGATTTGGTATAGTTGTAGATGTATGAGCGGATGTTTCATAACATGTTGCTAGACTTTGATGTTGAGATGCATTATGGTTTGCTGCTGCGTGCATATTGTTTGTATTTGTGCTCTTTTTTTGTTTTTGCATATTTTGTGTTGATTTGAGGAGAGCAGTATCCGTTATTAATTGTTGGTGTTTCGTATGTGGCGTTACTGGCGTTGTGCATTGTTCTGCCCATGAGAGCTCGCTCGCTGCAGGGGTATTGTTGGTAGGATTCTCGATATCGCCAAGTTTTAAGACTGATGTTCGGGTTTGAGTCTGTGTTTGTGACGCTATGAGAGCACCTCGATTGCTCTCGATTATCGGTTGAGTTTGAGTGTTAGGCTTATTTGCTTGACTTGTGTGGGTTCCTTCCTTTTGAATTTGTTCTTTGGTAGTTAGTATGTCATGTTGATTGACGCTGTTTCCGTTATCTGTCGATGGATTATTGTTTTTTTTCTAAAGTTATCGTTTTTGATCGGGTTTTAATTGGATTTATTTGTGTTTTCTTTTCCATTGCTTATGTTTAATATGCATTGCAATTTACTCTTCTATTACCCAATACAATCGACAATAGAAACAATTAAAAACAAATATGAGCAGGCATATAAGTCAATCTTGTTTTTCGAGTTAGATTTTTCTTAGACAGTATCCGTTTTCGCGTGTTTTCGCTATGATATCACGAACTGAACTGTAGTGGAATATTTGACATCTAAAAGTAACCTTAAACGGGATTACATAACTGTATTTAACTTTAATTATAAAAGATACTCTATCCTTTATTTCTAATCCATCCTTTTGTCCAGATAATGCTTTTGTGAAAAAGTTAATTTCACGGGAGGTTACCTAAAACTGCAAAACTGCTTAAACATCATACGAACCAAAAAAAAATAATTAAATGTACCCAATGTAGTATTTTATATCAAAATGTTGGAGGTCTCAACACTAAGCTAAGATATTTACTCTTAGCCAGCTTTAAGCTCGAATGTGATATTGTTGTCTTTACTGATACATTGCTGAGACCTTCCGTGCATAATACCGAGGTTTTTTGCCATGATTTCACAGTTTTTCGTACGGACAGAAATTCTATATTTGGTAATACTGCTATGGGAGGTGGTTTTGATTGCTGTTAGGTCTTGTTGCTTTTTCGAGAAAGTGACACTTTCAATTGCTTTAAACATCGAATTTTGTTGTGTTAAGTTAAGATGATGGTCGCTGTGGCGTAGTGGTAGTGCGTTGGACTGCTACGCCGAGTGTCCGGGGTTCGAATCTCGGCACAGGCAAAATCAAAAAATAGAAAAAAAAAAAAAAATTTTCTACACGGCACCACCTCTTGGCAGGCAATGGCAAACCTACAAGAGTAAAAATTTGCTATGAAAAGCTTTTCACTTCGCCGTTCGGATTCGGCATTAAACTGTAGGTCCCTTCCATTCATGTATAAATATAACACGCACAACATGAGTGGATGCGAAAAGCTCGGCCTAGGCCCTCCATGGGCTGTTGTGCCAATAAAAGTAAAGTAAGTA
Source organism: Palloptera scutellata (assembly GCA_958295655.1). Classification (NCBI taxonomy): domain Eukaryota; kingdom Metazoa; phylum Arthropoda; class Insecta; order Diptera; family Pallopteridae; genus Palloptera; species Palloptera scutellata. The sequence goes on from OY282453.1 coordinate 15,088,770, forward strand.
AAAAAGTAAGTAAGTTAAGATGTCAATCAGACCTGATGTACATCAAATGATTTTTGTCCATCAAAAAGTTATTTGTTATTTCAGGGTTGAACTTGGAAGATAAAAATAGGTTGGGACGGCCTACCATATGGTATATTCCAGTTATTTAGCGTCTCGTAGATGTTTCGTATCTACTCGTCAGATAATATTTTCATTTCTGCCATCATATCTGCACTGTATTGATTTAGCAAATTTTTAAAGAAATATAAATGATTTAAGAAATATTCTCTGAGTATAGAACTGAATGCAGAAAACGTTATTTGCTTGTGTACGATTAAATTTTTGTTGTTGTGGAATATTTAAGAGTATAGTCCATCTTCTATGATTACAAACATCAGAGGAAGAGGACCTTGACCTACTTAGTACAGGTACTTGTTGAAGATGTCCATCTCGACGGGCGTTTATCTTCATCTACTCATTAACATCTGGTAAGACGTAGGGGCTCCGGGGTTCCGGTTAAGAATTACGTGGTTTTGGGTACTGGGTGTGGGGCTGGAGTACATGGTACTGAATACAGGGTACGAGGTACGGAGTACGGCGTATTGGGTACGGGGTACTGGGTATGGGGTACAGGGTACGAGGTACGGCGTACTGGGTACGGGGCACTGGGTACGGAGTACTGGGTGCGGGGTACAGGGAACGGGGTATGGGATACGGGGTATGGGATACGGGGTTTGGGATACGGGGCAAGCAGTAGTAAGTAAGTAGTCGGGATAAGGTGTAGTGGGAGAGAGGTTAGGTGTAGGGGGAGATGTGTTTGAAGAGTGGCGAGAGAGGTGGGAGGTGAGGGATAAGGTTGTCAGTTTCATTTGTAGAGTTATTTTCCATATTGTATTTATAATTAAGAATGTAACAATTGTGGATATACTTACGTTATATTTTGCACGATTACAATAAGTCCCCTTTTTAGGTTTGGATATACCTTATTGTATGTTCTTGCTCGTGTCTTTTTTACAAAAGTTAGGAACTTAAGTTTTAAAAATCTGAAAATTTTAAAGAATTTCCAAACAACTGCTTTTATTTATTTTTCTTTATTTATTATTATTTTTGTTTATTTATTATTGAATTCCTAGCACAAAAAAAAATATATAATTGTTTGGGATGTCTCCCCAATGATCCTTTTATACTACTACCTACTTCTAAAAATTATAACTGCATTGATATAATAAACTCCATAACTAACGAAGACCTTTCCCAGCTAAACTCAGTTTCAAATGCCAATAATAAAATTCTGGATCTCATTTTCATTGACGATTTTTCTAACGCAAATGTGTCACGTTCATTACCTTTGGTCCTGTCAGAGGGTCCTCAACTTCCTACCGTTGAAATAAATTTTTCATTTCCAATCGTATGCCTTGAAAAAGAAAAACTTATTTTTTTTAATTATTTTTAAATTTTAAAAAAACTGGCTATATAAAACTGAAAAATTACCTATCCAAAGTTGATTGGAACTCATTGCTCAGTTAGGACTCCAAATCTTCTGTTTCCGCGCTCAATAAAGCGGTTGAGCAATTTAAAAATTCTATCTATAAGGGCTTTAGATTTTCAGTCCCTCAATGTAATCTGAATAAACCGAAATTTTCGAATTGGTTTAATAATGATATCCTCAAGCTGAGAAACCAAAAGACTCAGTATTACAAACACTATAAGAAATTCAATAACTTGACTGATTTTTTTAAATATACAAATCTTTGCTACTGGTATCAACTCCAGTGCAAAACTTGTTATAAAGAATATCTAAATAAGGATAAAGATTTGTTAAAACAGGATGCTGAATCCTTTCGGGACTTTGTGATTATAAAACGTAAAGATTCTGGATTTCCGTCAAGGATGTCATTTAATGAAGTTGAATCAGAAAGTTCGAAACAATTGGGAATCTCTTCTCAGACTTTTTTATCAACATACTGAAAAATTCCCTACCAAAACGACCATTATCCTTATTCGTTATCTCCAGTGGATATTTCGTTCCCATCTGTTGATGAAACAGTTGTGTTAGAATACTTATATATGAGCCTGTGTTAATTCTGACCCTAATATCATTCCAGAATGTATTCTTAAGGAATGTTGTAATGAACTTGTGGTACCCATCACACTTCTATTTGAGTCCTTACAATATGAGTGTTTCCATGACGCCTGGATGAGCTCTTACATTATTCCGCTTGTTTAAGCCACCCTAATGCACCTTTTATTTCCTATTCATTTTCTCTATCCTTGTTTCTTTTCATTCTATTTCTTTTCTTGCTATTGCTTTCTCTTAGTTCTTCTCTAGAACAATTTCTCACCGGTCGGCTGGGCTCTTCAATATATTTATTGTAATTCTAAAAATTATAATTCCAATAAATTTGTAAATGTTCTTAAATATTAAATACGAATTCTTAGTGTTTAATTTTCAATCTTTCCTTTAAATAATTGACTTCTGAATTAAACATGGTCCTTCGAGCCATAAAGTGAACCAACGCTTTAACGCACCACAAAAAAGTGCAACAACAACAATAATAACAAAAACTCAACCACCACGAAATCACACACAACAGCACAGCAAGTAGACCCAAAGGAAAAAATCACCTCCCTTTCTTCCATATAAGTACGTACAAGTTCTTTTTTTCCCGTAAATTTTACTTGTAACTTACTATACATAATATTGTAAGTTTTCCCATATTTGAAATATTGTGTATAAATTTTATATATTATTTTATAAAATATTGGGTCGATTGCGCAAATATTCTTTGTATGTACATACATAAAGTAAAAAGGTTCCGTGTACAACAACAAATACACACTTATTGCTGTACAGAAAGTTCCTTGCTATTTTCTTTTGTGCTATATTCGTTTACCTCTAAACGATCAACCAGTAAAAAAATTATTACGCTATGTGCCATATATTTAGTTACACTCTAACTGATTAAATTATGGATTTTTATATTATATATAAATATATATTTTTTCATTAAAAATATTATATATAATATATAAATATGTTGATTTTGTACAAAAACAAAAACAAAAAATAAATATTATAAATTCATTAGCCCATACCATTCCTTCCATTCCGGTGCTAACTTCTTCCACAAAGCGACAAACTTTTCGTTCGGTTGCCAAACTGTTTTGACCCGGCAGGGTGGCTATCGCCTGTTATGAAACGAGCGAAAATCTCATACCATCAGCTCTGATTAGCAAGCACGGATTGAGACTAATACATGAAGTATTCCGTCCATACAAGAAACAGCTTCTTAGAGAAACTTTCCACCATAGACAACAGCGAAATCCCTCAGTGGAGGCAGTCCTCGCAGAGTAATCAAGTTCAACTTTCCGAACTTTGTTACTTGTAGAAGCTTACTGTGCTTGCCTTTTGGTCTCACTCAAGAGAAGGACAATTCCGATCCTTATCTCTTGATGGCAAAAGGTTAAGGTGGCAAACAATAAGCCTTCTGCAACTCTGCGTAGGAAAAGCTTATTGTGCTTGCCTTTTGTTCTCACATTCAGGAGAAGGACAACTCCGATCCTCGTCTCCTGCAATAAGCCTTTCGCGATTATAAGTCTCCTTCGAAAAAAGCTTATCGAGCTAGCCTTTGTGTTCGCACCTGAGAGAAGGACAATTCCGTTCCTTACATCTCTTGGCGATAAAAGGTTAAGTGCCCTCCTGCAACCAATAAGCCTTTCGAAGTTAACACTCTTCTCAGCAGTTTCACACTTCAAGCTCTATCCCTCATACCGAAATTCAAGTTATCAAGACACGACTTTTTGGCCCTTTGTTTCTCCCTCCCTGGAACAAATTATCGAAATTATCTACGAGAAAAGGCATCATTACTCGATGCAAAACCAATAGAAAAGAAAAGCACTCTTCTCGTGTTAAATCCTTTTCTAGACAAAGAGAATATTCTCAGAGTGAATGGTCGTCTCGCTCATGCCGCTCTTTGCTACAACGAACGACATCCTATCATCATTCCCGAGAATTCTCGCTATTGTATTTTATATTTGGAATTTCTCCATAATGTGCTCCTCCATGCCGAAGTCAGTCTCATGCTTCGCATGGTGCGGCAGGAATATTTCATTCCTCGCCTAATACTAAAAAAAAAATGTGCATTTTCCTTTGCAAAGCAAAACATGGCGGACCCAAATTATGGCTGCTCTCCCACTTGAGCGCTGTAATTTACCATTGATTGTTTCCCTACTAATCTGTGCATCTTTCCAGCACTCCACAGTTCCAGTCCGCAGACGAAGGTTGTGCAACACAGCTCAACATGACTCACTCCGCAGTGGTGATCGTTGTTCCCGGTCAAAGACCAGCCAATGCCATCGTTCCGGCACATCCTGCTAATGCCGCCATCCGTACCATCCGCAGTCTCGAGACGTCCCACTTCCGAGGACACACGGTCAAGGATTTGTTCAGTGACGGTATAAGGACCCTGCCGCGTCTGAAGGAGGCATTTAATTTTGCACTCGTGCAAGGGGGCCGGAATGTTTAAGCCACCCTAATGCACCTTTTCTTTCCTATTCATTTTCTCTATCCTTTTTCGTTCTATTTCTTTTCTTGCTATTGCTTTCTCTTAGTTCTTATCTAGAACAATTTCACACCGGTCGGTTGGGCTCTTCAATATATTTATTGTAATTCTAAAAATTCTAATTCCAATAAATTTGTAAATGTTGTTAAATATTAAATACGAATTCTTAGTGTTTAATTTTCAATCTTTCCTTTAAATAATTCACTTCTGAATTAAAAACCGCTATATAAATCTGGCAGCAAATCGTTAAATAATAATTACACCGTGGTACAGGCTTTGCCAATGGATTACAAACTGATGTTGTGTCCACTGACTTTAGTAAAGCCTTTGACGTAGTAAATCATAATTTGCTTTTACTTAAATTGTGAAATATGGATTTTCCGCCACGTTTACTCAAATGGATCTCTTTTTACCTTACTAATCGAACCCAGAGTGTATTGTTCAAGGGCTTTAAGTCTAATTGTTTCCTATTATTTCTGGCGTTTATCAAGGGAGCCATTCTTTTTTTATTTTTATTAACAATTTGCCCAAATTGTAAACTTTTGATGTACGCTGATGACGTGAAATTATTTTATCCATTCTTTTTTTTTGCTTTTTACTAACAATTGGCCCAAATTGAAAACTTTTGATGTATGCTGACGTTATTATTATTTTATTTTAATATTATTTTTATACATTTAATAATACAGATCGACACCCATCATCTATTTGTCGATTATAAAGCCACCTTCGACAGCACGATTAGGGATCACTTGTACGCCGCAATGTCTGATTTTGGTATCCCTGCAAAGCTCATTCGTCTTTGCAAAATGACACTGACCGACACCACCAGCACAGTGAAAATTGGGACAGACCTCTCCGCACCATTTGATACCAAAAGAGGTTTCAGACAAGGTGACTCCCTATCGTGCGACTTCTTTAACCTTATGCTGGAGAAAATAATTCGAGCTGCGAACATCGACATCTCTGGCACTATCTTCTACAAGAGTGTCATGCTGCTAGCATACGCTGATGATATTGACATCATTGGCAAAAACGCTCGAGCAGTCAGTGCAGCATTCTCCAAACTGGAAAGGGAGTCTCGTCGAGTGGGTCTAGTGGTGAACGAGGACAAAACGAAATACCTTGTGTCAACAAACAAAGAGTCACGGCGTCTTGGACAAAATGTCACTGTTGACAATTACACTTTTGAAGTCGTCAAGGATTTCGTATATCTAGGATCCAGCATAAACACCAACAATAATGTCAGTCTTGAGATCAAGCGGAGACTAACTCTTGCCAACAGGTGTTACTACTGGCTCAGTAGGCAATTGAGAAGTTGAGCCCTCTCTCTACCGACGAAAATAACGCTCTATAAGTCCCTCATCCTTGCCGTCCTAATGTATGGCGCAGAGACGTGGACATTGACCATCAATGATGAGAGGCTGTTAGGAGCGTTCGAGAGGAAGATACTCCGTAAGATCTACGGTCCAGTATGCGTGGACGACGTGTATCGAATAAGCTGGAACGATGAGCTGTATGAGCTGTACGCCGACACTGACATAGTCAAGCGTATAAAACTCCAGCGGCTTCGCTGGCTGGGTCATGTTGAGCAAATGGAAGAAAGCGCTCCGGTTAGAAGGGTGTTTTATTCAAACCACGGTGGAGGAACACGCAGAAGAGAACGCGCTAATCTCCGTTGGAAAGACCAGATGCAGGGCAACCGGACTGCACTTGGCCTTATCAACTGGCGCCAGCGCGCGCATAGCAGAGGCGACTAGCGAAGCTTTGTAGAGGCGGCCAAGACCGATCATCGGTTGTAGTGCCAGTTAAGTAAGTAAGTAAGTAAGCAAATGTCTTTTTTTTTAAATTCATTTATTGTTTAAACTATGAAATTGATAACTACAAACTTGAAATCGTTTCAACATTAATGGATCTTGGAGTGACTTTAGATACCAAACTTTGTTTTAATGTTCACATTAATAAAATCATTAACAAGGCCAGCTGTGTGCTGGGTTTCATTAAAAGCTGGGCGAAAGAATTTGACGACCCATATGTTACCAAACTGTTATTTGTTTCTTTAGTACGTCCCATATTAGAATATGCTTCAATAGTTTGGTGTCCACATTATAAGTGTCACATAGATGCCTTGGAGTCGGTCCAAAAACAATTCTTTTCTGGTTACGTGGTTTGCCTTGGAACCCGAACACATGCTACAAGGAATCTTGATCTAATATGTTTGAAAACTTATAAGTGTAACAACTGATCCGGGTCACTCTACTACGGTAACCTACAAGTAGTTGGGAGCGCCCCTCGGTCGGCTAGGCGGAAGGTGGGCCTGGGATTTGTCGCAAGAAAAAAAAAAATTATAAAAATAAATCGTTAGAAATAAGCCACTAGACGCTTGATATATGACCATTACTTCACCTGAAAGGCGCTGCAATGATTATTTAGCTTGGACCAATCTGGTTGAATGTCAATAGAATTAGCAGTGACCACCTCGTCAACCCATTCCTCTCTACTGGGCTGGAAATCTTATTGTTTAGGTTTGGCTGATGTGTAGTCTACCATATATTATTTTTTATTTTTTTATTTACCATATACATTGAACACGGTGTACCCCTACGAATGCAGTGCATTGTGTTGAATGGAAGGAAGATTGATTGGCCAAAGGCCAAGCTTCTCATATCCACTCATGTTGTATTTGTACATGAATGGAAGGGACCTACAGTTTTATGCCGAATCCGAACGGCGAAGGGAAAAGCTTTTCATAGGCAATTTTTACTCTTGTAGGTTTGCCATTGCCTGCCAAGAGGTGGTGTCGTGTTAAAATTTGTTTATTTTTGTATCTTTTTATTTTTTATCTTTTGTTTATGCCGAGATTTGAACCCCGAACACTCTGCATCTCTCCAACGCACTACCGCTATGCTACAGTCATGTTTCTGATAAGAATCTTGGCATGTCCGGTCTGGACCAGCGGAATATGGTACTAAGTCTGACAGCTGATTGTGGTTATTAACACCAGAAGTGCATTTGGCACACAGTGAAGGAGTGCACTTTACATTTTTCCACAGATTCGCAAATCTGCGTTGTAAAGTTCTACGGTGTTGGTGGCCTGGAAAGGCTTGTCTCAGCTCATCCCTCTCATTTTCGAAGCGTGAGTAATGTAAAATCACGTGTCTTGCGTTTTCGCTTTCCCTCGGTCATGTTGGTCAACAATGGTCATCCTCATGGCGGAATCTGTGCAAATACTCCTTGAAGCACGCATGGCAGCTCAGCACTTGTGTACCATGAAAGTAAACGTCATCATGCCTACTTTGGCACTAATTCACTATGACGGGTATCAGCATAAATGCCCATCGAAATTTGGTGGAGCACTTCCAGCGCAACTCCGTAATGTATAGTTGGCGCTCCTCCATTTTTTGATTTCCAATGGTTGTTTCACATTCTTTCTTTTAAATCGGCTTTAACTCTATCACCTGTATATCTGTAGCAGCTTTCCCGTGATGACTCATCGTGTCTACCGATTTGAGTTTATACGGTTAGTGCCTCCCTGACAATAAAATAAAGTTATTATGTATTCTAACATGTTGCTATGAAAGTTTATTACTAAAAGGTAATGTTTATATGAAATGAAACCTTTTCCTTATTTTAACCTTGGTTACATATGTATATTCATAAAAAGAAATGATAAACCTTGTTTGTTTTTAGGGCGGGAAGATACCTGTACGTTGGACAGCGCCAGAAGCCATAGCTTTCAGAAAGTTCACATCAGCTTCTGACGTTTGGTCTTATGGTGTAGTGTTATGGGAGGTTATGTCATACGGTGAACGTCCATATTGGAACTGGTCAAATCAGGTACATGCAAATATTTGTTTGTTTTTTTTTTGTAATTCGTTACATCATTTTCTGCTATTCCAAAATACAATTTAGGATGTGATAAAAAGTATAGAGAAGGGATATCGATTACCGGCACCAATGGACTGTCCCGAAGCATTATACCAATTAATGTTGGATTGCTGGCAAAAGCAACGTACACATCGACCAACATTCTCCAGTATAGTTTCCACACTTGATAATTTGGCTAGACAGCCTCAAGCATTACTTACAACGAGGAATTCTCCAGAAAACGATGGGACACATATCATGGAGGGGCAACGAGGACACAATATATTTATTAGCACAGATTTATGGTTAGAGAACATAAAAATGTCACGTTATTCGCAACACTTCAAAGAGGCTAATTTAGTGACTGCTCAGCATGTATGTAATTGGTCTAAAATTTAATAGTCAAAGTCATAGGAAGTTATCTATTACAGACTATTCCAAACCATTATTTAATTTCTTTTAAAGGAACATAGTGATGTTTTCTGTGTGTTAATACAAATCACTTATCTTTTTTGTTTCTTAGATCTCGCGGTTAACAGCCCAGCAACTATCCGATATGGGAATAACATTAGTTGGACACCAGAAAAAAATCTTACATCAAGCCAGGCAGTTAGACACCATAATTTAGATTTTATATTAATTATATATAATAAACTTAATGGAATGTATATAACGCATTATAAGTATCTGAAAATTTAAAATTCCTTATAAATATTTACAAATACACTGCGTTTTAAAATCATAGAACAGAAAGTCAGTATAAGAAGTATTTTCAACAAAACTTTTCTTTAAAAATCCAATAAACATAATAAGTGGAGCCTTCCTATAACAATAAAAGATAAGATTTGTCTCTTCGTAATATTGCAATACAGTATTTAAGGAGGGTTTCCTATTTGAAGAGATCCAAATGAAAACGCCACGAAAGCACAATAGTTCATTTTACAGTATAGCGAAAAACTTAATTTTTCTTAAGTAACACATCTCTGAATTATTAAACGGAGATGGAAAAATATGTATTGTACTACTTAATAAAATGGCTTAAAAAAATATATTTAAATAATTATATTTTTTAGTCAATTTCACAGTTTGTTTTTATTGTGTTTTGATTTAAATTTTAATACCGTTTATCGCTGTCATGTATAGGGAGCACCATTTATAATTTGAAATTTTCTTTTGGTGTAAATAAGAAATGGTTTTTATTATTCGAATAATTAATACTTCCGGTTAATTGAGGAATGGCTATCTCGGCTGGCCTTGCAGTAGCCCATACGATCAACCAAGTTTTTCAGTACATTTCGACTGTATGGAGCTGTACTTGACCGATGGTCGCACCAATTTCGTTCTTAAGAGCGTCAGTCGTTGATGGGTGGTTAGCGTAACACTTATCTTTAACGGTTCACAACAAATAATAGGTCAATGGAGTCAAATCACAATTGCGTGCCAGTGCACATAACCAAAACGGCTAAAGATCGATTGTTGCACGGCGCTCCATCCTGTTGGAAAGCCCATATCTTCTAAAATAGGCCACAAATAATCAGATATTGTAACGCATTTTAGCGCACACCATTCACTGTAAAGCATCTTCCTTCCTCATTTTCAAAGAAAAATGGACCAATGATACCGCCGGTTCTGAAATCACACCAAATAGTTAATCGTTGAGAATGAATTGGCTTGTCAATAATCGCACATGGATTTTCTGAGACCCAGATGCGACAATTTTCTTTATTAACGTAACCGAGGTAAAAAGTGTTCCAAGCGTTCCAGATCCCAATCTGTTGTACCAATTAAGCTCTGTACGGCTCATACCGAGGGCATTATGAAAAATTTGCAACAAAGAGGTGCGTGAACGATGGCGAGTTTGTGTGGTTGGTTCTTCTTGCATATTCTTCTGCTGTGGCAGCAATTTCGCATTTTTTCTGTTGTGTTCACTGTACGAGAACGTGTTGTTTTATACAATAAAGATCCAGTTTCGCGCATACGTTTAACAAATTGATCCACAAATTGCGTGGAAGGCGCTTCTACCGAATTTTGAACGTAATGATCTTACAGTTTTGGTAAAAGATTCACCATTTTGCAATCAAATTTTTAGTATTTTCCAAAGTTGTCATAATACGATTGACATTAGAGTTACCATACTCAAAAAAACTGTAGTTCAAATTCCAAATGTTAGACCACTCTATATATGATTTTACAATCAAAAACATATACGAGGTATGATAAAACAAAAACCGTTATCTTCAATTTTTTCAAAAAGTATTTATTTATACATCAACAACTATCTTGTCCCCTTCAAAGTAATCCCCCTCAGATATAATACACTTATGCCAGCGTTTTTTCCAATCCTCGAAACACTTCTGAAACGCGCTTTTTGGTATCGCCAACAGCTCCTGTTTCGATTTTTCTTTTATCTCCTCAATCGTAGTAAAACGCTTTCCTTTCATCGGTGTCTTCAGTTTTGGGAAGAGGAAAAAGTCAGCGGGGGCCAAGTCCGGTGAATACGGTGGTTGAGGCATGATAACTGTTTTGTTTTTGGCCAAAAACTTACGCACAAGCGACTTTGTTTTTGCTCAAAATTTAGCAATTTTGGAACAATCTTCGCTGCCGCACGTTTCATGCCTAAAACATCCGTAAAAATTGCTTGGCATGAGCCGAACGATATGCCAACATCATCAGCAACCTCTCTGATAGTGATTCGACGATTATCCAAAATCATTTTCTTCACTGCGTCAATGTTTTCATCGGTTGTTGACGTGCTCGGGCGACCAGGACGAGCATCGTCATTGACATCTTCTCGGCCTTCCTTAAACCGGTTATACCATAATTGAACTTGTGTTCTGCTCATAGTAGAGTCGCCAAAGGCCACAGTCAACATTTCAAATGTCCTTGCGCATTTAATTTCATTTTTTACACAAAACTGAATACAGTTTCTTTGATCCATTTTTTCGAATAGTAAAAAATCGAAGAGCCACCAAAACACGACTAACCTTTTTATCTGTCAAAAACAAACTGACAATCCAAAATGGTTGGTATTGCCAACATATATAATAGACATGTGTACCAACATAACAGTAAAGAAATGAGAAAATTGAACATACGTAACTCACGAAATTTTAAAATAACGGTTATTTTTTTATCACACCTCGTATATAGAGTTAAAATCTCAAGAGTTGATTGGCATCAAAATCTAATTTTTGATAAAAATTTTTATTGCGCTTTTATTTGGATCTTCCATTTATGTATAAGTTCACCTATTTTTTACAATACTACAAAAACTTCTTCGACTATGTGATGTTTAGAGAATACTTAGTGATCGGTGCTCTCGATTTGTACTATACCGGTCTTTTTTCAAGTTGTTGCTTTTATTGCCATATTGTTGACTATGAAAAATATCTAAAACACAATCAAGTGACACAATTTGAACTTACACATTAGATCGTAAATGCAATCAATGCAACTGAAACGCTGAGAATAGAGCTACTTCCTACGCTTTTGGCCAGTTTTTGTTATTGTTCGATGGAATTCGAAATACAACGCAGTTCAAGTTTGTGTTTCAGAAACTTTAAAATGGAGAGTTTTGACAGAAAAAGTACAAAAAGGATAAAATGTGGGAAAAGCAAGCAGCCACAAAGCTTGATTGTGTTTTAGGCATTAACGTAGTGAAAAATATTAAGGTCTCTTTTGCAATATTCTACAATATTATCAGCAATACCTCCTGACTTAGAGAGCACAAAAATCAGACTGAGCATTTAGTGACTAACTTTCGCTACTTTTAGTGCCAATGTAAGATTCCACTACCACTTAACGTTTAGTGAGAATTTGGTTTTATTTCCAATACCATTAAACTAAATGCAATGGTTTTTGTAATTTTATGGCTGCATTTTTACATGATAGTTTCATATCAGTGGTCGTTGCGGCACTGGACTGCTACGCATAGTGTCCGTGTTAAAATTCTCGGCACACGCAAAAATTAGAAAGTAGGCAGCAAATTGCAAACCTCCAGGAAAATTTTTCTAAGAAAATTTTTTTAATTCGCTGTTCGGCTGCGGCGTAGAACTGTAGGTCTCTTCCATTCGTGTATAAATACAACACTCACAACACGACTGGATGCGAGAACAACCCTCCATAGGCTGTTATGCCATTAAAAGAAAAGAAGAACAGTTTTTTTCATACTAACAACAAATGTCTTCTTCTTTTTTAATGTTATCAAATGCAGTAGTTTTCTTATACTTTGAGGTCACTGAAGTTTTTATTTCATATACTGTAGAGCGGCTACTTCTTTTTAATAAACACCGTTAGAACAACACGAATCTGGAAGTTGCTGTGAGGGCTAGTATGCAGATCTGCTCTGGATGTACATAATATCAAAAATACTTCGAATTTTGATTTAGAGCTTTAAAAGAATATTATTAAATAGAATATTATTAAATGCTATTAATTAAGGCAAACGTTAAATAAAAAAAATGATGTATTCGCTCCTCTTAACAGTAATAACCATATCTAGCTGTATTTTGATATATTTTTTAATAAATTAAATTTTCTGCACATATTTGATTTTCAGTGCAAAGTCACTTAATGACGTGACTATATTGATATTCGCATTCTTTCAATTAAAATTGTTAATGTTAGTCATCAATCCTTCCATTTACATGCGGAATTCATTCGGGAATACCTTTTTCCTGAGGACATTTGCTCTTTTTGTCCATTGAACAAGAACAATAGTCATTTTGAAGATGGTATGTAATGAAGTAAGAGTAAAAACTACCGAAATAAAGCTTTTACAAAAGTGGTACGAGTTTGGTTTTAAACTATAAGTCCCTTACACACACATATAATAGATGCATAAAGCTCGGCCTAGACCTTCAACGGAGCTATAATGGTAGTAGTGGTATTATTTTTTTTCAAAAGTTCTGCTAATTATATAAAGAAATTAAATTTTTAAAGAAAATTTTAGTTTCTCTGTACGGCTCATACCGAGGGCATTATGAAAAATTTGCAACAAAGAGGTGCGTGAACGATGGCGAGTTTGTGTGGTTGGTTCTTCTTGCATATTCTTCTGCTGTGGCAGCAATTTCGCATTTTTTCTGTTGTGTTCACTGTACGAGAACGTGTTGTTTTATACAATAAAGATCCAGTTTCGCGCATACGTTTAACAAATTGATCCACAAATTGCGCGGAAGGCGCTTCTACCGAATTTTGAACGTAATGATCTTACAGTTTTGGTAAAAGATTCACCATTTTGCAATCAAATTTTTAGTATTTTCCAAAGTTGTCATAATACGATTGACATTAGAGTTACCATACTCAAAAAAACTGTAGTTCAAATTCCAAATGTTAGACCACTCTATATATGATTTTACAATCAAAAACATATACGAGGTATGATAAAACAAAAACCGTTATCTTCAATTTTTTCAAAAAGTATTTATTTATACATCAACAACTATCTTGTCCCCTTCAAAGTAATCCCCCTCAGATATAATACACTTATGCCAGCGTTTTTTCCAATCCTCGAAACACTTCTGAAACGCGCTTTTTGGTATCGCCAACAGCTCCTGTTTCAATTTTTCTTTTATCTCCTCAATCGTAGTAAAACGCTTTCCTTTCATCGGTGTCTTCAGTTTTGGGAAGAGGAAAAAGTCAGCGGGGGCCAAGTCCGGTGAATACGGTGGTTGAGGCATGATAACTGTTTTGTTTTTGGCCAAAAACTTACGCACAAGCGACTTTGTTTTTGCTCAAAATTTAGCAATTTTGGAACAATCTTCGCTGCCGCACGTTTCATGCCTAAAACATCCGTAAAAATTGCTTGGCATGAGCCGAACGATATGCCAACATCATCAGCAACCTCTCTGATAGTGATTCGACGATTATCCAAAATCATTTTCTTCACTGCGTCAATGTTTTCATCGGTTGTTGACGTGCTCGGGCGACCAGGACGAGCATCGTCATTGACATCTTCTCGGCCTTCCTTAAACCGGTTATACCATAATTGAACTTGTGTTCTGCTCATAGTAGAGTCGCCAAAGGCCACAGTCAACATTTCAAATGTCCTTGCGCATTTAATTTCATTTTTTACACAAAACTGAATACAGTTTCTTTGATCCATTTTTTCGAATAGTAAAAAATCGAAGAGCACACCAAAACACGACTAACCTTTTTATCTGTCAAAAACAAACTGACAATCCAAAATGGTTGGTATTGCCAACATATATAATAGACATGTGTACCAACATAACAGTAAAGAAATGAGAAAATTGAACATACGTAACTCACGAAATTTTAAAATAACGGTTATTTTTTTATCACACCTCGTATATAGAGTTAAAATCTCAAGAGTTGATTGGCATCAAAATCTAATTTTTGATAAAAATTTTTATTGCGCTTTTATTTGGATCTTCCATTTATGTATAAGTTCACCTATTTTTTACAATACTACAAAAACTTCTTCGACTATGTGATGTTTAGAGAATACTTAGTGATCGGTGCTCTCGATTTGTACTATACCGGTCTTTTTTCAAGTTGTTGCTTTTATTGCCATATTGTTGACTATGAAAAATATCTAAAACACAATCAAGTGACACAATTTGAACTTACACATTAGATCGTAAATGCAATCAATGCAACTGAAACGCTGAGAATAGAGCTACTTCCTACGCTTTTGGCCAGTTTTTGTTATTGTTCGATGGAATTCGAAATACAACGCAGTTCAAGTTTGTGTTTCAGAAACTTTAAAATGGAGAGTTTTGACAAAAAAAGTACAAAAAGGATAAAATGTGGGAAAAGCAAGCAGCCACAAAGCTTGATTGTGTTTTAGGCATTAACGTAGTGAAAAATATTAAGGTCTCTTTTGCAATATTCTACAATATTATCAGCAATACCTCCTGATTTAGAGAGCACAAAAATCAGACTGAGCATTTAGTGACTAACTTTCGCTACTTTTAGTGCCAATCTAAGATTCCACTGCCACTTAACGTTTAGTGAGAATTTGGTTTTATTTCCAATACCATTTAACTAAATGCAATGGTTTTTGTAATTTTATGGCTGCATTTTTACATGATAGTTTCATATCAGTGGTCGTTGCGGCACTGGACTGCTACGCATAGTGTCCGGGTTAAAATTCTCGGCACACGCAAAAATTAGAAAGTAGGCAGCAAATTGCAAACCTCCAGGAAAATTTTTCTAAGAAAATTTTTTTAATTCGCTGTTCGGCTGCGGCGTAGAACTGTAGGTCTCTTCCATTCGTGTATAAATACAACACTCACAACACGACTGGATGCGAGAACAACCCTCCATAGGCTGTTATGCCATTAAAAGAAAAGAAGAACAGTTTTTTTCATACTAACAACAAATGTCTTCTTCTTTTTTAATGTTATCAAATGCAGTAGTTTTCTGATACTTTGAGGTCACTGAAGTTTTTATTTCATATACTGTAGAGCGGCTACTTCTTTTTAATAAACACCGTTAGAACAACACGAATCTGGAAGTTGCTGTGAGGGCTAGTATGCAGATCTGCTCTGGATGTACATAATATCAAAAATACTTCGAATTTTGATTTAGAGCTTTAAAAGAATATTATTAAATAGAATATTATTAAATGCTATTAATTAAGGCAAACGTTAAATAAAAAAAATCATGTATTCGCTCCTCTTAACAGTAATAACCATATCTAGCTGTATTTTGATATATTTTTTAATAAATTAAATTTTCTGCACATATTTGATTTTCAGTGCAAAGTCACTTAATGACGTCACTATATTGATATTCGCATTCTTTCAATTAAAATTGTTAATGTTAGTCATCAATCCTTCCATTTACATGCGGAATTCATTCGGGAATACCTTTTTCCTGAGGACATTTGCTCTTTTTGTCCATTGAACAAGAACAATAGTCATTTTGAAGATGGTATGTAATGAAGTAAGAGTAAAAACTACCGAAATAAAGCTTTTACAAAAGTGGTACGAGTTTGGTTTTAAACTATAAGTCCCTTACACACACATATAATAGATGCATAAAGCTCGGCCTAGACCTTCAACGGAGCTATAATGGTAGTAGTGGTATTATTTTTTTTCAAAAGTTCTGCTAATTATATAAAGAAATTAAATTTTTAAAGAAAATTTTAGTTTTGAAAATATATTTTTTACCTTATAATTTTGAAATGCAGTGTTAATGGGGTAGATTGTTTAAAATGCACGTCTTCAATGGATTAAAGCTTACAAGAAATTATTACAATACATTATTCAATTGAATATATATGTTGAATTTGAAAGTGTTGAACATTTTCATTTGTAAACAAAAATATACTTTTGCGTTCATGCCGTGATGATGTTTCGTATTTCCCTTTAAATATTTCATTCAAAAATACTTCATAACGTAGTAGCGTAACTTGATACCAAAAAATAATATTTATGTTTACCGGCACATATTTTATCATGATTATTGTTAAGTTGTCTGTTACCATTGTTAAGAAGGTTTGAGACTTAATGAATACTTGCTTGCGTCCAAATTTACACTGCTCAAAAAATAGACAAATTTCATGGCAAACTGAGCAGTTTTATTTATATGGAAACACCGGATCTAATACCTATTGAACACCTGTGAGGACATTTAAAAATCAAGTTGGCTCAACAGAATTTTGCCAATTTTACCAAAAGAAACCTGCCAAGCCTTGGTCAGCAGCATGCCGAAGAGAGAATTAATGTAATCCCAACCCATTTGAAAATAAAGTAAAGCATTCTCGTTTCATGATTACAATTTTAAATCAAAGAAATTAGTGTATATACATAAATAATTGCGTTATAATTATTATTTTATAGAATAAAGCTCACAAATAATTTGTGTATAAATATGAGCTCATTTACACCACTTTGGCAACTTACATTTTTAAAATGGGGATAAAAATCAGCTAGTATCTGTTACCTTATGGATTTGTTACAATTTTAATTCAATTAAAAAGACACATTTAATATTTTAAAAGAACTGCGATTTTCAATCTCATTCCTTTCGGCGCAAATGAAGTGTGTAGCATATAAGCAATATTTTAATGTAGTAAAAACAATAGTTGACTATGGCAAACTGAGCAGTCTTATTAATTTAGATTTATAAGTCAGTAATATAATTTAATTTATATATAACCATTAAAATCAAATCTACCTTTGCACATCACTTTTGTAATTTATCGTTAGAAACTAAAAAAAAACGTATTGCAAATAAAATATATGAAATAAAAACATTTTTATTATTAAAAAAACCAAACTTTTAAATTCGATTCTTATTAAACTGTTAATTATGTTCCAGAAACCGAGTGAAATTGAAATCGAGTGAATTTGTTTTTGGTCTTCTAGAAACCGAGTAGTTTTCTCAATTTCACACTTTTTAAATCACTTCGAATTTGAATTCAAATCAGCTGATTGCTGCCAATTTTGAATTTTAAAATTTTATTAATTTGCAAATACAAATTTAAAATGAGTGTTTTAGTAACTGCGAGAATTGCAGCCCAAAAAGAAAAATATGCTGAAGAAAAAATAAATGCTTAAAATTTTTCGTTTTAGGTTGCTTGTAGATAATGAATTGTCAATAAAGGCTTTGAAGACTACAAAGTTTACCTCCTAACTTCGCCATGACAAACACCGGATCTAATTCCTATTGAACACCTGTAGGGACATTTAAAAATCAAGTTGGCTGAACAGAATTTTGCCAATTTTACCAAAAGAAACCTGCGAAGCCTTGGTCAGCAGCATGCCGAAGAGAATAACAAGTGGGACAATATGGCGGATATACAGGGATATGACCCAAAAAAGGTTGTATGTGAAGGGTTAAATCGTCAATAATTTTGTAAGTTTTCGTAAGAAACATGAAATGTGTCTATTTTTTGAGCAGAGTAAATTTGGACGCAAGCAAGTATTCATTGACCTAAATTTTTTTAATATTTATAGTGCTCTTGGTTGCTACGCAGCGTGTTCGGAGTTCAAATCTCGGCACAGGTAAGATCAAAATGTAGAAAATAAATTTTTACACACGGCTCCACCTCTTGGTAGGCAATGGTAAACCTACAAAAGTAAAAATTGTCTAAGTAAAGCTGTTCACTTCGCCGTTCGGACTCGGCGTAAAACTGCAGGTCTCTTCGATTCATGTACGTACAAATACATATAACATACACAACATTAATGGATGCAAAAAGCTCGGCCTAGACCCTCCATGGACTGTTGTACCATTAAAAAAAAAAAAGAAGGTTAATAATAAATAGTACATAAGGTTTTTTGTAATGAATTGAATAAAACCAATTTTTAAGTTTTGCTAAAAACAAAATTAGTGTATGTATGGTGTTATTATTTTCATCATCCGTGTAATTTTAAAATAATAAAAATGTTGTTGCTGAACTCCATACGAAAATATATAGGAGTTTCCTATTAAATCAGCTGTTTCTTGGTAATTTTTGATCTGCGTGAAATTTAGCGCACAAATTTATTTACATTTGTAGTCATAGTAGTTTTCTCTTTTGGGGTGTTGTAAGTTTAGCTAAGTACACCGTTACTTCTAATAAATATCGTTACTTTTATACACTTATTAATTGTCATAACGAATACACAGTAGGAATATGCAATTACTCTTACTAAAGTGTCAATAGTGATTATAATGGCCTCAGGGCACCCACTTTTAAGTGGGAACCGGTTTGCCAGTTTGGCAGACACTCAACAAACAAAAAAAGGAAACAAAATTATAAATCAACAGCTAACTTTCTATCCTTTCCTACCCAATCCAAAATACATCTCTTGAATACAAAAAATAAAGAGTATTCTTGCAATTCAAAGAGCTCTCAATTTAATTAGAAGGCATATTATATTAATATACAAGGCGGACCATTTAGTAATTAGGGATGCGATTTTTGTGTAAATAAGACATGAGTAATTTTTCCAATGTGGTATTTATTATTCGAAACTACAATCCTTCCAGTTAATTGCGGAGCACTATTTCATTCAAATGACTTCCTCGGCTATCCTTGCAGTAGCATATAACCCAATTTTTCACTATATTTTCGACAGCATGCAGCTGTACTTGACCGGGGGTTGCACTAATTTCCTCCTTAAGAGCCTCAATCGTTTTTGGATGGTTAGCGTAACACTTATCTTTAATGGCACCCCACAAATAATAGTCCAACGGAGTCATATCGCTACTGCGTGGTGACCAATGTACATCATCCGCGATACCACGATTTTCATACTTCCCACGCAAAAGATCGATATTTGCACGTCGTCTAACATGGCGCGTCATCCTGTTGGAACCAAATGTTGTCTAAGTCCTTATTTTCTAAAATAGGCCACAAATAATCAGTTATCATCATTCACTGTGACGCATCTTACTCTTACTTACTTACTTAGCTGGCACTACAACCGATGATCGGTCTTGGCCGCCTCCACAAAGCTTTGCCAGTCACTTCTGCTATGCGCGCGCTGGCGCCAGTTGATAAGGCCAAGTGCAGTCAGGTTTCCCTGCACCTGGTCTTTCCAACGGAGAAAGACTGCGTGTTCCTCCACCGTGGTTCGAATAAAACACCCTTCTAGCCGGAGCGCTTTCTTCCATTCGCTCAACATGACCCAGCCAGCGAAGCCGCTTGAGTTTTATACGCTTGACTATGTCAGTGTCGGCGTACAGCTCATACAGCTCATCGTTCCATCTTATTCGATACACGTCGTCTACGCATACTGGACCGTAGATCTTACGGAGTATCTTCCTCTCGAACGCTCCTAACAGCCTCTCATCATTGATGGTCAATGTCCACGTCTCTG
This sequence comes from Palloptera scutellata, assembly GCA_958295655.1. Taxonomy (NCBI): domain Eukaryota; kingdom Metazoa; phylum Arthropoda; class Insecta; order Diptera; family Pallopteridae; genus Palloptera; species Palloptera scutellata. Next base: position 15,108,958 of record OY282453.1, read on the forward strand.
CGCCATACATTAGGACGGCAAGGATGAGGGACTTATAGAGCGTTATTTTCGTCGGTAGAGAGAGGGCTCAACTTCTCAATTGCCTACTGAGCCCGTAGTAACACCTGTTGACATGAGTTAGTCTCCGCTTGTTCTCAATGCTGACATTATTGTTGGTGTTTATGCTGGATCCTAGATATACGAAATCCTTGACGACTTCAAAAGTGTAGTTGTCAACAGTGACATTTTGTCCAAAATGCCGTGACTCTTTGTTTGTTGACACAAGGTATTTCGTTTTGTCCTCGTTCACCACTAGACCCACTCGACGAGACTCCCTTTCCAGATTGGAAAATGCTGCGCGTTAGTGCCACTGATGTCAATATCATCAGCGTATGCTAGCAGCAGAGGTTAAAGAAGTCGCACGATAGGGAGTCACCTTGTCTGAAACCTCTTTTGGCATCAAATAGTGCGGAGAGGTCTTTCCCAATTTTCAATGTGCTGGTAGCGGCGGGTCAGTGTCAGTTTGCAAAGATGATGGATTTACCAGGCCTGTCTTCAGCGTATGCTAGCAGCATGACACTCTTGTAGAAGATAGTGCCAGAGATGTCGATGTTCGCAACTAGAATTATTTTCTCCAGCATAAGGTTAAAGAAGTCGCACGATAGGGAGTCACCTTGTCTGAAACCTCTTTTGGTATCAAATGGTGCGGAGAGGTTTGTCCCAATTTTCACTGTGCTGGTGGTGTTGGTCAGTGTCATTTTGCAAAGACGAATGAGCTTTGCAGGGATACCAAAATCAGACATTGCGGCGTACAAGTGATCCCTAATCGTGCTGTCGAAGGCGGCTTTATAATCGACAAATAGATGATGGGTGTCGATCGGTTTTTCTCGGGTCTTTTCCAGGATTTGGCGTAGTGTGAATATCTGGTCGATGGTGGATTTACCAGGCCTGAAGCCACACTGATAAGGTCCAATCAGTTTGTTGACGATGGGCTTCAGTCTTTCGCACAGTACGCTCGATAGAACCTTATATGCAATATTAAGAAGGCTTATCCCTCGGTAGTTGGCGCAGATCGTGGAATCACCTTTCTTATGGATTGGGCAGAGTACGCTGAGATTCCAATCACTTGGCATGCTTTCATCTGACCATATTCTGCATAGAAGCTCATGCATGCGTTTTTTGAGCTCTTCGCCTCCGGTCTTAAACAACTCAGCAGGCAGGCCATCTGCACCTGCAGCCTTATTGTTTTTCAGCCGAGCAATGGCTGTTAAGACCTCCTCATAGTCAGGCGGCGGTACTTCAACGCCGTCAGTGATTGGGGTTTCCGGAGTAGATTCCGCAGTGGCGGGATTATTGCCGTCATCGCCATTAAGCAGCTGCGAAAAGTGCTCCCTCCATAATCTCATTATGCCCTGGATATCTGTCACCAGATTTCCGTCTTCATCCTTGCAGGAAGAGGCCCCGGTCTTCAAACCAAGAGTCAGGTGTCTTATTCTTTCAAAGAATTTTCGGACCTCGTTCCTGTCCCGCAACATTTCGATATCATTGAACTCGCGTCTTTCTTTATCTCTTTTCTTGCGCCTGAAAAGACGTTTCTCCTCCCTCCTCAACTTTCTGTATCGCTCCTTAGCAGCTCGCGTTGCAACTGACTGCGGGGTGGCTCTGTAAACTGCGTTTTTTGCTTCAGTATTTTCGTAATCTTGGTACGACTCTTGGTCGTACCACATATTTCTCCGTCGACGGTGGTAGCCTAGCACCTCTTCGGCAGCCGAACGCATAGAGCGGGAAATGTGTCCACTGCGCGCATATATCATCCATTTGAGGGGTGTTTTGCGAAAGGAGAAGTGCAAGTTGGTTGGCAAAGACTTTGGCTGTCTGTTGTGATTGTAGCTTTTCGACATCCAGCTTTCTCTTTGTATCTATCCGTACGCGATTTGCTACATATATACGTGGTGGTCGCTGTGGTGTAGTGGTAGTGCGTTGAACTGCTACGCAGAGTGTCCGGGGTTCGAATCTCGGCACAGGCAAAATCAAAAAGTAGAAAAAATTATTTTTCTACACGGCACCACTTCTTGGCAGGCAATGGCAAACCTACAAAAGTAAAAATTGCTATGAAAAGCTTTTCACTTCGCTGTTCGGATTCATCATTAAACTGTAGGTCCCTTCCATTCATGTACAAATATAACACGCACAACATGAGTGGATGCGAAAAGCGAAAAGTTCGGCCTAGGCTCTCCATGGGTTGTTGTGCCATTAAAAGTAAGTAAAGTAAATACGTGTGCAGACCTTGGCTGCAACCAAGTAGTGGTCTGAGTCGATGTTTGCACCACGTATTGTGCGTACGTCTAGTACATTGGAAGCGTGCCTTCCGTCACAACGTGATCAATCTGGTTTCGTGTGTTTTGATCAGGGGACAGCCAAGTGGCCTTATGGATATCTTTATGTTGGAATCTGGTGCTACTAACTGTCATGTTTCGTGCGGCGGCGAAGTCGATCAGTCTCATACCGTTATCGGTGGCTTCGTCGTGGAGACTGAATTTTCCGATCGTCGGACTAAAGAGACTCTCCTTGCCCACCTTGGCATTAAAGTCGCCTAACACGATTTTAATATCGTGCGGGGGCAATGCTCATAAGTTTTGTCAAGGAAGTTCTAGCTCGTAGAAGTCATCTTTGGTCGTTTCATCCTTTTCATCCGTCGGGTCATGGACACAAATTAGGCTGATGTTGACGAATTGTGCCTTGATGCGGATAGTGGCTAGGCGCTCTTTCACGGCCGTGAACCTCGAGACTAGATGACGCAGTCTCTTCCCAACCACAAATCCAACACCAAAGTCATGTCTCGACGCATGACAGCTGTAGTAGATATCACAGGATGCTCTTTTGGAGCAACCCTATCCCGTCCATCGCATTTCCTGTATAGCGGGGATGTCAGCTCTATATTGTTGGAGGACATCCACCAGCTGGATAGAGGCACCTTCCCTGTAGAGGGTTCGAACATTCCAGGTGCATATCCGTCAATCGTTGTCCTTTGGGCGTTTGCGGGAGTCGTCAACATTAGAGGGGCTCTTTATCCGAGGCTTATTTTGAGGATTCATTGGTGGGTATTTTAACGTGGTGGGTCCAAGTCCGACGCACAACCATTCATTCAAGGCCATGGAGAAGCCCGCCGCACACATTAGTTAACTCACTGACGGTAGTCAGATCGCTATCCAGGGGATGCCACGAGGAGGCTGTGTGTCGACTTGAAACATAGAAGCGCAAGGATCGACCATGGACGCACCTGCGACTGTCACGAACTTTACCTTGTGTCCTACGCCCCAGGCCCCCACGCATCTTACTCGTTACTCATTAAATAAAAAATGGCACAATTCTACTGCCGGTATTTTTCACAAAGAATACATTAAAGTGAAGTTTGCGGTGGTTTTGAGACTTACTTACTTAGCTGGCACTACAACCGGTGATCATTCTTGGCCGCCTCTAAAAAGCTTCGCCAGTTGCCTCTGCTATGCGCGCGCTGGCACCAGTCGATAAAGCCAAGTGCAGTCAGGTCGCCCTGTACCTGGTCTTTCCAACGGAGATTAGGGCGTCAATTTCTGCGTGTTCTTCCACCGTGGCTCGAATAAAACACCCTTCTAGCCGAAACCCAGCCAGCGAAGACACTGGATTTTTATACGCTTGACTACGTCAGTGTCGGAGTACAGCTCATACAGCTCATCGTTATATTTTATTCGATACACGTCGTCCACACATACTGGACCATAGACCCTCTCTAACGCTCCTAACAGATTGTCATCAATAGTGGTCGACGTCAATGTCTCGGCGCCATATAATAGAACGGGAAGGATGAGGGACTTATAGAGAGTTATTTTCGTCGGTCGAGAGAGAGCTCTGCTTCTCAATTTCCTTCTGAGCCCGTAGTAAGACCTGTTGGCAAGAGTTAATTTCCGCTTGATCTCAAGACTGACATTATTGTTGGTATTGATGCTGGATCCTAGTTAACGCAATCCTTGACGACTTGAAAAGTATAATTGTCAACAGTAACATTTTGTCCAAGACGCCGTGACTCTTTATTTGTTGACACTAGGTAGTTCGTTTTGTCCTCGTTCACAACTAGCCCCACTCAACGAGACTCCCTTTCCAGATTGGAAAATGCTGCGCGTTAGTGCCACTGATGTCAATATCATCAGCGTATGCTAGCAGCAGAGGTTAAAGAAGTCGCACGATAGGGAGTCACCTTGTCTGAAACCTCTTTTGGCATCAAATAGTGCGGAGAGGTCTTTCCCAATTTTCAATGTGCTGGTAGCGGCGGGTCAGTGTCAGTTTGCAAAGATGATGGATTTACCAGGCCTGTCTTCAGGCTCATGCATCCGTTTTTTTATATTTGCGGCTTCAGTGTTAAACAACTCAGCAGGCAGACCATCTGCACCTGCAGCCTTATTGTTTTTCAGCCTAGCGATGGCGGTTAAGACCTCCTCATAGTCGGGCGGCGGTACTTCAATGCCCCATAATATAGACCTGCAAATACTTATCAGAAGCTACTTTATTTCTATATTTGCTTCTTATAAGCCGCTTGGATGTAATGAATTGATCAGACGATAATAAAAGATGTGATATTAAGTCTTTATTGGTATCTTCTCGTGCCGTTTTCCGGGTTTGAACGCTATTTATGCGCATATTTTTATGAGTTGCTTCTATAGATTCTTCAGACAAAAAATCCAGTAAAAAGCAATTAAAAATACTATTTCTTAATACGCATCTACATAAATTTTTGCGTTAAAATCGAATCGAATTACTTTTAATGGCACAACAGCTTAGGCCGAGCTTTTCGCATCCACTCTGTTGTGCGTGTTATATTCGTACATGAATGGAAGGGACCTACAGTTTAATGCCGAATCCGAACGGCGAAGTGAAAAGCTTTTCATAGCAATTTTTACTCTTGTAGGTTTGTCATTGCCTGCCAAGAGGTGGTGCCGTGTAGAAAAATTATTTTTTCTACTTTTTGATTTTGCCTGTGCCAAGATTCGAACCCCGGACACTCTGCGCAGCAGTCCAACGCACTACCACTACGCCACAGCGACCACTCATCTCATTGTCATTGAATTAACGAATATATGGATTATGGATTTTGCTATACAATCCAAAATACCTGGTGTTTTGGTTTCGTATAAGTCTATTGATACTGCTGCCAATGAAGAAGATGCGGTTAACTATCCTACAGAATTTTTAAATTCTTTGGATTTACCCGGATTACCGCCGCATAACCTTCAATTGAAAGTCGGAGCGACTATTATTATGCTTCGTCATTTGAATCAACCGAAACTTTGCAATGGTACGAGGCTTGCTGTGAACTGAATTTATGAAATTTATGGTCAATGTTGTTATAGCAACTATTTGGATTGGAAAATTCAAAGGTGAAGACGTGTTAATATCACGAATTCCGATGATTCCAACCGATTTGATTTTCAAATTCAAACGTGTACAATTTCCAGTTCGAGTTGCATTCGCAATTACCATTAATAAAGCGCAACGTCAATCTTTGGAAATTTGTGGTATCAACTTAGAATATCCAGTATTTTCTCATCGACAATTATACGTAGCCTGTTGACCATCAGTATTATTTATTTATTGCCAAGATAATAAGAAAACGAAAGATGTGGTTTACCATAGAGTTTTGCAATAAATATAAACTGCTTTGAATTACTTTTTTAATTATGCACAGTGAAACGTGCATGGAGTCCGCTAGTAAAACATAAAATTTAAACAAGTTAAAGATTTAAGAATGAAAACCAAATTAAATTAAATTAAACATAAACAGAAAAATTATGAACATTTTTATTTTTTATAATAGTTAAGTAGAGCATTTTTAAAAACAATTGCGTTGCTTAAGTGCCGTCGAATTTTTGGGATGAATTCCAGAGGCGTATACCATGGACGAAAAATTGACGTTCAGGCATTAGCGTGAGATGTCTGATTGGTTTTAAAAGGTTGTCTCTATTTGACTTTGAGTTTATCAAATAAATATGTGGGTTCTTTAACGTATATTACTTTTTGTAGCATGATCAGAGATCTATAATCCATATATTCGTTGAGCGACATTGATAGTATTTTATTTCATACCGTGTAAGCCCAAATATATATCTGGTAATATTATCTAATACCTTATTTATTTTTTGTCGTGATATGACGTCGCAATTACTGAAAATTTCGCAAACGTACAGTAGGGTGGGAATAAGGTACGCTTTTGTAGGGGACGTATGTGCTGTGGAGTGAAATACTGGGAAAACCAAAGGCATCGGAGCATTCAATATACACGGCCGATTGCAGTATTTATGTGTGTGTTCCAGCACAATGTTTGGATAAAGTAAATACCAAGATTTTTGGCTTGCGGCACAAATTCAATGCTTACATTATTTAAAATACATTTACATTATTTGGACATCGTCCGCATACATACTGAGTTCGCAGTTCTCCAGAATATTTGGGAGATCGTTTATATAGATTGAAAAAAGTAGGGGCCCCAACACTGAACCCTGAGGTACACCCCGTGTGAGTTCTATGAATTCCGACATGGTTCGCAACAAACGGCCTACCACTTAGATACGACGCGCAATACTAGACTCAACTCAATACAAACTCGACAACTTCGCCTCTAGTATTTCGTGATTGACCGTGTCAAACGCCTTAGAGGGATCAAGCAGCGTTACTTTATTGTCATCCAATGCTTTTAGAATATCCTCAACTATTTCAATGAGAGCAGTCACACAATCGCGCTAGGTTCTGAATCCAGATTGCTTATTGGAAATCATGTTATTTTTTGTGAGAAATTTGTTCATTTGTTTGTAAATTAGTAGTCCTGGAACTTTGGAAATATATGGCAATATTGCAATGGGCCTAAACTCATTATCCGTTTTTGGAATCGGTAGTATTTTTGCCTTTTTCCAGGCAGTTGGAAAAATGCCTGTAGTGAGTATGGTGTTAAAAATGTGCGTAATAGTTTTGGTAAAAGTGATTTAAAAAAAATAGAGTGTATATTGTTGACGCCGACGGCATTTGACTTTATAGATAGGATGCTTTCTAGCACGTCAGATTCGTCTACACAACAAAAGCTGAAAGTTGTTTTAAATTTTTGTATGTTGCTGCAGTTAAGGTATGCGTTTTCCGTAACTGAACGTAGCGCAATATTTGCAAATTTTTTATTAAGCTCATTCACACTTTCTATCCGTCTTTCTTTTTTTCTTGCCGTCTATCACTGACATCTTTGCATCTTTAATGGCTTTATTTATTTTTGATTTTAAAGATTGAAAAAGTTTAAAAAATTCGGAAATTCTATATCTTTTCCATTTCCATATGTTTGTCCGAATTAATAAAAGTTTTGTTCTTTAGGGGAACAAATTTTTCAAATAGGTTATTTATATTCGTTTGTAGAAATAAAGCCTGATCATTGACTGATGTCATTTTGTATATACTGCTCCAGTCAACAGTATCTACTTCAGCACCCAAGTTGTTAAAGTCTATATGCTTGAAGTCTCGATACTTAAGCTGCTGCATACAAGTTTTTGATTGGAAATCATAAATTAAAAATATCATGTCATGTTTGGAGAAAACTAAGGCTGTAAACTGATCAAACAGTTGTATTCTGTTCGTGTTATTGACAAAAATAATATCTAAAAGAGTGTTGCTTGTTTTTTTGAAATGGGTAGGAGAAGATACATTCACTGGAAAAAGTCCAAGACCTTTCATATCGAATATCAAATGATTCTCTACTAAGATATTACTATTAAAGTCACCGGTAATTATAATGTCAGTATAGGGCACTCACTGCAATTTGTTCAAGGGTAGTTAGGAAATTACCGATGTCGACGTTACGATTAGGCCTGTAAACAGTACCTATAAGTATTTTATCTGTACCACTATGAATTTCAATAAATAGGTATTCATTATTGCTATCGACAGGGTGAGTACAAACAAGCTTGACTGCAAACCATTTTTCACATAAGTCGCAACTCCACCCCCACGGCCAACCCTGTCAGCACGAAAACTACGATAGCCGTGCAACGAAAATAGATGATCATTCATACAATGGTTAAACAATGTTTCGGTTACGCATACGACATCCACGCTACTGTTCTCAAATATATATCTGAATTCGTCTATCTTTCGTCCTAAACTCTGAGCATTAATATGGCGTATTTTTAGGCCGCTTTTTTGTTTGCATATAATGTTAACCATTGTTTGAACATTGTCTCTGGAATTCAAACTGAAGTCACTGTTGGAGATCATTGTGATATATAAAAGTTAAAGACTTAGCACCAGCAAGGGGCTCATGAAATGTTTGTTAATTAAATTAAATAGATAATATATCTTTTATAAAGAGAAAAGGAAAATAAGGACACAATTGTTATTAACTTACTTTACTTTTAATGGCGCAACAGCCCATGGAGGGCCTAGGCCGAGCTTTTCGCATCCACTCATGTTGTGCGTTTTATATTCGTACATGAATGGAAGGGACCTACAGTTTAATGCCGAATCCGAACGGCGAAGCGAAAAGCTTTTCATAGCTATTTTTACTATTGTCGGTTTGCCATGGCCTGCCAAGAGGTGGTGTCATGTAGAAAATTTTTTTTTTCTAATTTTTGATTTTGCCTGTGCCGAGATTCGAACCCCGGACACTCTGCGTAACAGTCCAACGCACTACCACTACTCCACAGCGACCACAATTGTTATTAAATATAATAAATACAACGCGACCTGAGTTAAAGTTGTTGGTGTACGTCTTCACATCTCTGCGTAAGCCCAGCTGATTGACCTGTGTTGTTGGTCAGACCTGCCGCGAAACCAATCTCTTTGATGAGTTGTGGCAAAATGCATGCGATTGTTACTGTTGGTGTAGTGTACTGAATAGTTCATATTGTTGGATTTAGCTGGATGTCTACTGCGGCTATTGTTCCGAGGAGAGTCACCCGTGCAAGCGATTTCATCTACCATTGCTGTTGATGCAGTGCAAATCAAAGCATCTTCGCGTGTACATATGACGTAAACTAAACCACGTCTGGTAAAACAGCCCACAGTTTTCCTTATTTCTTTTGCTCGAAGCACGCGATTTTTTCACGCGGCGTGGCGAGTCTTATGAATATCGGTGGGTCGGTCGACGTGCGCGAATTGCCAAAGCTTTTAAGACGGTACTTAACCGATGGAGTTTGTATTTTCAGTATGTTGTTGCATAGCGTTGTGAAAATTTCGTTAAGATTTTCTTCGCTATGCATCGGTACACCGTGGAGGCGCAGATCACATACCACAGAGAAGTTTTCATGTTTCGTCAGCATATGTTTCAACTGAAGAACTTCGGATTTTAGGTAATCCCAATCTGGCATTGCTTCTTCCAGCTTTGTGACGCGATTCGAAACATTAATTATTTCTTGGCGCAGCTCACTCTTAATTTTTGTTAGCTCATCTATAATTTTTGCCTGTCAAGCATCCATTTTACCCATGATGACCTCTGTTAGCGCTCCAAGCTTTTGGTCGAGAAGCTTCAGAATTTGTGAGGTAACAGCTCATGTTGGAGGCACTGGAGAATACGGCGAAATTGGTGCCGCAGAACGCAAACGCCTATTGGGTGCCATACCCATTTCAAGTAAGTTTTTATTAAGGTTTGTTTGGTTATTTTTGTATTTTTGTGACAATTTCAGTTTTGTTTGTTTGTCATTTCGTATTATTTTTGTTTCGTCAAAAATTACCGCAACTGTCACTGTTATTTGTTTCTTTGTCAATTTATGTAAAATTATTATGACACATCCAGACTGTTAGCGTTAGCATTAACTTTGCTAAAAAATTGTTGCAATGATGATGTGTATTTCGCTTCATTTTAATATAATCCATTTTTTCCTTAATTTTTGTATATATTTTGTATTTGTATATCTCAAGGTGACAAGGCATTAATTATTAATATTATATTCTACTAAGTTCGTCAACTCTAATATTTAATAGAATTGTTAAAAGTAGAATTCATATAATCTCATAACCTTTAAACTTAACCATATTCTATGGTAACATAGTTAATACCTGTTATCTAATTTTGCTTTTTTAATCAATGGATTGGAGTAGTTGTGCTCCCCAAGAAAAATGCTATTCCGTTACACTATATGGTTATATCTGTGCGCGGAAAATATTCCAAAAACTGATATATGGATATTTTTGTGAATGCACTCATGAAGGAACTTCATGATCAATGCTTGAAGAAGACAGCAACTCGCTTACGATAATACGTATTAATTTTAAACTAAGAAAATTTTTGATTTTGGGGTGGAAGCGCATTTATTTATTGTGAATTTGTTTACATTACACACTATAAACATTTGTTACTTTTATTCTACTCCAACCATTTAACCAACTCTATATTTAGTTGTCAACGCATACACAAATGTTGAACTTATGTTGACAACCATGTTTGTCGTGTATGTGCTCCTTTATAACTTGCAGTGAAAAATATGGCATCAATGGAACATTTGACTTACTTAAAAATAACCTTTGGTACTTTCAAGGAAGAAGAAACCCTGTTTCTTCTGCACACATCGGCTTATCATCGTCAGATTATGAATTCTTTCGCGTTATTTCATTCTTATCCTTTTTAGCTCGTTTCATATCTATTCGTTTAATTATGTATATGATTTAAGTATGTGTATGTTTAAGGATATACAACATACCCTTGTATTTTGCTCGTATACGACCTACACAATAATGCAGAGCCAACTATTTTTTTTGTGTGAAGTTGAAAATATATATTAAGTCCTTTATACAAATAAATAAAATGTGCTGAAAAATGTTAAATATTATCAAAAAATTAAGAATCACTTAATATTTTAAACAAGCGCAATGTAAGTGTATGTAAGAGATTTTAAAATTCAAGCATACTATTTTGTATAAGAAGTGACAAAGAGGCACCAAGCAACTCCAAAAAGTATGCTACATATTTCAAATATAGAGCATAACAGAAAATATTGTAAAAAAAATTTACATTTGCAAATTTTGATGTTAAATTTAAAATCTTTTTATTTGTTAAAATTTGGACTTAATGTCAGAGCTTGACTAATATTTTCATTTATGTTGCCAATGTTTTTGTTAACAATAAATTCAGTTGTCTATACCCATTTTTGCATATTTCTATGACATAATAATAATAGCTTGTTGTGTGCATATATTTATTCTTGGATGGAAAAATATTTTTATTTCCAATCCTGTCGGCGAAGTGAAAAGCTTTTTTGAAGTGGAACTTCTTATGGCGCGTTCTAGAATTTTTAGTGTTGGGAGTAAAACTGAAATGTTGCGCTGAGTAAAACTAAAAGTATGCACAAGTTTTGCGTTGTAACTTAATACATTGTTCATCGCTGTGGTTGTGCCATTGTGATTTTTTTTGCCATGGCATCCAAAAGTATGCACAAACAGATTTTGCTATTTCTATACGTTACAAAAACAAATAAAATTAATCTGTGAGTCATATACGACGTAAATAAAAAAAAAAAACATCATGGTCGTGAAAAGTTTCACTTCTCGATCGAGTTCTTTTTTTTAACTTTTGATTTTTTTCAACTGTTGCTTGATGATTTTACCTCATCCGAGGATTGAATTTAAAATATCCCGCAAACTTTGCTATAACAATTTATTTCAAAAAAAAGTTAACACCCATAAATAAATAAAACACTAGTTTACAAATATTTATTTTGGATGACAATAGGCACATATTTTTTTTATTGATACATTCAACATTCAGGGTGTACCCCTATGAATGCAGAGCATTGTGTTGAATGGAAGGAAGATTGATAGGTGAAAGAAAGGAAGGGAGGGAGAATGAGAGAGGGAATGCAATCACACAGGACACCGATAAAGAGATAGACAGCCACTGTAGCAAGTGTTATACCTTTACCACAATGAACTTCATTTTATCAGTGTCTATAAAATATTGTGTTTTTTTAAGGCTAGATGACAAATGAATTTTAAATTAATATATGAGTAATTCCAGTGAGCTTCCACTAAAAACGGGAAAACGGTATCCCACATTACTTCAATCTTCATTATTTTTTGTATGCCGACTAAGAAAATCTCATCTTTTTTAATATAAAAAGTCGTGGTAAATTCATTCATTCATTTCATCCGAATCTGGCTACAGTTTTTTCGCAGCAAGTCCATTTGGAGAAAAATATAAAAAAATAACTTGAAATGGGATAATTAATATCGCTTAAAATTTATTTTCACATTTTGAATTTATTTTCTTTTAACTCTCGCCGAAATACTTTGTTATCAAAAAATTTGTCAAAACCGAAACAATTTGAACATGGAACATTCGTCATTTTGACTTTTTTACTAAGATCATATTTTGATATTCTGGTCTGTCATAAGCTCTATTTTGGTTTGTGGTTTCTAAGAAATTTAGTATACATATTTACTATTATTATGGTTATGATTTAGCTTTATTGTGTAGTGTTGACTTCATAGGAGCCAGAAAAAGTAGAACATTCATGAAATACTCGACTCATAAGGCCATATGTATATACTTCTTTATCTGTAAGTCTGGGACCTGAGTGTTATCATATGAGTTGTTTAAAAAATAAGAAATTTACAGCTTTTTGTATATCTTTTTATTACATTTTTTATTTATAAAAAGAAGCAAAAGCTGTTGAGTTCAGTTTCATATAATGACATGCGAGTATATATATTTTGCTAATCATGTTGTGAAAGTCAAAGAAACGTTGAAAACAGTCTTATTTTTCACAAAGAATGCATTAAAGTGAAGTTTGCGGTGGTTTTGAGACTTACTTACTTACTTACTCAGCTGGCACTACAACCGATGATCGGTCTTGGCCGCCTCTATAAAGCTTCGCTAGTCGCCTCTGCTATGCGCGCGCTGGCACCAGTCGATAACGCCAAGTGCAGTCAGGTCGCCCTGTACCTGGTCTTTCCAACGGAGATCAGGGCGTCCACTTCTGCCTGTTCTTCCACCGTGGCTCGAATAAAACACCCTTCTAGCCGGAGCACTTTCTTCCATTCGCTCAACATGACCCAGCCAGCGAAGCCGCTGGATTTTTATATGCTTGACTATGTCAGCTCATCGTTCTATTTTATTCGATACGATCCTCTTAAAGAAGTCGCACGATAGGGATTCACCTTGTCTGAAACCTCTTTTGGTATCAAATTGCGCAGAGAGGTCTGTCCCAATTTTCACTGTGCTGGTAATGTCGGTCAGTGTCATTTTGCAAAGACCGATGGGCTTTGCAAGGTTACCAAAATCAGACATTTCGGCGTACAAGTTATCTCTAATCGTGCTGTCGAAGGCGGCTTTATAATAAACGAATAGATGGTCGGTGTCGATCTGTTTTTCTCGGGTCTTTTCCAGGATTTGGCGTAGTGTGAATATCTAGTCGATGGTGGATTTACCGGCCTGAAGCAAATCAGTTTGTTGATGATAGAACCTTATATGCAATATTAACAAGGCTTATCCCACTGTAGTCGGCGCAGATCGTGGAATCACCTTTCTTATGGATTGGGCAGAGTACGCTGAGGTTCCAATCACTTCACATGCTTTCATCCGATATTCTGCATAGAAGCTTATGCAAGCGTTTTGTGAGCTTTTCGACTCCTGTCAGTTGTGCAGACCTTGGCTGCAACCAAGTATCGGTCTGAGTCGATGTTTGCACCACGTATTGTGCGCAAATCTATTACATTGGAAACGTGATTTTCGTCACAACGTGATCAATCTGGTTTCGTGTGTTTTGATCAGGGGACAGCCAAGTGGCCTTATGAATATCCTGATGTTGGAATCTAGTGTTACTAACTGTCATGTTTCGTGCAGCGGCGGCGTCGATCAGTCTCATACCGTTTTCGGAGGCTTCGTCATGGAGACTGAATTTTCCGATCGTCGAACCAAAGAGACTCTCCTTGCCCACCTTGGCATTAAAGTCGCCTAACACGATTTTTCGTGGCGGGGGCAATGCTCATAAGTTTTTTCGAGGAGTCATCTTTGGTCGTTTCATCCTTCTCACCCGTCGGGACATGGACACTAATTAGTCTGATCGTGAGGAATTTTTCACTGATGCCGATAGTGGCTAGGCGCTCGTACACAGGCGTGAACCTCGAGATCAGGTCTATTCCCAACCACAGCTTCAAAACCAAATTCGTGTCGCATTACAGCTGTAATAGATACCATATGACAGGATGCTCATTTGAAGCAACCGTGTCGCGTCCATTTCCTCTATAGAGGTGATATCAGCTCGTAATCTTTCGAGGACTTATACCTGCTGGATAGAGGCACCTTCCCTGTTGAGGATTCGGACATTCCAAGTTTATAGCCGTAACTGCGCCCTTTGGGTGTTTGCGGGAGTCGCCAACATTAGGAAGATTCCTTATCCGAGGCTTAATTTGAGGCTTAATTTGAGGATTTTAACATGGTGGGTTCCAGAACAGGCAAAATAAAAAATAAAAGAAAAAGTAGAAAAAATAATTTTTCTACACGGCACCACCTCTTGGCAGGCAATGGCAAGCCTACAAGAGTAAAAATTGCTATGAAAAGCTTTTCACTTCGCCATTCGGATTCGGCAGTAAACTGTAGGTCCCTTCCATTCATGTACAAATATAACACGCACAACATGAGTGGATGCGTTAAGCTCGGCCTAGGCCCTCCATGGGCTGTTGTGGCATTAAAAATAAAGTAGAGTAAGGGTTCCAGGCCCGACGCACAATCATTCATTCAATGCCACGGAGAAGCCCGCCGCACACATTAGTTAGCTCACTGACGGGTATCAGATCGCTATCCAGGGGACGCCTCGAGGTGGCTTTGTGTCGACTTGAGACATAGAAGTGCATGGATCGAACATGGACGCATCTGCGATTGTCACGATCTTTAGCTTGTGTCCTACGCCCCTAGGCCCAACAGGCGGTGCTTTTATGACTGACACATTTCTACCTGATTCTTCAGCAATTCTTTTCAGCGAAGACTTTCAATGATGGAAAACATGAAGTGATAGTTCGAACAGATTCGAAAACATGATCATTTTGCGGATTTTTTAACCAAACTACCGATTTTTGAACTAGTGTTTCATAAACCGGTAATTCGAATCAAAAAGAATTACATTCCTAGGCTATATACATATATATGAATAATAAGTATTCTGTAGTGGTCGCTGTGGCGTAGTGGTAGTGCGTTGGACTGCTACGCAGAGTGTCCGGGGTTCGAATCTCGGCACAGGCAAAATCAAAAAAAAAAAAGTAGAAAAAATAATTTTTCTACACGGCACCACCTCTTGTCAGGCAATGGCAAACCTACAAGAGTAAAAATTGCTATGAAAAGCTTTTCCTTCGCCGTTCGGATTCGGCTTTAAACTGTAGGTCCCTTCCATTCATGTACAAATATAACACGCACAACATGAGTGGATGCGAAAAGCTCGGCCTAGGCCCTCCATGGGCTGTTGTGCCATCAAAAGTAAGTAAAGTAAGTAAGTATTCTGTCATATTCTGTAAAAAAAATTATAATGACCGATGGGGAATTTTTTTCTCTTATGTGATGACACTCAACATGTTAAGACAAATGTAAGTTTAAAATACCACAAAATTCTTATTTCTAAAGATTTTTAAATAAAATAAAATGGTTTTGTTTTGAGCATATTTGAACTAAAAAAATAGTATTTCTTTCTTTCCTGTAATTACCTTATTTCTTCTAATGGTTTATTTGCTTCAGTCGATTTAATTTTTGTTCAGTTTCAACGCACTGTGCGCTATGACGGTAACTCACTTAGGGTGGCTATATACCTTGAGCTGGTCCTGCCTATAAGAATTTAAATTTAGCTATTAAAATTAACTACGTACATATTTATGTAACATTAATTTATGATGTTTAGTTTTTAAATACTGTTTATAATATATATATTTTTTTTTCTTTTTCCAGTTCCATTATACAAAATCAAAAAGACTAAGAGGAATCTTAACGTAATAAACATGATTTACCCAAAGTTTTCGCAGCGATATTTGGCAGTCATAGTGGTGTGTCTCATCCTAACTTTTTCTGCATTAGGTGCTGTATTCCTTATTTACCTATTTAACGAGGGAAGTTCCCCACTTGTATTAACTTCTGGTGGAGGGAATGGTGGACTAACAATTCTAAAACCCGCTTCATCTATTATAGAAGGAGGCATTATTCAAGGGGAAAATGAGAAACGTAATTATTTCCACCAAGAACAAGAACGTATTGTAACAATGAATTCTAATGAAAATAACGACAATAAATCTGAAATCCCTTACGAAAATGATGAATTTGATGAAAAGATCGATGACAATGATCAAGCTGATGACCACATGCATCAATTACTGCAACAACAAGAAAAACATAATTTTATGAATAATATGAGATATAAACTTTACAGTATAACATCAACCGCAGATGAAAAGGAAACAAAAATTAACGAGCAACTACATAGCAATAATAATAATTCAGCTGAGGATAAAATTAATTTGGAGTTGAAGGCGTATACTAAGGATATTATTGACGATGATGATATGCCAATATCAGCAACATCGGTTGAAATTTTACAGCAGCCGCAGCAAAATCATAATAGTGCTAGTAGTAGAGATAATTTCGATACAATTTATATTGATGATTTTGACCGTATCAATAACAATATGCATGTAAACAAAATTCGTGGGGAGTCAAAATTAATTTCTGATGTTAATGAGATGGTAAGCACTGAAAGAAGCTATATCAATTATTTCGATGCAGTTGTAAGTGATGATGACGCCAATGGCGACATTAACATAATCAATGACAAGCATGATGCTTCGGAAGCATCGTACAGCACAGCAACAACATCATCCTCAGCATCAGATATTGCTATAGCTCTGGCACCAACAGAATTATTAGTGACACATAAAAATCAGAAAGAAGGTTTGAAACGTGATAGGCAACATATATCTATGCAACAAAAACATGATGGCAAGAGTAATAACAATAAAAATTATAATTCCCAGCAAAACCAACAAAAATTTAAACAAAAGTTACAAAAGCACACCGAAGATAATTTAGATACAATTTACGATAACGCAAATAATAATTATGAAATTGTAGAAGATGACGATGATGAAGATGAATATAGGCTAGTAAACTGTGGCAGTGGTAGTGGTGACTCTGACACTACCAACATTAAACAAAATATGAAAACCAATTTCTATTTTCAACCTAATGTAAATTCAGACAATATTGCTAAAACTTATGATGGTGACGTCGAAGTTTATCATTTTAGTGATGTGGCTACTGCTGATACAGAAACAGCAAACTTTCATACACGCATTAGTTTGAAAATGTTTCAAAGAATGGTTGGTAAAAATAATAACAGAAAAAACAGAAGAAACCCAAAAATAAAATATTTAAGAACTAGAAATCAAACTGGTGTTGATCAGCAGCGAAGATTAGATACAAAACTTGATCAACAACAGCAAAAATTTCATACGAAAACTCACAATAAACGTATCGCTAAAAAGCTTGATATGAAAAAAAAAAGTACACAAAACCAGAGAATGTTTTCCTCCGGTAATCATAATTATAATTTTAGTCGCGAAGTTCCCTCAAATTTGTCAACGGCGCAATGGTATCAGGGAGAGAAATTTAT
This sequence comes from Palloptera scutellata, assembly GCA_958295655.1. Classification (NCBI taxonomy): domain Eukaryota; kingdom Metazoa; phylum Arthropoda; class Insecta; order Diptera; family Pallopteridae; genus Palloptera; species Palloptera scutellata. The sequence continues at coordinate 15,126,579 of OY282453.1, forward strand.
AACTAGAAAGACAGAAATAACCGGAGCATCTGCTACATCAACGGTATCAGCTCAATCAATTGTAACAAAACCGGCTGACGCAACAACAGCATTCAAATTTGAATTAAACAATAATTCTGAAAATAAAAGCAAGTCGTTAATGCTTTTTACAACATCAGCACCATCAACAACAGCAAAATATCGTTTGCCATTTACAGCCACAACCGCAGCAACAAGAGTTGGAATGTTAGCTGCTTTTGGTAAAGATAAAAATGAAGTGCAACCGCAGCAAGCTATTGCCATCAATATCGCATCAGCTAATATGCCAACAATAGATGGTGGTATAGGCGTTAGTAACAATGCTAATTCTGCAGCTTGGTCAGAGACACGCACACGTCGCATCATTGGAAATGTTAGGAAGAGTGAAGAACGCTCAAGGCAATTACTACTTTGCGAAGAAGCTGGTGGAGGAGAGTTATGCCGTATGCTTTTCAAAGGCCATTTAAATGAATAATTTGTCATTCCTTTATTCAAAAATAATTAAAATAGAAACAACTAAAGCAGATGCCCCAAATAATGTGTACTAATTAACTACTAAAGTGTATGTATTAAGTAACTACTACTATAAAAAAAATATATTATAATTAACAGCATTGAGCATAAACAATTTTCTATTATGAATTTCAGATTAAGAATACATACCATAAATTATTACTTACTTTTGGTCTTCCATGGCAGAACACTAAATTTGTCTACCATTGTCATTGGAATCACTAGCAAATATTTAAGGTATTGACTTTTTGTCTTTTTTGAAACTAATTTTTTCAAGTCTGATTGCTACAAATCAAGTAAATTTTACACTAACAAATTTGCTAGATTATATTGTATTCTAGATTCAAGATTTATGGAGTTATGGGCTAAGCTTTAAATATCGGGATATTTACGAGTATTTCAAACTAAACAATCATTTTCAAATCTATCGAGTACTCAGCTGCTCGCGATCTAAACAATACTCGGAACATTTTTTTAGTGATCTAATAAGTTATAAGTATTTTGTTTTTTTATTTGATGAGAGACTTCTTATTACAGGTCATAATTACGAAAGCCAATTATTGAGGGTAAATTATTTCGGAATTGATTAAAGGAAGAAAGGAACTTAAAAAATTAGAAAATAATTTAGTGCAATGCAATAGAATAGAATTAAATTTTAAGAATATAGCAAAACTAAAAAACCAAGTAAGATATAAGAGAAATACACAAAATATTAATTTTAAAGACTTGCATGCATAATATACCAAATGAAAAAGTATTACAAAAAAAATCATTACATACATGTAGTAATAAAAATATGGAAAATATATTTGTAAAAGCTTTTTATATACGTATCAATTGAATTATGAACTCAGAAAAAATCGTAAGAATTTCATAAAATGCGTTCATTGTAATAATTATAGTTTCATTATCTAAAATTAAAATAAAAACTAATTAAAATGAAATATCATTGACATAAGAAATATTATAAAAATAGTTTAATGTAACAAATATGTGTGTATAAAAATAAATATTGGGCAAGCCAATAAGTAGCTTTGGTTTTTTTACAGATGTGCAATTCCATGTTGGATTGTTACAACTGCACGCATATTCAAAAATTTCTTCGTTATCAAAATAATTTATTGATTTTGAATAACTAAGTATATACATTCAAATTTTCAAAAATATTTTTTGTACAAGGGTTCATTTAAATTTTGGAATTTTTTTTGAGAATGTTGGGTTTTAGACCTCTATTTTCGCAGTACGCAAACATCCGTAAATTTAAAGATATCTGGTTGAAATTTTGCAAAATATATTTTTTCACACCTACAGGTTAGACCTTGAAAATATTTAATATCAGATAAGACTCACACCTACCTCTAATGAAAATTCATATATTTTAACACAATGAAGTTCGATAAAAATAGTAAATATTAAGATACTATTCGCTGGCACTGTGGCGTAGTGGTAATGCGTTGGACTACTACGCAGAGTGTCCGGGGTTCGAATCTCGGCATAGGCAAAATCAAAAAGTAGAAAAAATAATTTTTCTATACGGCACACCTCTTGGCAGGCAATGGCAAACCTACAAGACTATAAATTTTTATGAAAAGCTTTTCACTTCGCCGTTCGGATTCGGTATTAAACTGTAGGTCCCTTCCATTCATGTACAAATATAACACGCACAACATGAGTGGATGCGAAAAGCTCGGCCTAGGCCCTCCATGGACTGTTGTGCCATTAAAAGTAAGTAAGATTCGCTGGCACTGATCACGATGGCGTACTTAATTTTTCGCTATCTCGTCAGAATTTTGAGATGTTTGCATTTATAAATTATGAAAAGTGGTTCTTTTGAGAATAATTTTTTTTGTTAACTTACAGCAAAATTTTAGAAAAAACAGATGTATATTATCTACTAGTAACTTACAATAAACCAGCTTAAATAAGTCATGAAAAGCATATAATTTATTTCATGTAGTTTATGAGATATCCTAATTTAAAAACAAAAAATTTTACTTTTTTAAATTAATATAAAAGAAAAATATATATATACATACTTTGAAATAAAACATCTTTTGCTTTTTTATAGTTTTTGCATAAAATATTTTTTATGAGCCTTACTCACTACATCAAATTTTGTATGAAAAGTGCGCCTGGTTATTGCCCAATTTTGAGTTATTTAAGTAGGTGTCGCTTTTGCCCAATTCTGAAATTTTTCACTATAGTTGTTTAAGAGACTATTTCAATGCTGCACATTGAGTTTTGTTCAATTACCTAATTTCCCAAAGTATCACTCACTGAAAATTTCACTTTTATAGTAAATGTGGCAATAGTAAATGTCTGTACCAAGTTTGGATGAGATTGCTTAATGTTTACTCGAGTTATCGTATATACAGACAGACGGATATGGCTAAATCGACTCCGTTATGCACGCTGATCAAATATGTTCATACCTTTTGACGCCCAATTGTGGGCGTTACAACCAACCGTTACTCGATCAAAATCACGTCAAAATTCTGTACACAGAATGTGCAGACGATAAATATAAAGGCAGATTTTTTTTGTTCGTATATTGTTTTTTTTTATTTAATTTTTTATACTTTGAAACTAGTTTTTTAAATCTTAAATCTAAAATAAAAGCCAGTGTCCATGCGAGTGCGTGGGTTTATTGCTGTATTCAAAGGGTAAAAAGGGTCTCGGGTCTTAGTAGACTGAAACGCTCCTGAGCGTTTTGAGTATTTTGGATTGCATTCTTTGAAGTTTCTCCACGTTTGATGGCGACGTAGTTCCACATAGTTGAATGCCATACTTCCAGATAGGTTTAATGGCCAATTTATAGAGAATCAATTTGTTGTCCAGGGTCACTTGGAGTTTGTATACAACAACCATTGTAGTTTTATTTTTAATAGGGTCTTTGTACCAATGTACATGCCCCGTGGTAAGTAGTTAACACTATATTTTTGGGGAATAGAGCAATTATTGATAGTCAAGAGCGCGGACAAGCTCCTCTTCGTAGCGTAAAAGTAAGATGAACTCTTTTTCATTCATTTACATTTACTCTCCAGGTAGCTAACTAATTTTATATAGTTTCAAGGTGATCCAGTAGGTTTTTGTTCAATGTGTTGTCAGAATGCGTACTTAAAATTGCTGTGTCATCAGCAAATGTAGATGTGTGTAACTTATGCTTTGTTGGCAAATCAGAGGTGAATAATAGGTAGAGTAGTGGACCAAGGACACTCTCTTATGGGACTCCAGCTGCAATTGGGTAACCTTTTGATTTGTAGCTTTTGTGTTAACGCAGAAAGTTCTGTGTGACAGATAGCAGATGAAAAAGATTGAAAAATTTTCCCAATTTCCTTATAAAAAGGGTCAAGCTTTATTTACAAGAAGCTATGCTCCAAGTTATTTAGTTCGTAAAATAAAGGAATTTTAGCACATTATCAAAAAATGAAAAATGTTGAAATTGTTAAAACTTTGTTTATGTCTTTGTTGTTTTGTCTTTGAATAAAAAATGAATTTTTCCGAATACTTATTTTCTACTGTACAAATATGTAGAACCAAATTGTTGAAAGTCAAGACCACTTAAAATTGCTTCACAATTATTGTCCCTATTATGGTTGGCAGTTCGGTTTGTGCCATCGCCAAAGTCGTATTATCGATGGCAATCCAACCGATTATCTGATTTACTAATTGCCTTGCAGTTGGCTAGTGTAAAAAACGGCATTTGCTTATTAGCAGTTGCCATGGTAGTAGCATATAAATACAGTGCGGCAAAATATAACCGAAAGAAGAAAAAAAGTGAGGCAATACAAAAATGTTATTGAATATAATATTTTTTAATGTTTAAATAATTTTTTGTTACATAAAAATTACAGCTAAGTAACAATTTTACTGACTTTTTCAGCTACACATTTTTCCATATACGAAGTAAATTGGCGTAGTGGTAATGCGTTGAACTACTACGGAGAGTGTCCGGTCTTCGAATCTCGGCACAGACAAAATCAAAAAAAAAAAAAAAAAGTAGAAAAAATAATTTTTCTACACCAAACGGTGGCAATGGCAAATCTACAAGAGTAAAAAATGCTATGAAAAGATTTTCACTTCGCCGTTCGGATTCGGCATTAAACTGTAGGTCCCTTACATTCATGAACGAATATAACACGCATAACATGAGTGGATGCGAAAAGCTCGGCCTAGGCCCTCCATGGGCTGTTGTGCCATTAAAAGTAAAGTAAGTAAGTAAAGTTTTCATCAAATATACAATAGATCGTACCTAATTTTTCTTTACAGATCATCAATGTTTTAATAAGGAAACACCATGGCAACTAAAATTAATAATGTTCCGTAATGCCAAAAAGCAGTTTGATTGTCTTTCAGGCAACATATATTTCACACTGTGTTTTCGCTTAGACCGTCAAACTGTGACTGACTGTATTCCGCTGCTTCAGTCGTATTTATACCACAGATTTATTTATTCATTACAGCTTAATTAGACTAATTTAAAAAAAAAAATTATGAATTTTTAATTGTATAACCAAAGATAATAATAAAAAATACATCAAAGTACATATTAAATTACTTATATTGTTTTACAATATCATCAAGTAGTTCGTTGTAACTTATGAGTGCCTTATAAAATAAGCTATATTGGTTCGATCAGCTAGTCGTTAAACATTTCTCTGATAGGTGTGTCATAGCGCTTTCTAAGGATGAATCTCATCGCTCTGTTGTCTCAAATCTTTACATGTTCTTTGGGTAAAATATATTCTTAGCAATTATGCTTACGGTGTAGTCAATGTGCTCATTGAATTGTAATTTATTATCTATTTGTATGCCCGCATATTTATCAAATTTACCTTTGCTATAGTACTTACTTACTTACTTAGCTGATCGGTCTTGGCCGCCTCTATAAAGCTTTGCCAGTCGCCTCTGCTATGCCAGTTGATAAGGCTGCCCTGTACCTGGTCTTTCCAACGGAGATTAGGACGTCCTCTTCTGTGTGTTCCTCCACCGTGGCTCGAATTAAACACCCTTCTAGCCGGAGCACTTTCTTCCATTCGCTCAAGCCGCTGGATTGTTATACGCTTGACTATGTCAGTGTAGGCGTACAGCTCATACAGCCCATCGTTCCATCTTATTCGATACATGTCGTCCACGCATATCTTCCTCTCGAACGCTTCTAACAGCCTCTCATCATTGATGTTAAATGTCCACGTCTCGACGCCATATATTAGAACGGCAAGCATGAGGTTCTTATAGAGCGTTATTTTCGTCGGTCGAGAAAGGGCTCTACTTCTCAATTGCCTACTGAGCCCGTAGTAACACCTGTTGAAACGAATTAATTCCCGCTTGAGCTTAAGGCTGACATTATTGTTGGTGTTTATGCTGGATCCTAGATATACGAAATCCTTGATGACTTGAAAAGTATAATTGTCAACAGTATCATTTTGTCCAAGATGCCGTGACTCTTTATTTGTTGACACAAGGTATTTCGTTTTGTCCTCGTTCACCACTAGCCCCATTGTCAATGATGTCAATCTCATCAGCGTATGCTAGCAGCATGACACTCTTGTAGAAAATAGTACCAGAGATCTTGATGTTCGCAGCTCGAATTATTTTCTCCAGCATAAGGTTAAAGAAGTCGCACGATAGGGACGAATAGATGGTGGGTGTCGATCTTTTTTTTTCGAGTCTTTTCCAGGATTTGGAGTAGTTTGAATATCTGGTCGATGGTGGATTTACCGGCCTGAAGCAAATCAGTTTGTTGATGATAGAACCTTATATGCAATATTAAAAAGGCTTATCCCACGGTAGTTGGCGCAGATCATGGAATCACCTTTCTTATGGATTGGGCAGAGATTGCTGATGTTCCAATCACTTGGCATGCTTTCATCAGACCATGTTCTACATAGAAGCTCATGCATGCGTTTTTTGAGCTCTTCGCCTCCGGTCTTAAACAGCTCAGCAGGCAGGTCATTTGCACCTGCAGCCTTGTTGTTTTTCAGCCGAGCGATGGCTGTTAAGACCTCCTCATAATCGGGCGGTGGTACTTCAACGCGTTCAGTGATTGTGCGTCCACTGCGCGCATATATGCGCGCATATATCAAGTTGAGGGGTGTTTTCCGATAGGGGGAGTGCGAGTTGGTTGGCGAAGACTTCGGCTGCCTGTTGTGATTGCAGCTTTTCGACATCCAGCTTTCTCTTTGTACCTATCCGTACGCTATTTGCTGCACATACACTTTTTCTATAGTTTCGTAGTTAATTTTCAGGTCTTCTATGTCACAGTTATTAAGGTTTCTTCGAGTTAATATCATATATTAAGTTTTTGTTACATAGAGTTTAAGCTTTTTTAGGTATTACCAATTATATAATACATATATTATATTTCATTTAGATCGTCTTGGATTTTAAGGGCAATGTTAATTAAATTGTATCTGCTAATCATAGCACATAGTCAGCGAAAAGTTTAATATCACATTGCTTTAGAACATAAACGATATCATTAATATAAATGTTAAACAGTATTGGTGCTAACACAGATCCTTGCGCAAACCAATAAAAATATATTCCTTATCCGAGACTGATGATCCAATTACTGTTTTTTTGTAACGATTCTTTAAAAAACTAGTAAACCATTTAATTTCAGTATCTTCTTCTTTTCTTCTTTTAATGGCACAACAGTCCATGAAGGGTCTGGGCCGAGCTTCTCGCATCCACTTATGTTGTGGATGTTATATTTGTAGATGGAAGGGCCCTACAGTTTCATACCGAATCCGAACACCGAAGTGAAAAGCTTTTCATAGGCAATTTTTACTCTTGTAGGTTTGCCATTGCCTGCTAAGAGGTGGACCCGTGTAGAAAAATTGTTTTTACTACGTATTGATTTTGCCTGTGCGGAGATTTGTATCCCCGAACACTTTGCATATTAAGCCAACGCACTACAAAAGACGCCACGGCGACCAGCATTACTTAGACCAGTTTTATCAGCAAAATATCTTGGTCAATTGTCTCCAAAGCGCGTTTCGTATTCGGTGGTCATTCAATTTTTCACAAGTTATATTGTCGGTATTTGCTAACAACTCTGTTTCATGCGTAAGACATAAATAGATCCAATATTTGTTTGCTATACGTTGATGTTTTATATAAATTTATGTTAAGATCACCAATGGTTACGATATTGTCGTCCACAAAATACGTTTTATTTAAGATATCATTCATATATGTTATTGCATCTGCATCACTGGTACGTGGCGAATGGTAGAACACGCCTTTTTGATATTTTAGTTTTTTTTTATGTACTACTGTGTGAATCACATCGTACATGTTTATAAGTATTTATAAATAATTCCTAGCCAGTTATTTCTTTTGTTGTGAAATAACGCTATATAAGAACCTCATCCTTCCCGTTCTAATATATGGCGCCGAGACGTGGACATTGACCATCAATGATGAAAGACTGTTAGGAGTTGTTTTATTTGCCCACGGTGGAGGAACACGCAGAAGAGGACGTCCTAATCTTCGTTGGAAAGACCAGGTACAGGGCAACCTGACTGCACTTGGCCTTATCAACTGGCATCAGCGCGAGTTATTAACTTTGATTGCTATGATAAATGAAAACCATATTAATGTTTTTATTTTTATTTTAGGTTTTATTTCTACTCGTATAGCACAATATCTACGACTTGTGTCGTTGAAACGAATCTTAAGACTGACTTATATCTCAATTTTGATATGTTTATATACTGATCGCAGATCAGTTTCTTTATCTTCGTTTACTTCTTCAGTATACATTATACATATATTATGCCAACACAAACAAACAGAACATATTTACTAATATCCTGATCAGTTTCTTTATCTTAGTTTGTTTTGTTTGTTCTATAGTACACATTATACATATATTATGCCAACATAGACAAACAGAACATATTTACAAATATCCTGATCGGTTTCTTTATCTTAGTTTGTTTTGTTTGTTCTTCAGTACACATTATAAATATGTTATGCCAACACAAACAAACAGAACATATTTACAAATATCCTGATCAGTTTCTTTATCTTAGTTTGTTTGTTTTGTATACATATGTTATCAACATATTTATAAAACTATAATATAATAAAATATAAAATATAACTAAATATTTATTTAAGATGAGTACATCCTGTTTGCCTTATGTATAATTTATAAGTAATATAAAAATGATCAGAAGGATCAGGGTGGGATTTTGATACGTCGAAGCAATAGTCAAAATTGTGATTATTTCTAATCTCAATTTTGTTAATTGCCGTTGACGTAACTCGCGCGCATAGCAGAAGCGACTGGCGAATGTGTATAGAAGCGGCCAAGAGCGATTATCGGTTGTAATGCCAGCTAAGTAAGTGAGTAAACACTATTTAATATCTCTACGTGTTCTGGCTTTAAATTACATTAAAATAATTCAAAAATATATATTAGGTCTCACCTTGCTTAAAGGCTAGGAAAACAGACGTGCTTGGAATGTTTTTTGGAAAATCAACAAAAAGTAGTAAACTTAATTATTTTGTATATGAAATTGAAAAATTATTTATATAAAATAATAAGCATGATACACAAATAATAACCTCACAGGTTTTCTCATTTTTAATGGCTATGGAGGGCATAGGCCTAGCAACCTAACAATTACCCATATATTTTTCTGAGACTACAGCTTATGGAAATAAGGCAAATTTCAACAAAATTCTTTTAGCACGGGCCTCTCAGAAAAATTCGGGGCCTGGGGGGAATCCTTCCATTCTCTCAGGCCTGGCTTTAACGTATAAAAGCAGATGAAACGCAACCCGTGCGACAGAGCCACAGCACCTATACAAAATGGTGACTAAAACTGATGATGTATGACCTTCATCAGTGTTGCCACTTTCCAAAATTTTTGTTTACCAGTTTTACAAAAAAATATTTGTAGATCTACCAAAACAACGAAACAAAAAAAAAACAGAGAGAATGCCCTTCAGGCTTCCTGACTAGCAGCATATTTCAAGAAGAAGTATTTATCGCTAAAAAGGCTGCGGAGCTCGCATGTATTAACACCATGAACAACTCAACAATAAATATCTACATAGATAGTCAATCAGCTATTAAAGCTTTAACATCACATTGGTCATCATCCAAAAATTTTCTTCAGTGTTGGGCAGCAATGGAATTGGCTACCAAGCGTAGAGTATTGAGTAACAAGTCGGAAAGTAGCCTGGAAACACACATGTGGAGAAAGGCGAAAACCTAGAAAAATATATCCATATGCAAAATGGCTAAAGTCATGTGTGACTCCTACAGCGAGAGTTAGGCAAAATCTGTTATATCGTTCGATCGTAAGGACTGCAAAACAATAGTTGGCGTACTATCTGGCCACTGTATGGAGGCAACACACACTTTTAAGCTAAAATTAACTGGTGCTTTTGAGTGCAGAAAATGTGTGGAACAGGATGCTAAGGGAACTCTGGAGCTTCTTCTTTGCTTTTATCCCGCGCTCGCTAAGACTCGATTAACGTACTTAGGAGCTCCACGTCTTGAGGTCGCCAAACTTGGGGTGAATTTTTTTTTAAGGTTTTCTAACTAGTCTCACATCTTAAATGCACCCTCGTTAAATGCTGAAAAGTCCTATGAGTCTATCTGGTATTGCCAACGACCTAAGAGGCCAGGCTACTTATTCTAACCTAACTTTCTAAAGCCACAGATATTACCTACACCAGCATCTGCAATTGTCAAATTATTCGGTCCCTGCAAAAGTTCGACATCTTACCCAGCAATAGTTTCTACAACTGCAAAAATTTTAATATGTACAAATACATACATACATGCTTAATTCCTTTTTTACCATAATTTAAATAATTTATTACGTTAGTTTTCAGATGGTGAACTGCATTTCGTGCTAACGCTGTTTTCTCAACCAAAAAAATAAAACCGATTTCGGCTTCGGTTTCGTCCAAAAAATCAAATTCGGCCGGACATTAATGCGCATACAAACTACGAGCATGTGAAATTTTTTAATATTTTATTGTTTATAAATATGTATTTATTTCTGTGCATTAAATTAATAGAAAAAGGAAGAATAAAATAAAAATAACTATAAATGCTGAAATGGAAAATTATTAAAGAGTAGTCAAAAGACAATGGGTGGGCAAGAAAAATAATTAAATATGTGCTTTGAAAATTTAAATAATTTCATACACAATTTATAAAATAACAAAATCAAAACAAATTCCAGAAATGCAAAAACTCAAAATTTTAATTGCGAACATCAACGTGCTAGTATTTAAGTTCGGGGAACCAATCGTTACAGTCAAATAAATGTTGCAGGAACACCGAGAGCGAAATGCGACCTCTTTACAATCTATGCTCTTTGGTGTAGTACAAATAAAACTTTATATGTCTCCATAAAAAAAAATTAGCTTTTTGTTTTGGCTTCAAAATTTTAGTTTTTTAGTTTTTTTTTAGCTCTTTTTAGTTTTGCTACAACCTCCAAAAATTTCTGGCGACAATGGTTAAACTCATCCAACTTTTATCCAGCATTAGCCATTTTGTCGCTGCTTGTGCTATAGGTTTTCTTGCACGCTATTTTACTTTTGTGCCTTGTCAGCACGATCAGCAAAAACTCAATTGAAGTATAATTTCACTTTTGTTGACGTTTGTATGTGTTGCCATATCAAATATTCTATTCTGACATAAACTTAAACTGAAAAATTGATTCAATAGTTAAACTAAAGTAGTTACAAACTACGTTCAAGCAAACTTATATGAAATTGGATGCAATTTGTATTTATAGTTAGCCTATGAATACTTATAAAGTGCATCAATATAAATGTTTGTTGACATGATTATGTCCTTGTTTTTGCTTCCTAAATGAAATATTTTGAATATTCTTACATTGGATGAATTATCTTAAAGAAATTTATTACTAATTTATTTACATGTTTAAATTTATGTTATGTTTTACTGTATAAAAATATTGCACTTTTCATTATTAAAAACTATCTCTTAAATTATGCAGTGCAGTGGCGTAGCCAGGGGGCGTATTTTTTGCACGATGTGTTGGAGGAAGTGGATGCTACACAAAAATATTTGCAAACTCCAGGACTATGTAACTGTCGATAAAGTAAAAGCGAAATCGAATGCCCTAATTCTCTTTTAACAAGAAAAGCGGGAATGTTTAGTGGAAGGTGCATTGGAGAAGGCTAGTATTATTTGCTCAAAGCTCGGAATAAGCATCAGCCAGCGCATAAGGTACAATAAAAGAATGCCGGGTGAAACGGAACGAGATATTGGTTTAACTGCTAAAGGACGATGCTAGAATGCATCGATCGTTTCTCGACAGAATTAAAGTCTCGAACCATGGTATTCAATTATATAGCCGATATCTTTCAAATTGTGAAAACATATGACTTGCTGTTTTGCATGGATGAAGAACTGAATATAAATGCAAAAAAGTTGGCGTCGCACTACGATGAATTTGTAGAAGAAGAACTTGAAGTAGAAGTACAAAGACTTTGTAGACAAATCAAGGCAGCAAACATTGAATTTAAAGTCGCAAGTAAATGGATTACGCTTGATATTCTAACTTTTATTGTAGAATGGGATACGTTTCTATATCTTTAGCTCTTCAATTGTTCTTAACAGTTTGTGTCTCTGTGGCTTCATGTGAATGAAGTTTTTCAAAGTTAAATCTAATTATGTATATCATATTTACGCTCAACTATGTGTCAATAAGATATGCGACCTAGCCATTTCATCAATAGAACACGAATTTTCTAGCAAATTAGATTTCGGCAATGTTATTTCAGAATTTGCTGCTAAAAAATGCAAAATTTTTAAAATATTTTTTTAAAACTTCATATATTGCAATGTAAATTTGGTACTTTAAATATGTACTCACATACATCAATTTCCTACAACAGAAATTAAATAGTCATTTAAAAAAAAATTGTAAATAAACAAATTTCTTCCAAGATCTTTAAGAAGAACATGCTGTAAATAAAAATTTCCCTTATTGTTCTCATACTCGTAGAGGTTTTAACTATTTTGTGACTTAAATTAAGTACGTATTAATTTAAGTTCACTCATCTTTATGAATTCCTGTAGTATCTACTTACTTTTAAATAAAAAATAATCGTACATACCTACACATAGTATAATTATTTCAAAAGAAGAGGGGAAAAGCGTATTATAGGGTCACACCGTTTAGGGCCGCCCCGGGTGTCACCCGACCTGGCTACGCCACTGATGCAGTGTATTAATCATGAAGTAAGAAGTGTACGTAAATCAAGATTTTTAAGTTTTCCGATAGAGCGTGTCACCTTCATACAATCTTAATGTTTTTTACGTATATCTCCGGAACTACTTACAAGACAGAACTGAGATTTGATGCGTTAGTTATAATGACATATTTCAGCCAAAATGTGGGTGGAATTGAAAAAGGGAAAAAGGCACGGCACATCTTATAAAGGGTGATTTTTATGCTTCTTGGTTTTCGACGTTTATATTTCTGACAGTTCACGAGTGATGCTTAACATGTGTCAAAGTACAAAATGCTCAGTTTGGTTTGCCATTTCATCATGAATAGACTTCCGCCTGAACATCGCTTGCACATTATTGAAATTTATTCGTGCTCTTTGAAAAATATGTTTCGCAAGCTACGTCCATTTCATGGTCATAATAATCGACCCACAGAGCAGTCTTTATTTAGCTCATTGTGACCAAATTTTGCACCACTTTCACTTTATTGGACATCAATCCACCAAATCGTATCCATAAAAAGCGTACCGAAGAGAACATTGCTACTGTATCCGCCAGTGTTGCAGAAGATCGCGATATGTCCAGCCGATCGCAGCAATTTCGTTTGTGTTATTCGACCACCTGGAAGATTTTACGCAAAGATCTCGGGTTAATTCCATACAAAATACAGCTGGTGCAAGAACTGAAGCCAGGCGACCTACCACAACTTCGAATTTTCGGATACGTTTTTTTTTGCAAAAAAAATGGGCCTTAGGGACGAGGCTAATTTTTGGCTCAATGGATACGTCATTAAGCAGAATTACCTTATTTGAAGTTAAGACCAGCCAGAGGCAAGTCAGCAGCTACCAATGCATCCCGAAAAATGCACTGTTTGGTTCGGTTTATATGCAGGCGGCATCATTGGGCCGTACTTCTTCAAAGACGATGAAGGCCGCAACGTTACGGTCAATGGAGAAAGGTACCGTTCAATGATAACAGACTTTCTTTTTACCTAAAATGCAAAAATTGGTTCCAACAGGACGGTGCACGCGAAACCATGCATCAATTGAGAGGCGAATTTGGTGACCAGTTAATCTCATTTGACCTCGTTAGACTATTTTTAGTGGGGCTATGTTAATAGGGACGAGCCAAACACGATTGATTACTGCTTTGGAAGCCAGCATTGAACGCGTCATTGGTGAGATTCCGGCCGAAATGTGTTAAAAATGGGTTAAAATTGGACCTTCAGAATGGTCCACTTGAAGCGTAGCCGCGGGCAACATTTGAGTGAAATTATATTTAAAAAGTAAATGGCAGAAATAGATTTACTTACTTTACTTTTAATGGCACAACAGCCCATGGAAGGCCTAGGCCGAGGTTTTCGCATCCACTCATGTTGTGCGTGTTATATTTGTACATGAGTGGAAGGGACCTACAGTTTAATGCCGAATCCGAACGGCGAAGTGAAAAGCTTTTCATAGGCAAAAAATTGAAATTGATTTATCGATCCAAATAAAAATTTCATTCACATTAGTAAAATGTCTGTGTTTTTTTGAAAATCTCAAAAACCAATCGCCCTTTAGTATGAAATTGGACGTACATAGTTTTCGTGCAGCAATGGGTATATTTACTATTCAACCACTACTATTTCTAATTTGATGTTTACATATCAAAAGTATAAGTTTTCTTTACCTAGAACACATTACTACGTTTTAATATAAAATCCAGGTATTTTCTACGCGGTTTCTATATCTTTGATTTTTCGGGAATAGATCAACCGTCCAAAAAGGAATAATTATTTGAAAATCGCGAGTTGGAAGTGCGGACCTACCCAGCTTACAGAAAGTCGTGCATTTGGTAAAACTTTTAAAAATTTAGTGTTTAATTGAACATTTAAATAGCGGTAAAACTATTTGTAAATGTGGTCAGCACTTTCTCGAGGCTGAAAACTGACTTTCCCGAACGAACTGACGTAACAATATATAACGAACGCTTAAGAAAATCTACGGTCCTACCCTCGTTTGACCGACAGGTGTACGTTACTGCTATCAAAACTCTTCGCTCAGCGACACATAATCGTCGGTTGAATCGTGTACTCAACGACAGGCCATAGGTGGTAAGTGAAGATAAGAAACTGCTTCCAAAGAGAACACAGCTGTAATCCGATTGAAGTTGCTAACATGGCTAAGATTAACGAGGAGTTATTAAATGTGTACCCACAATGTGGATCTAGTCCACATGACACGGTGCACCCCTTTAGTTGGCTTGCAAAACGCGACTGTATCACTCTGGTATCACCCGCTAGACTTGACGAAAATTACCCAATGTGAATGACAGGGAATTAAAATGGAGCTGATACAACAAAATCTTGTAAAAATAGTTATAATATTTCACTTAGTTGAAAATGGCTCTTATTAAACGTTTCTTGTTAACAACACAATTATTGTTTAAGCCACCCTAATGGCCTCCTCCTTTTCTATTCTTTTTCTGTTCTTTTTCTGTTCTTTCTTTCCTATCTGTTCTACCTGTTCTACTTTCTTTTTATACATTCCTTACGAATACCTATAACCTTACGGTCTATCCTAACTCCATATTCTTATATTGTAAATTTCATTTCTCCCGGTCTTTCAATTTACTCCACTCAAATTACCCCCATCGAACTCACCTCCCATCAAGCCACCAGAGCTCAAACATTGGTCCTTCGAGCCAATAAGTGCCAGTGAAAGGAAAAAAAAACATAAAGAACCCAATGAGGTTAGTGCAGTGCCACTAAAAACATAAACACAAAATAACACAAAGTTATAACAATAAAAACAGAAAAGTGCAACAAGTGCAACATTCACCAACAATCAACCACCAACAAGTACAGCACAGCAAGTAAACCCCAGGAAAAAACTTCCCTCCCTTTGTCCAGCATTGAAGTAAGTACAAGTTTTTATTTATTTTTACTTTTTTACTTTTTAATGGCACAACAGCCCATGGAGGGCCTAGGCCGAGCTTTTTGCATGCACTCATGTTGTGCGTGTTATATTTCTACATGAATTGAAGGGACCTACAGTTTAATGCCGAATCCGAACGGCGAAGTGAAAAGCTTTTCATAGCAATTTTTTACTCTTGTAGGTTTGCCATTGCCTGCCAAGAGGTGGTGCCGTGTAGAAAAATAATTTTTTCTACTTTTTGATTTTGCCTGTGCCGAGATTCGAACCCCGGACACTGCGTAGCAGTCCAACGCACTACCACTATGCCACAGCGATTATTTATTTCCTAAATTTTATTTGTGAGCTTCATATATTCATTTTTAGAAAAAAAAACACCCTGTAAGAAGAAATAAGAAGAAATAAAACGCATATAATTTAATGTTATGGCCAAGAATTCAGCTTTATTATAAAGATAAGGATTTGCCATTATGTTTTAAAAACTATTTCGGGCAAGTGGCCTCCGCTGATGGTTCGAATAAATTCCAGCCGAGAGGCCTAATTTTCGACCATTTTTTGCAGCAATTGGGGCCGTATGTCAGTAATAACGCGCCGAATATTCTCTTCCAAGGCGTCAATCGTCTCGGTCTTATCTGCGTAGACAAGCGACTTCACATAACCCCACAAAAAATAGTCCAGCGGAGTTAAATCGCACGTTCTTGGAGGCCACGCCACATGCCAACGACGCGAGATAATGCGCTCACCAAAAGTTTACTTCAATAAATTGATTGTTTCGTTGGCTGTATGGCATGTAGCGTCGTCTTGTTGGAACCAAAGGTCGTCCTTATCAACATCCTCCAATTCAGGCACGAAAAAGTCATTAATCATGGCTCTATAGCGTTCCCCATTGACTGTTACATTATGACCGGCTTCATCTTTGAAGAAATATGGACCAATGATTCCCTCTGCCCATAGAGCACACCAAACAGTGACTTTTTGAGGATGTAACGGCGTCTCAACAATGGCTTGTGGATTATGATCACTCCAAATGCGAAAATTTTGCTTATTAACGTTCCATGCAACCAAAAGAGAGCTTAATCGCTGAACAAAATTATCTTGTGAAAATCGGGATCGGTGGCCATCTCGTTTTGGGCCCATTCACCGAACGTGCGACGCGCTTGATGGTCGTTCGGCTTCAATTCTTGAAATGGCAAACCAAATTGAGCGTAAATCAAGTGGCAGCTGTCCAAAAGACCAACTCCAAAAAGATTATTGCTAGATTGAAAACCACACTATAAAAGGTTCTTTTCTTAAAAAAAAATTTTACAACAAAATGACTGCAGAAGTCGAGTTAGCCACGCGCTTAAGGAACATAAACTTAGCAGCTACTCCCAAAGTGTCTTAACGTGCGAATCAATCAACATCCCTAAATGCAAATTTAACTAAGGAAATTACCGAACTAGTTCAAAAACTCGTAGGAAATCAGAATAATCCCTCTTTTGAAAATGAAGAAGAAGAAGAACCAACTGACTTCTCTTCTCATATTAACGAAGTTGATAAAGTTCCAGACCTAGTAAAGTGTCTTCGCGAATTCGCAGGGAAACCTGGTGAATTTAATTCGTGGCGAAAAATCGTCGATCGAATTTTTACCATTTGTAAAATGGTAGTGCGTTGGACTGCTACGCAGAGTGTACGGGGTTCGAATCTCGGCACAGGCAAAATTAAAAAGTAGAAAAAATAATTTTTCTACACGGCACCACCTCTTGGTAGGCAATGGCAAACCTACAAGAGTAATAATTGCTATGAAAAGCTTCTCACTTCGCCGTTCGGATTCGGCATTAAACTGTAGGTCCCTTCCATTCATATACAAATATAACACGCACAACATGAGTGGATGCGAAAAGCTCGGCCTAGGCCCTCCATGGGCTGTTGTGCCATTAAAAGTAAGTAAGTAATTTTTACAATTTACAATAGTTTAAAAAGAACTCCCAAATATTATTCTTCATACAGTACGGCATAAAATTATTGGAGATGCAGACACGGCATTAGAATCGTATCGAACACCCTTAGATTGGGAAAAGATTAGAAAGTGCCTTATGATGCACTCTTTCGATAAAAGGGATATAGGTACCCTCGAATATGAAATGACAACTTTAACGCAACGTAATAATACTATAACGAAATTCTATCAACAGATCTATCAGCACCTTTCTTTAATTTTAGATAAAATTTACGGTCTTGAAATTAGTGAGGAGTCAATCCATACCATGACCAATAATTATAGGGAGAAAGCGTTAGACACATTCGTTCATGGTCTCAACGGAGACTTACCTAGACTTATAAGTGTTAGAGAACCGACAAATTTGCCACAAGCACTGCACTTGTGTCAAAAACTAGAAAATATGACTTTTAGAAACTCGATGCACAAACCTATTAATTTCAGAATGAATAACAATAATACAATGCCACCATCTAGACCATCACGACAAATGATTCCAGGACATAGATTTTTTTCTGAATGAACACACATTCCTCAATTCAGATATAACAATCGATCGACGCAAATCGATTCCAACCAAATTTACAAAATACCGCAAATAATAATTCATACAGGTACCAAAACAATTCGCAAAATTATCCGAATAATAACTCATTTAAATTTCAATCCAACAAATATAATTTTGCTAACAATTATCTGCAAGGATTTCAACCAATACCCCAATTCGCCAAACAAAACCAATCGGGATTCAACAATAGACCATTCTTACCACCTAAGCCTCCAGTTCCCATGGAGGTAGATCATTCAATACATTCAAGACAAATAAATTACCAAAATAGAAACAATTATCCTCAGAATAGCTATAACGCAAAACGGCCGGCTACACAACAATTACATTCTCAAAATAAAGTTCCAAAGAATTTCTATATAAACACACACAATAATATTGAAATGGGAGATAATTACGGAGACATTAATCCAGACCCTAATGAAATTTTTCCTAATGAAGTAGGTCAAGACGATTACCAACAGTTGGATGAGCAAAGTAATGAAAACACAAAACCAGATAGGATTTATTTTTTAGATTAAAAGAGTCTTCGCTCCCATATTTTGAATTCAGAACTAGGGACGGAGACAAACTTAAATTTTTGATTGATACTGGTTCGAATAAAAATTACATACAATCAACCCGAATTAAACCCTATACCGAATTAAAAAGAATTTCACGTTAACACCGTAGCAGGAAACATATTAATTACACAACATACTTTCATAAATATTTTCGGCCGCAAACAGAAAAATTTTAATTCTTTATATTACCTTATCTAAAAACCTTTCACGGTATTGTAGGGAATGACACATTAAGACAATTAAAAGCCACAATTCATACAGTCGAAAATTACATGATTATCACTCCGAATATAACAATTCCACTGAAACAACATACGGCACAAGATGTCAATAATATAAATTTACGCCTGTCCTACCTTTCCAATATACAAAAAGATAAACTATCCAGAATCATACAAAACTGACCGAATCTGTTTGCAGACCCAGATAAAAAATTGACTTATACAACAAAAATACAGGGAAAATTAGAACGACAAATGACACACTAATTTATAAAAGATCCTATCCATATCCTAGAGCTCTTAAAGAAGAAATTGAGAGGCAGATAGAAGAACTTCTTTCAGATGGAATTATAAGGCCATCTAAATCTCCATATAGCTCACCTGTCTGGATAGTCCAAAAGAAGTTGGACGCATCCAATGAAAGGAAATTTCGCATGGTAATAGACTACAGAAAACTGAATAGCGTTACCATTGCAGATAGGTACCCTATTCCTGAAATTAACGAGGTTCTCGCTAACCTTGACGAAAATCAATGTAATAGATATAAAAAGCGGATTTCATCAGATACCCATTAAGGAGTCTGATATTGAAAAAACCGCATTTTCCATTAATTATGGAAAATTTGAATTCGTTCGACTGGCATTTGGGTTAAAAAATGTCCCGGAAATATTTCAAAGGACCTTAGATGACATACTTAGGCAACACATCGGGAAAAGATGTTAAGTGTATATAGACGACATCATAGTTTTTGGAAAAGACGAAGATGAACACTTAAAAAATTTAGAAATAGTTTTCAAAACACTTGAATTAGCCAACATGAAAGTTCAGTTGCACAAGTGTGAATTTTTAATTTTTTAGGATTCGTAATAGGAATAGATGGAATAAAAACAAATACCAAAAAAATAGATGCAATAGCAAAAGTGACCGTACCAACAAATTTAAAAGAGCTAAGGTCATTCCTCGGAATGTCCGGATTTTATAGACGATTTATACTGGATTATGTTAAAATTGCCAAGCCTCTCACCAATCTTTTACGAGGAGAGGAAGGTCGTATATCTAAATTTGCTTGAAAAAATACACTAATATATCTAGACCCATATGCAATTGAATTTTTTAATAAAATGAAAAATGCATTCAAGTCAAAAGACGTTATCCTTTCTCACCCAAATTTTGAAAAAGATTTCGAATTAACAACAGATGCTTCTGACTACGCCATCGGAGCCGTTTTATCCCAAGACAAAAGAACAATTTCATTTATTTCAAGATCTCTCTCGAAAACAGAAGACCATTATGCTAATGAGAAAGAAATGCTCGCTATTATCTGGTCGCTCAATTCTCTTAGAAACTATTTATATGGTTCTAAAAAGATAAACATTTTTACAGACCACCAACCGCTTACCTACGCCCTAAGTGCAAAAAACACAAACGGCAAAATGAAGAGATGGAAAGCCATTCTCGAAGAATACAATTATCAATTGATATACAAAATAGGCAAAGCAAATATCGTTGCCGACACTCTTTCAAGAATACCTGTATAAGTAAACTCCCTTACACTAACAATACGTAGCGACGAAAGCTCACCACAGACGAAAGAATAATGGGTCACATTCAAAATTTTTATCCGCAACACTTTAGAAGTTATAAAGCACGTTATCCCTCATCCTTCCCGTCCTAATGTATGGCGCAGAGCCGTGGACATTGACCATCAATGATGAGAGGCTGTTAGGAGCGTTCGAGAGGAAGATACTCCGTAAGATCTACGGTCCAGTATGCGTGGACGACGTATATCGAATAAGATGGAACGATGATCTGTATGAGCTGTACGCCGACACTGACATAGTCAAGCGTATAAAACTCAAGCGGCTTCGCTGGCTGGGTCATGTTGAGCGAATGGAAGAAAGCGCTCCGGCTAGAAGGGTGTTTTATTCGAACCACGGTGGAGGAACACGCAGAAGGGGACGTCCTAATCTCCGTTGGAAAGACCAGGTGCAGGGCAACCTGACTGCACTTGGCCTTATCAACTGGCGCCAGCGCGCGCATAGCAGAAGTGACTGGCGGTGCTTTGTGGAGGCGGCCAAGACCGATCATCGGTTGTAGCGCCAGCTAAGTAAGTAAGTAAAGCACGTTATACTCAAAAATTAGTTGAAGACATTAAGACGAACAGAACTAAGAAAACATCATATTAGAAATTCACCAACGAGCACATAGAAACGCTATTGAAAACAAAGCTCAGATACTAGAAAAATATTACTTTCCAAACAAATATGTAAGATTTCCAAATCAAACAAAAATAAATGAGACGCCTATACCAACCTTCCCTGGACACACAGTTCATATTGACATATTTTTAACTGAGAGAAAAATAGTTATGACTGCATTAGACAAATTTAGCAAATATGCACAAACAAGATTATTAAAAAGTAGAGCGATAGCAGATGTAAGAAGACCTTTAAGAGACATTATATTTTACTTAGGTGTACCCAAATTAATAGTTATGGATAATGAACCTGCACTTAATTCAGCATCAATCAAATTTATGATGCAAGATGAACTTGGCATAGAAATTTATACTACACCACCGTATAGCAGTCAGGCGAATGGACAGTAGAGCGATTCCATTCAACACTTGCGTTGCTTGAAAGAAAACGGAGGTCATCGAACTTTTGAAGAACTTCTGGAATGTTCAGTCTCAGAATATAATCACACAATACACTCTGTTACGCAAAAACGACTTGTTGACTTATACTTTAATAGAAATGTATCATTTACTCCAGAAGATATAGATAAAATGAGACAGGATAACGCAGGGAAATTAGCAATAAAACAAAAGAAAGATCTTGAATACCAGAATAAAAATAAACATGAACCGAAAACGTATCTACCAGAACGAGTAATTTTTGTAAAACACAATAAATGGTTAGGAACAAAACTTTCTAAACCTTTTACCAAAGAAATTGTAAGGGAAAATCAAAATAGCACAGTCGTCACGGAGCATGTTTACTTTCCTTTACAGCTAATATTTCATTTATTTGCATTATGCACAGCAGACTTTTAAATAATGGACTACTCGAATACGCAACTAATGACAATAGAGACTGGATTAGCTCAATTACAAACAGGAACATTTAAAATTATTCATATAATGGACCTAAAGAAATATGAAGATGCAATAAATAAACTCGATTCAACATTTAAGGCAAAGATTAATACCACACCCTTACCCATTTATTTCCGACGAGATTACAAAAATAAAAAACCACATAAGCAGATTTTGTACTAATAAAAGAAATAAACGTTCACTGGACTTTATAGGAAGCGCATGGAAGTGGATAGCAGGAAATCCTGATCATTCCGACCAAGTTATTTTAACTGAAAAAATCAACAATGTTCTGGAAAATAATAATAAGCAACTAATAATTAATAGGATGACAGTAGACAGAATAAACGAAATCACTAACAAAACGAATACAATTTTAAAAGCTATACAACTAGAAAAGAATACTGACGACAAGTCTTTTTTTCAATTAAAATATAAACTTGACCTCATAAAGGAGGAAATAATTAATATTGAATATGCCATTCACTTCGCAAAATCTAACGTAATTAATTCATATATTTTATCTAACAGTGAAATTAATATTGTAAGAGAAATTTTTAATAAAGAAAATATTCCTTACATTAATGTTGATGAAGCGTTAGAATTTTCCGAAATTAAAATTGCCACTAATGACGATACAATTATTTATATTATTAGTTTGCCAGTAACAAACAAAGAATATTGTAAAAAAATTATTGTAAAACAAGTTAAGGTTAAAACGAAAATTAATAAAATAGAATACAAATCAATATTACGATGTAAAAGACAAATATTTGGAATTAAAAACGATTGTAAAACCTATAATAATTAATCTGTTTGTTTGTATAAGAATTTAGTAGATTTAAGAAATTCAACATGCATCCCAAATTTACTCGCAAGCCAACAGCCATCCTGCCAACTAATTAATAATCAACATATACCAGAGATAGAAGAAATAACATCAGACCTTCTTTTTTTAAATCAATTCAATGGATCTGCAACAATTAATAATGAAGCTATGATGCTAGAGGGAGAAACGTTCCCTATACGATACCAACACACTTCAATAAACATCTCAAATAGAACCTACACATCTAAGGAAATTAGCAGCTACACGCTATTATCCGCACTATTACAACCCTCCTTATTCCAGAAATTTGAAGAAATTTTATCATTGGAAATGATGAAAAAACTTAATATTAATAATACGGATCATATTGACCTGTTGTATTCATATAAATATTGTACTGACAATTTTAATAATCTTCACGTTAGCGTTTATTGGAATAAGGAACACATTATTAAAGAAATCGCAAGAGATTAAGGTTGAGATAAAAAAAAAGATAATATGCAACTTTCTCGATCAGCAATAGATGGACTTAACAAAATCTTCCTTAAAGAAAATCAATCAAACGAGGACGTTTGAATTTTAGGGGTAGGTTTGTATCATCAAATCCAACGGGCAAGTTACACGCGTCACAAACACAGTAGACGAAATTTGATGCTTGGCATCCGTTCCCACAGAAAAGTGCAGCATAAGCAGGCGAAACACATAAACAACAAATTCGGCAGCGCGTGCACTTACACCAATGCAGTTGTAGGTTTATTTTTAAGCTATTTTAAGTTTGTTAGTTAGTTGGAAAATAAGATCGAAGTTGGCTTCGGAATTTTTTTTAACAAATTCAACTCAATAAATAATAACTTATACCTATATATAAGCAGGTTGATATTTTACAACAACAAAAATAAATATATTCATTTTCATTGAATATTTGAAATATTTTTAACTACAAAAGGTTGATCTTAACATTTTTGCGGTTAATAAAAAAAAAAAATAATATCTCTATTTACAGGAAATATTTCTTGTTTCCAGAAAAATATATAGTTGCTAATTTAAATACAACTATTTCCAATATATTTTCTTTTCTTTCTTTTTCTTGGATACTTATTTGCAATTTTATTTGTTCTAATAATTTGAAATTTCTTAAAATAATTTAATGCCTGTTGATAGAACTCCTCCCAGGGAAAGTGATTATGTTGAGATAAATAAAAAACAAATTTTAAAAATGTCAGACAAAAAGAATGCTCAAAAGCAACGCGAGCAATAAAGAGAAAAAAAATAACTCGCTAAGTCACAAAAAAGGCGAACTTATAGTATTTCCATGCAGAAGTTCATTGCCGAAAGTGACAATCTTGTGCAATATTGCGATAAATTCAATAATTCTTCTCTAGAAGATCATACCGAATCTCTTTTGGTTGTGAAGCGAAGTAGTCTAGAGAACTGTTGGACTCAACTCCAAAGAATATACCTATATGATGTAGTGTTTGAGACAGACGACAGTGACTTGCCCGAAAATTTCAAAGTACAGGCTAGTGGTAAATACTGTACCTGTCAAGAAACATATAAAAACACAATGGCTAGAATTGAAGATCAGTTGAAATTACTTCAACCTCAAGCGCTTTCAAGAGAAGTCCCTAAAGAACATCTCAAAGAACAGGCAAGTATCATGCCGTGCTTACAAGTTCCACCTTGCGATACATAAATTTTTTCTGGTGGTTATGAAGAATGGCCGTCTTTCCGAGACATGTTCACCGCCGTTTACATTAACCATCCAAAACTCACTTCCGCTCAAAATTTATACCATTTCAGGTATAAAACGCAAGCTAAAGCTGGAGCTGTCGTCAAACAATATCCGTTAAGCAACGAAAATTTCGCTCTAGCATGGGAAGTCTTGAAAGCTCGTTATGAGAATTAACGCATTCTAGTTGACAATAGAGTACAAACGTTACTGAATTTGCACACTATTCATTCCGAGAATAGTGAAAAGATACAAAAACTTCAAATGACAATTAATAACTGCCTGTGCGTCTTAGCTTCTCAAGGCGTAACCACAGAAAACTGTGATCCTATCCTAGTATATATATGTTCTACGAAACTACCACAAAAAGCTACACGCAAAAGCTAAATGTTTTTAGAAAAAACACTCCCCAAAAGAAGGTTTTTAGCCAAATTCACACCTTTGTCGCTGAACCCAAAAAGACATATATATGTTGTCTATGATATGTCTCTCATGCCATGAAGAGTTGTGCTAAATTTAAAAACCTTTCGTTACAAGAACGAATTAACTTCGTAAGAGATAATAATCTCTGTGAAAATTGTCTTGCTTTCACACATATGAGAAAGGATTGACCTAGCAATTTTTCCTGTGTCTATGGCCAAAGAAAGCATCATTCCTGCTTCACATAACAGCAAATACGCAAACTCCGAAATCCATTAGTAGATCTCAAACAACTACAACTCATGCTACAACTGCAACACCTCAGTTGCAACAAAACATGGAACTTCCCTGTTCTACAAATACAGCGCAAGTTCAAGCGCTTTACTCAAACAATGACAACACCGTCTTACTTCCCACAGCAATGGTTTCCATTGATTATTTAGGGGAATTATTCAAAGTTCGTGCTTTGATTGACCAAGGGTCGCAAAGAACTTTTATTTCTTCAAAAGTTCAAAAACGTATTCGCTTACCAACGGAACAATCCCTGTTCGAAATTTCAGGTATAGGAGGTAGAATTATTCAAAATTCTAATCGACTTTGTTCTTTCACGTTAGTGGCACCCAAAACTAACAAAAGAATATATGCTCTATATGCTATAGTTCTTTCGCAGTTAACTAAGCTTCTTCCCAGCTTTCCAATCAGAAGGTTTAACTTGCAACAGTTAGCCACTTTAAATCTTGCTGATCCAAATTGCCATATACCTGCTCAAATTGATGTAGTAATCGGAACTGATTTATTGCCCCAAATCCTTCTAGAAGGATTACGGAAGAACATCTGTTGTAATCTATTGGCACAGAATACTATATTTGGCTGGATCATCAAAGGTTCAGTTAGAGAACACGTAGTTGCACATTCCAAGCAAATAGAACCAATCTCCAATGAATTGCTTTGCTCCCAATTAAAGCAATTCTGGGAGCAAGAAGAAATTTCACAAGCTCTTCCACTCTTGCCTGAAGATCAAGCTTGTGAGGATTTATACTGTTCTACTACGAAACGAAATTCAGATGTTCGTTACGTTGTCAGGTTGCCGTTTAAAAAAAGTTTTCCCAAAACTATAGCGTTAGGCCATTCAAGGGCCACTGCACTTCAACAATTTTTTGAAGTGCAGTATAATATTTATATAATATTTCACTCTCGATCATATGGAAATAACTCATTCGGAAGAAGTTATTTCCGATGGAAAGTACTTCTCATTTTATTTACACCACCATGCTGTGATTCGGCCTGAGAAAGTAACTACCAAACTCCGTGTAGTTTTCAATGCTTCAAAAGCCACTAGCTCAGGAATTTCTCTTAACGATGTTCTCTATACTGGTCCCACTCTTCAACCAGACCTAATGCTTCTCATTCTTCAATGGCGAATGTTCCGATTCGTTTTCAATGGAGATGTGCAGAAGATGTACAGACAAATTTTTTTATATAATAATGACCAAGATTTCCAGTGAATTCTCTTTCGCGACTCCATGAATGCTCCTATCCGATATTTTAAGCTCAAATCGGTAACGTTTGGAGTTAATTGCGTACCGTATCTAGCCATCAGAACTTTCCATCAGTTGGCAAAAGATTCGCAAGAACAATGCCCTTTCGCGGCTAAAATTCTAGTCGAAAATACATATGTCGATGACATATTTTCTGGAGGCCATGATGTATCGAATCACTTTCTCAAGTAATTCATTGTCTTGGCTCAGCTGGATTTCCTCTGAGAAAAATCACAGCTAACCATCCTGCAATATTAGAATATATCCCAGTAGAGGATCGATCTGTTAGATTCCGATTTCCTACGGTTTCAAAGTACAAGCTCTACTAAGACTCTCGGGATTCGTTCGAATGCAATTTCTGACTCATTTACTTATACCATTACACCAGTTTCATCAGTGAATGTGGTCACCAAGCGGAAAATTCTCTCTTCAGTCGCGAAACTTTTTTACCCGGCAGGATGGCTTTCACCAATTATGATTCAAGCCAAGATGTTATTGCAAGAGCTTTGGCTAGATGGAACTGACTGGGATGAATGTGTCAAGCCTGGATCCCTCACTCAGTGGATTCAGTTCGCAGAAAACCTCCCAGCAATTACCAAAATTGAAATTCCTCGTTGGATCGGATTCTCCTCGAACCAACAAATCCAGATTCATTGATTTTGCGACGCTTCAGAGAAAGCGTATTGTGCAACTCTCTATCTCCGTACTTCTTCTTCAGCACATCTCTTAGTTGCTAAAGGAAAGATCGCTCCCATAAGAACGGTAAGCCTACCACGCTTAGAGTTATGTGGAGCTGTTCTGCTCCCAAAGTTAGTAACTTTAGTCCGATCCCACCTTAGACTTAATGAAGCTAGCTTATTCTTATGGTGCGATTCTCAGATTGTGCTGGCATGGTTAGAAAAACCACCTCACACATGGTAGACTTACGTTGCAAACCGAACTTCCTTGATTCTCCAAAATGTTGGAAATACTTCATGGCGACATGTTTCTAGTGCTAACAACCCCGTGGACTTGGGAACTAGAGGTTACAAACCTCAAGATTTAGTATCCTGTCGTCTCTGGTAGAATGGACCTCACTGGCTTCAAAAATCTTCAGATTATTGTCCTAAATCCACTCTATTGTCTAAATCCACTATTGTCCTAAATCCACAAGAAAAGCACTCTTCTCGTGTTAAATCCTTTTCTAGACAAGAAGAATATACTCAGAGTGAATGGCCGTCTCGCTCACGCCGCTTTTAGCTACAACGAACGACATCCTATCATCATTCCTGAGAATTCTCGCTACTGTGTTTTATATTTGGAATTTCTCCATAATATGCTCCTCCATGCCGAAGTCGGTGAGGCAGGAATATTACATTCCTAGCCTAAAATTAAAAATAAAAAAGTGCATTTTCCAATACAAGGCTTGTACTATATACAAGCAGAAAATGCGGACCCAGATTATGGCTTCTCTCCCCCCTGAGCGTTGTAGTTTATCACTTCCATTCGCTACCACAGGTGTGGACTTTACTGGACCCTTTCAGATAAAGGCGTCCCTCTTACGGTCTTCTACTTTTCTTAAAGGATACGTAGCCGTATTTGTATGGTTTTGCACGAAAGCCATTAATTTGGAGCTCTGCTCAAACCTAACGACGGAATCGTTCCGAGCGTGCTTCGCTCGATTTTCAAAACTCATCTCAAAAAGACTGCTGGAAACCACAAGTTTACCTTTGAAGAGTTCACCACTCTACTGGCAATAGAATCCGTTCTAAATTCGCGGCCTCTTTCTCCTACTTCCCAAAATCCTGCTGATGTCATAGCTATCACTCCTGGGCATTTCATCAGAGGTGCGTCTCTCCAGGCTCCTCCCGAACCTAACGCTGAGGATATCTCTATCGTTAACCGTTGGGAAAAGATTAAGGTGGTTCATCCCCAATTCAGCCGCCGCTGGAAAGAAGAATACCTAAGGGATCTTCAAAAGCGGTATAAATGGAAAAATCCGCAGAAAGACCCTGAAGAGGGAGAGTTCCCAGTCGTAAAGGACGAACTGCTTCCCCCAAATGAATGGCGTCTGGGCCGTATCGTCAAGTTACACCGTGGTCCTGACAACCACATTAGCATTGTCGATTTGCGCACCTAAAATGGTGTAATATCACGTCCTATCGTGAAACTATGTATTTTACCTCTCGCTACTCCACAGGTTATCTCAAAAGCAGTAGGCCGTGCAAACCAGCGCAACACGTCGCAACCCGCAGCGTTAATGGGTCCTGGTCAGGAAGGAAATTGTCACCAATGTAAGCTAAGCTTCCGGTACCACGCATTGCGGTATTGCCGTGGTTTCCTCGCCATGACCCCCAACCAGCGAGCGGAAGCGGCTAGAGCCCATGGATATTGCCTGAATTGCCGCGCTCAAACGCATACCACGGCAACATGCGAGTCCGCCAACCGGTGTAGGAAGTGCTCCCTGGATCACGACACGCTGATCCATCTCGAATCCAGGCCGGTAGCTAAGAGAAGGAAAGCCAGCCACCGGCCTCAAGCACCGCAACTACCAGCCAGAGCTATCGTTCCTGGTCGTCCTGCATCTTCCGCCTTCGTGCCTGCGCCTCCTCATATGGCTGCCGCCCGGACAATTCACCGACGTCTCGAGACATTCCACTACCGGGATCAGAGGGTGAAGGAACTACTCGGAGACGTCGTTAGGACCCTGCAGCGCCTCGAGGAGGCAATTGATTTTGCACCCATGCAAGGGGGCGGGATGTTTAAGCCACCCTAATGACCCTTTTCTTTTTCTATTCTTTCTTTCCTATTCCTACCTGTTCTACTTTCTTTTTATACATTTCTTACGAATACCTATAACCTTTCGGTCTATAATAACTCCATATACTTATATTGTAAATTTCATTTTTACCTTTTAGTTTCAATAAGGTAATTTGTTAATTTCTTTAAACCGATCTCCCGGTCTTTCAATTTACTCCACTCAAATTACCCCCATCGAACTCTCCTTCCATCAAGCCACCAGAGCTCAAACAATTATTATTCTTTCTTTTCTTTCTGTAAACAGCCCATGGAAGGCCTAGGCCGAGCTTTTCGCATCCACTCTTGTTGTGGGTGTTATATTCGTACATGAGTGGAAGGGACCTACAGTTTAATGCCGAATCCGAACGGCGAAGTGAAAAGCTTTTCATAGGCAAAAAATTGAAATTGATTTATCGATCCAAATAAAAATTTCATTCACATTAGTAAAATGTGTGTGTTTTTTTGAAAATCTCAAAAACCGCCCTTTAGTATGAAATTGGACGTACATAGTTTTCGTGCAGCAATGGGTATATTTACTATTCAACCACTACTATTTCTAATTTGATGTTTACACAACAAAAGTATAAGTTTTCTTTACTTTGAACACATTACTACGTTTTAATATAAAATCCAGGTATTTTCTACGCGGTTTCTATATCTTTGATTTTTCGGGAATAGATCAACCGTCCAAAAAGGAATAATTATTTGAAAATCGCGAGTTGGAAGTGCGGACCTACCCAGCTTATGGAAAGTCGTGCATTTGGTAAAACTTTTAAAAATTTAGTGTTTAATTGAACATTTAAATAGCGGTAAAACTATTTGTAAATGTGGTCAGCACTTTCTCGAGGCTGAAAACTGACTTTCCCGAACGAACTGACGTAACAATATATAACGAACGCTTAAGAAAATCTACGGTCCTACCCTCGTTTGACCGACAGGTGTACGTTACTGCTATCAAAACTCTTCGCTCAGCGACACATAATCGTCGGTTGAATCGGGTACTCAACGACAGGCCATAGGTGGTAAGTGAAGATAAGAAACTGCTTCCAAAGAGAACACAGCTGTAATCCGATTGAAGTTGCTAACATGGCTAAGATTAACGAGGAGTTATTAAATGTGTACCCACAATGTGGATCTAGTCCACATGACACGGTGCACCCCTTTAGTTGGCTTGCAAAACGCGAATGTATCACTCTGGTATCACACGCTAGACTTGACGAAAATTACCCAATGTGAATGACAAGGAATTAAAATGGAGCTGATACAACAAAATCTTGTAAAAATAGGGATAATATTTCACTTAGTTGAAAATGGCTCTTATTAAACGTTTCTTCTTAAAAACACAATTATTGTTTAAGCCGCCCTAATGGCCCTCTCCTTTTCTATTATTTTTCTTTTCTTTTTCTGTTCTTTCTTTCCTATCTATTCTACCTGTTCTACTTTCTTTTTATACATTCCTTACGAATACCTATAACCTTACGGTCTATCCTAACTCCATATACTTATATTGTAAATTTCATTTTCCCCTTTTCGTTTCAATAAAGTAATTTGTTAATTTCTTAAAATCGATCTCCCGGTCTTTCAATTTACTCCACTCAAATTACCCCCATGGAACTCTCCTTCCATCAAGCCACCAGAGCTCAAACAATTATTTTTCTTTCTGTAAATGGCACAACAGCCCCTGGAAGGCCTAGGCCGAGCTTTTCGCATCCACTCTTGTTGTGGGTGTTATATTCGTACATAAATGGAAAGGACCTACCGAATCCGGAAATTCTATCGTTGGTAATACTGCTATGGGAGGTGTCCTAATTCTTCTTCTGAAGTATATTAGATGCATGTTTCAGCGATCCGTGAAATTTGCTCTATGCTAAAACCAAATGATAAAATAGTCGTTGTTGGAGATTTCAATTTGCCTGATGTTGTTTGGGATGTCTCCCCAATGATCCTTTTATACTACTACCTACTTGTAAAAATTATAACTGCATTGATATAATAAACTCCATAACTAGCGAAGACCTTTCCCAACTAAACTCAGTTTCAAATGCAAATAATAAAATTCTGGATCTCATTTTCATTGACGATTTTTCTAACGCAAATGTGTCACGTTCATTACCTTTGGCCCTGCCAGAGGATCCTCATCCTACCGTTGAAATAAATTTTTCATTTCCAATCGCATGCCTTGAAAAAGAAAAACGTATTTCTTTAAATTATTTTTAAATTAAAAAAAACTGACTATATAAAACTGAAAAATTACCTATCCAAAGTTGATTGGAACTCATTGCTCAGTTATGACTCCAAATCTTCTGTTTTCGCGCTCAATAAAGCGGTTGAGCAATTTAAAAATTCTATCCATAAGGGCTTTAGTTTTTCAGTCCCTCAATGTAATCTGAATAAACCGAAATTTTCGAATTGGTTTAATAATGATATCCGCAAGCTGAGAAACCAAAAGACTCAGTATTACAAACGCTATAAGAACTTCACTGATTTATAAATATACAAATCTTCGCTACAGGTATCAACCCCAGTGCAAAACTTGTTATAAAGAATATCTAAATAAGGATAAAGATTCGCTAAAACAGGATGTTTTGGGACTTTGTGAACATAAAACGTTAAGATTCTGGATTTCCGTTAAGGATGTCACTTAATGAAATTGAATCAGAAAGAGAAGAAACAATATGTAATCTCTTCTTAGACTTTTTTATGTCAACATACTGAAAAATTCCCTACCAACGCGATCATTGTCCTTATTCGTTATCTCCAGTGGATTATTCGTTCCCATCTGTTGGGGAAACAGTCTTAGAATATATGAGGAACCTTAAAACCTGTGTTAATTCTGGCGCTGATATCGTTCCAGAATGTATTCTTAAGGAATGTGGCAATGAACTTGTGATACCCATTATGAAAAGTTTTTCAATAATTACAAGTGTTTAGATGAACCTATTGTTTGCTCCAGAAATACGCGTTTAAGTGCTTCCATAAATGAAAAATCCGGTGGTGAAAAGCCGGTGTCAGATATTGTGGTAGAGGTAGATGTGGACGAGCCCCAACTCCATCCCCGGCGTCTACTGTTGCCATTGTCGTCACAGACTCTTCACCGGTTGTTTTAAACACGCTGATTACTGATACTCCAACTACTAGTAATTCAAAATTTACACATTTGGCTCCACTTAAAGATGGTTTTACTAAGAAATGTAAAAAACTAACAGTTATTCAGCCCAGGAAGTCCTTGTGCGTGTCTCTCTTTGCAGCTGACACTATTGAAGATGATTTAGTGTTGCTTCTTTAGTACGTCAATATTAGAATAGGCTTTAACAGTTTGGTGTCCATATTAAAGTCTCACATAGATAGCTTGTCGTCTGTCCAAAAACAATTTCTTCTTTTCTACTTACGTGGTTTACCTTGGAACCCGAACTTAAACCTTCCATCATATGAAAGTCGTTTGAAACTAATTTCATAACAATCGTTATAGTCACGTAGAATAATGTTGGAATTCTACATTTATACCTAAACTTTTTCAGGGCAATATAAGTAGCACTTATCTTTTAAATAGGCTTAATACCAATATACCTACACATGTTACAAGGAACTATATTTGATATGCTTGAAAACTTAAAATTTTAAACTTTCAATAATGCCTGTATAGATTTCAATAAAGTTTATCATTTAATAGATTTTTCGGATTCATCAAAATCAATTAAAGATAAAATTCTTCCAAAAATTAATAATTAACTCTCTCCAATCTTTTGTGCTTAGTGGAGTTCTATCCCGTCGTATTTTTGCTTCCGTTCCCGCTTCTGTAGAGTGATCCGGGTCACTCTACTACGGTAACCTATACGTAGTTGGGAGCGCCGTTCGGTCGGCTAGGCGAAAGGTGGGCGTGGGATTCGTCGAAAACAAATAGACAAGTTTTATTATTGTAGGTCATTGCCTGCCAAGAGGTGGTGCTGTGTAGAAAAGTAGTTTTTTTTTCTACTTTTTGATATTGCCTGTGCCGCGATTCGAAACCCAAACACTCTGCGTAACAGTCTAACGCGCTACCACTACGCCACAGCGACCAAGCCAAATTATTATATAGGTACTTATTTCATATAATGACTACTGGCCTATCAGTTTCTTATTATAAGTATATAATTATATTCCCTTAAACTTTCTTTACAAATTAGTGAAGTTTTTAGTCGAAAATATTATCAGTACTCAATTTTACTTTAGTCACTTTTACGTTTTTTACTTTTATGTTTAAATAAAAATAAAAATGTTTTAAATTAAATTAAATCCATTCATCGAAAGTACGTGTTTAAAATTCTTAATAGTCAATTTGTTTTCATTTAACTTTTACGTTTTTTGCTTTTGTGTAATTAAAAATAGTATTTTTTTCTAATTAAATGCTCATTTAATGAAAATATGTGTATAATGTTTTTAGTCGAAAATATATTCAGTAGTCAATTTGTTTCCATTTAACTTTTAAGTTTAATTAAAATACAATTCTTTTTAAAATTAAATTTAATTCATTCGTGGAAAATATGTATTTTAACAAGTAAACTTTGCTTGCACATATGTAAGTTTCAGAAATTTTTTTAATCTATGTATTACAAGACAATTAGAGTTATTAATTTTAGTTGTGCAGTGGAGTACAACAACGTTTGATATAAAAACATAATTAAAAATTAAATTATCCAGTTTTTGAATTTATTCACCAATCTGTGCACCCATTATAGTTACACCAGAAATAGTCCGACCACGTGAACGTTTAATAGGTATAACAGAGCTTAATGCAGCAATTATGTTCTTGTCCTGCCCACGCTTGAGACCCACACTTGAGATAGAAGTAGATGATCCTGGCGTAATATGTTTTGATGTTATGGGATCTGAGGAAGAAACAGTACAAATTAAAGTAAATGTACAATTAATATAGGTACAGTAATACGTTACCTTGAAGCCACCTGACTTGTGTAGCTGGACCATAACCTTTTTCATTGCGCGCAGCAATTCGAAATATGATAGCCGGTTTGTTTGAACAATCTACATGTGCATTCGCTAAAGAAACATTAGCTACTGTGCATTGATTTGTAGGACCAATGTAGACACGCACAAAAGCTAATTGTGGCGAAGGCATTTTTTCCTTTGATGTTGGTTTAACAGCTAAGTAAACCGAATATTCAATAATTTCGTCAGTATTCTGCGATGGTGGTGGTTCCCATGTCAAATGTGCGCCTTCCGGGGATTTGGAAATTTTTATTGCAGACGGAGCACCCGGAAAACCAGGCAGACAAGTTTTAAAACTGGAAATCTACAAATACATAACTAGATTAGATTCGATGTATTTTTAGTATTCGTTTTAATATTTAATACCTCTCCCCATTCACCACGTCCACAAGAATTAATAGCAGCCAATCGAAATCGAAATGCTGTTCCAGGCTCCAAATTTATACGAGGATATTGCGATAAATCCGGTAAATTATCAGCATCATAGCCTTCAAACATTGAATCGTTCCAGTATTTGTTATCTATGTAACTAGTGACCACGTGAGATAGCTCTTTGAATATACCAACTGTGTACCACTTGGTGTCTTCTAACGAACTTTGTTGCGTTGCTTTATAAGTTGGCTAACAAAGAAAAATTATATTGAGGCTCGCAATTATTAAAAAAAAATAATAATACATACTTCGTCATTTTCATTATTTACTGTATTTGATTTTTGTTTCACTGCCATTAAAGATTGTTGCGATGACTGCATTTGATGTGTGCTCATTTGATTTGTGGCTGTTTTATCTTTTATGAGTTTTCGATTTGTTTGCTGTACAATTTTAGATGTTGCAATGGGTTGTGCAACCATTGAATTGGATGTTGTATTCCGAAGTTCATTATGTTGTTGTGTAGCTGAGGATATTGTTTTACTAAGAGAAGATGCAGTAGCAGCTACATTAGCAGAGTGCCCAGCAGAGGCAAATTGAGATGAGTTTGAATTAATTTTAAAAGCTGGACTTGGATATTCAACTTTTACACTGTGCGGAAGATTTATGTTAAGTGTCTTTCCTGTCAACTCCCGATTTTTGGTTTCTGATAGTTTAAGATTTGAAAAATTGTGTTTCATGGTGGATGTGGAAGATATTGATTGAAAAGAATCTGCAGATGCTGCCTGCAGTATTGCAGCTGACGCTAGAGCCTCCAAATGACCGCCTGTAAACAATTGTAGGTTAAAAACGTAACTTATGGTCAAACATACAATTTGTATTAAAAATTAACCGTTCGAAATCATCATACCATTTTGATGCTGAGATATATCCATACTTATTATATTGATGTTATTGTGTTCGATTTCTGTTGCATTAACACTACTTGACAATGAACGAATAGCCATTACACGTTCTATTGCAGAATTGGAATCATCGCTTACTCTGCTAAAATATTTGTTATATTATAGTATATTTAACATTTATACAAAAATAAAACAGTAATATAAAAATAGCAATAAGTCCGTATGAATGGCCGAGGACCAGCTATTCGCGTCTATCATATTGAACGAGAGATATTGTATAGGAACAAAAGGGATCTATAGTTTTATGTCGAATCTAACCGCACCAATTGAAGAAGCCCAGGAGATTGTTCAAAATATCACATATACAGTGAGGTATAAGTGGTCCGTCTAACATTTGGAATTTGAACTACTGGTTATTTTGAGTGTGCCAACTCTTATGTCACTCATATTATGATAGGAAATAAGTTTAATATTTACGGTTAACGCTTGAGCAACGTAGCGAAATACTACAAATTCACATGCAATGTGGTGAATCTTCTACCGAAAGTGTAAGAAAATTACGTTCAAAATTGTTTGTTTGGATCAATTTCTGGAACGTGTGCATGAAATAGAGAGTCGACCGTGGAAGAAAATGATATTTGAAGAATATTACAAATATATTTATATGAAGCACTTGTTTTTGTTATTTTGAATTAGTTATATCGACCGTACCTCACTTGTCATATATTTTAAAAGATAAAAATTAATAAAATAGTAAAAAATACAAATATACCGTAAGTACATCAGTTTCATATAAATTGTGGGCCAACTAACATTTGGAATTTTCACTACTGGTTATTTTGAGTGTGGCAACTCTATTATGTGATTCTTATTATGACTGAAATTTTGTTTTATATATGTGGTTAACGAAATGGGTAGATATACACTTGAATAACGTCAGTAAATTCTAAAAATTTGATTGTAAAATGGTGAAGCGCATTCACGCAATTTGTGGATCAATTTGGATATATCAACACGTTCTCGTATTCAGATAGTGCGCACAACCGAAAAAATTGCTGCTGTGTAATCGTTCTCAGGAATTGCAATTCTTTGTTGTGAATTTTGGTTAAAAAAAAACCGCATTGAAAAAAATGTATTCGATTCTTATTTACACCAAAATCAAATTTCAAATTATAAATGGCCCACCCTGTATGCGAATATTTAAACTACACTATGTATACATACATATACTTATAAGTATGTACTATGGTATATTTATCTGATTGTTATAAGCTAATGGTTGTTTCTACCAGCATCGATACTACATATAGCAGATGCTAATGATAAGATGTTGCAAAATTATATGTAGTGGTTCGTACTGCAGAAATATTGTGCACCAAAATTTCGTTGATTCTTAATTTCATTATGGAATAAATAGCACTAGTTTTTGGGTCCTTTCTTAACATATTCTTCATTAATTAATTATTTTTTGCATCACATCAGGTTTTAGTGCATCACATAGTCGGCGTGGCATAGTTGGTAGTATGCTATACTGTAAAATTTTTTTCTCTTTTGCTCTTGTAGGTTTGCCATTGCCTGCCAAGAGGTAGAAAAACAGTTTTTTCTACTTTTTTAACTCAAATTAAAAGTATGTATATATTAAGGACTGCTGAGCCGAGATTTTGTCAAGAAATTTGAATGCTGCATAAGGGACAATGAAACTTATGTTTCAGCGGACTTTTCCCAGCTACATGGCCAGGAATTTTATACAGCTGATTCTCGAGGAAATGTTGCTGACAAATTCAAAGCCAAAAAATTACAAAATTCCCAAAGAAATTCCTTGTTTGGCAGGCAATTTGTAGTTGTGGCAAAAGGAGCAGCACATTCGTGACATCGGGTACAATCAACGGCGAAATATATTTGAAGGAATGCTTGCAAAAGAGATTGCTTCCATTTTTACGCCAACATGAAGTGTCCACGTTTTTTTGGCCTGACCTCGCTTCATATCACTACAGCAAAACGGAGTGGTTCCAACGGAATAAAGTGATTTTAGTGCCTAGAGAAGCCAATCCACCAAACTATCCAGAACTAAGGCCGATTGAGAGGTACTGGGCTTTAGTAAAAAGGGAGATGAAGGTAACAAAAAAAAGTAGCCAAAGACCTTCAAGATTTCAAAAGAAAGTGGTTTGCAGCAGCTGTGAGGGTGTCAGACACTACCATAAAAACATTAATGGAAGGGGTTCCTGAAAAATTAAAACTTTTTATTAAAATCTAATAATTTGTGGTTTCTTCTTTTAATTTTTTTAATCTAAAAATAATTTGCAATATAAAATACTTTAGTTTGAAAAAATCGGACTACTGGTTCAAAAGATTTCATCATTTTTGTACCAGATATATATATATAATATTCGACGCACTCCTTATGTTAGCTAAACATGACATTTCTTAAGCTATACGTAAACTATATGTTTTTGAGAACCTGAAAGAATAAAAGTATAAAATTTCGCTCGAATTTTGTGGTGCTGTTCTACCACACTGCTGTGGCGTAGTGGTAATGCGTTGGACTGCTACGCAGAGTGTCCGGGGTTCGAATCTCTGCACAGGCAAAATCAAACACAAAAAAAAGGAGAAAAATAATTTTTCTACACGGCACCACCTCTTGGTAGGCAATGGCAAACCTACAAGAGTAAAAATTGCTATGAAAAGCTTTTCACTTCGCCGTTCGGATTCGGCATTAAACTGTAGGTCCCTTCAATTCATGTACAAATATAACACGCACAACATGAATGGATGAGAAAAGCTCGGCCTAGGCCCTCCATGGGCTGTTGTGCCATTAAAAGTAAAGTAAGTAAGTAAGTTCTACCAAATTGCCCAATACTTAAAATTTAAATAATCGCTACATATATATCGCTGCCATATTTTGAAAAATACCTACCCTACAATTTAAATATGGTAAAATACCCTATTTTATTAATTTATTAAGATACCTAAATAAGAAACGTTTTAATTGTACACTAAAATTTTCCTCCTAATCTTTCTACTAATCTAGTATAGAGAAATGTAATACTCCAAAGCAATTTTTTTATTAACTAATTGGAAATTCGCGGACTAAATTTATCAGTTTCACATTTATAAAAAATAAACTGTTATTATTATTATGTATATAACGGCTTAACATATTAATTTGTTCTAACCTCTTCTACATTTTTTAAAGAACCCTAATGCTATTGCACTTACCCTGATTGCGAATTATCAACCGTCATAGATGAAGTTGGGATTTCATTTTGAAAAATTTCAGCTGATTTAATCGTTGTCAAAATATTAGCTGCTTCAGTTTCAGATGCGGTTGGATGGGTAACAAATAACGACGATTCGGGCAGCATCGATGATATATTTGATGCTGATAAAGGGTTTACTGTCTACAAAATAAAAAAAAATTTATCTTAATAACACTGGTCGACAAAAAATTACTCTGATTCAAGAACTGCAAACTTCAATGTTAATCTTTTGACCAAAATTGCTGCGGAAAGCTCCTGTATATAAAATTTTTTAAAGCAATTTAACGCGTACATCTGCGTACATCGGTAGTCAAAATTTTAGAAATAAAAAAAATAAAAAAATTAAATACTAATTTTCTAAATGAAACTGCACAACATGAATAAATCTGAAAATCTCTGCAGAGTTTTAAGAGTAGTAGCGAGAAATCTATACTAAGTTTGTTTTTCATTTTTCAACCCAAACTTGACATGTCACTATGTCGTCAGATTTGTGCACAGTAGAGGAAAAGTCTATCAAAATAATTGAATTGTGGTTCTTGAATCATTTTCAGTGTTGACCAGTGTAACTCTCGTTATAACTTACAAATATATTTTCCGAGTGTACAGATATTAATGGCTGTGAAGTAAAATTAATTGTGCTTGTTGTACTACTTATATCAGCAGCATTTTCTAAAATATGAATTTCCATTTCGGCATTATTAGTAACATTACTATTTCTTGATGAAGTAAAACTAGCCGAAGGTTCATTTTTATTTTCGGTAGCAGCAACAATTTCAATAGCATTATCAGCGCAAGGCTGCCTATTTAAGTCAATTGAAGACTGATTATTTTCTGCTGAATTCGAAGTTGTAATTGCATCATTATCCATTGTTATTGCTGCTGTTTCCGCTGTCGATTGTGTATCTGCTCTTGAATTGTCAATATCTTCCGACTCCGCATTGCCTCGTAACATGTCTACAGCTCCATCGAGCTGCTCTATAATATCATCCATTGTGTCCGATTCAGTATAACCAGATTCCGCTAAAGTGGCAATAGTAAGTGCGGCATCATTTGTACCGTCTGTATTTGCACCACATGATGTAACACTAACGGTTGGTTGTGTAACTGGCACATTTTTAGACGTAAGCGTAATTGTTCTTTGCAATGTGCTACCACCACCTGAGCAGGTATTGAAAATATTGACGAAGCCTTTTTTAGTACCGGCTGATGAGCTTGCTGGCAACATAACCAATTTATTTGTGGAATTACCAACACTACCTGTTGTCACAATGGTTTGTGGCTGAGGTTGACCACTTTGATTCGATCCAACAATAGTCACAG
The DNA here is from genome assembly GCA_958295655.1 of Palloptera scutellata. Classification (NCBI taxonomy): domain Eukaryota; kingdom Metazoa; phylum Arthropoda; class Insecta; order Diptera; family Pallopteridae; genus Palloptera; species Palloptera scutellata. Next base: position 15,166,821 of record OY282453.1, read on the forward strand.
TTTTCGGTACACCAGAAATATTTGAATTAGAAGACATCTGCACGGTAACTGCTTTACCGCCTAATGTAATAGTCTTTTGCTGTATGGTTGACCCTACTCCTATTTTTTGTTGATGTTGCTGATTAGTTTGCTGATGTGGAACGTGCGTTGTTGATGACGGTAAAGTTAGAGTTATTGGTCGTCCAGTTGTGCTAGTTACACCACGAATCATTTTAACTCCTGTCTGTGTTGCCACAACGTTACGTGTGGTAACAGCTGTTGCTGTAGTAGCAGTAGATCCTACTATAGAAACAATATTACCCCCACTAGCATTAGTCATTACACCCGCCGCTGGTATTGCACGTAGTCCGGATCCTGTAGTAACAATAATTATTTGTTGATTTGTAAGCTGTTGTCCCTGCTTATTGGTTATAACAAATGAAGGTTTTCCACTAACACCTGACGCCATTTTGCCTACTTGCAATATATTCGAGTTCTTCATAATCAGCTTTCCTCCGCTTACAGTGTGCGGTGAAACTAGTTTCACTAAATTACCAGACACTAATGGCTTCTGTTGTCCACTATTTCCCGACGATGTACCGCTTGTTCCAACTGAACCACCAACAGTTGAAATGAATTGTTGTGACTGTTGTGTTGTGTTACCGGCCACTGGTATTTTTGTAGTCAACTGAGAAGTAGTGTTTGTTTGCTGATTACCTATAGATTGTGCTGTCGTTTTTGTCAAACTTAAATTTACTTTAGGTACAGTTTGCACGGCTACTCCACCAGTGCTTGTCTTTACCAATTGGAATTGTACATTCGAACCCAATGCTAATGGCTTTTGTATGATATACTGTTTTCCGCCAATTGTGGTCGCTGTCGCAATCGAACTACCAGTAGTACCAACTGTATTTCCTTGAAGCTGTCCGGGTATTGTAGTACCTGTCTGTTGACCTGTCTTTAAAATTGTCGTTGTCGCAGAACCACCCTGAGTTGTAGCTAAGCGCAATGTCTGACCAGTACCACCGGAAAGTAGGCGGACTGCCGCACCTGCAACTGTAGTTGTTACGGCATTAGGAGCAGCACTGACAACTCGTAAGTTATTCATATTAGCGGCCGATGATGTCGCTAACTGTGTTGAGGATACAGTTGTAACACCTGAGCTAACAGTACTTGTGATAGTAGATGTACGCGATACAACAGTTGTTGGTCGAAATTTTTGCAAGATAGTAGTAATGTTACTTGTATTTGTACTATTTAGTATAGACAAAGGTTGCTGCTGTGAAACATTCACTAACGTTGCAGATGTGACGCCACAAATTGATGCAGCAGTTGTTTGTGTTATTGTTGCAGCATTATTCAATAGACGCGATTGAATTAAATTACCTGATGTTGTGGCCGTTGTAACTTTTGAAATTATTTGTTGTTGTGATTGTTGCAGCTGAGGTTGCGCTATAAATATGGTAGCATTTTGTGACAAGTGTTGTTGCTGCTGATGATGCACAACGGTGTTGCTTTGCAGTTTACCACTTTGATGCTGCATTTGAGTCACTTGGGATGTATTGACCATCGTAGCGGGTAAAGTAGAATTATGTATCTTCTGATATTTAAATGATGTGGCACTTGATGGTGTTACTTGTAAAGTCGTACCATTTGATGTAACTGATTGTCCAATGTTATTTGTCAAGGTTTGTGGTGTTGAAGTGCTTTGTGCAATAGATGGCGTGATCACCTTTGCCGACAAAGGTGATGGCTCAATTTTTTGCGTTTGTAATTCATAAGCCGTAGCAAATGTGGTGGATGTCCAGCACAACTCCAGAGCATGAGTAGAAGCACGTACAAGCGCAACTTTGACTGCATACAATGGTTTAGTCACTTCTAAATACCAGAGGTCTTTACAGCAAACCTAAAACAATTTGTAAGAGTTCTTATCCACAAGTATAATATAAATAAATATTTTACAACAAGTGTCGAGATACAGAGATTATGTATAATTTTAACTTTGCTTAAAACAGTAAAGTTTTTTAAAGCTCTATGATTTAATCTTTCGTGCTTACAGTTTACTTTTTTTTTGTAATTTTGAATATTTTTAGGGAGCCATTATTGATCGGGACAAAAACAACATTTCTCAATAAAATCATTTTATTGATAAATTGTGCAATAGATGGCGTAAAACGCCAAGCGCAAGGATCGAACATGGACGCACCTGCGACTGTCACGAACTTCAACTTTACGCCCCAGGCCCCCCAATGGAAAACAGTTCTATTTTCTGATGAGTCCAAATTTAATTAAAGCAGATCGGATGGTAGGGGGGGCCTGGGGCGTAGGACATAAGGTAAAGTTCGTGACAGTCGCAGGTGCGTCCATGGTCGATCCTTGCGCTTCTACGTTTCAAGTCGACACACAGCCTCCTCTTGGCGTCCCCTGGATAGCGATCTGACAACCGTCAGTGAGGTAACTAATGTTTGCGGCGGGCTTCTCCATGTCCTTGAATGAATGGTTGTGCGTTGGGCTTGGAACCCACCAATGAATCCTCAAAATAAGCCTCGGATAAAGAACCCCTCTAATGTTGACGACTCCCGCAAACGCCCAAAGGATAACGATTTACGGATATGCACCTGGAATATCCGAACCCTCTACAGGGAAGGTGCCTCTATCCAGCTGGTGGATGTCCTCCAACAATATAGAGCTGACATAACCGCTATACAGGGAATGCGATGGACGGGACACGGTTGCTCCAAAAGAGCATCCTGTGATATCTACTACAGCTGTCATGCATCGAGACACGAATTGTTGTTGGATTTGTCGTTGGGAAGAGACTGCGTCAGTGGTTGCTGTGGTGTTGTGGTAGTGCGTTGGACTGCTACGCAGAGTGTCCGGGGGTTCGCATCTCAGCACTGGCAAAATCAAAAAAAAAAAAAAGTAGAAAAAACAATTTTTCTACACGGCACCACCTCTTGGCAGGCAATGGCAAACCTACAAGAGTAAAAATTGCTATGAAAAGCTTTTCACTTCGCCGTTCGGATTCAGCATTAAACTGTAGGTCCCTTCCATTCATGTACAAATATAACACGCTAAAAGCTCGGCCTAGGCCCTCCATGGGCTGTTGTGCCATGTTAAAAGTAAGTAAAGTAAGTAAAGAGACTGCGTCATCTAGTTTCGAGGTTCACGGCCGTGAACGAGCGCCTAGCCACTATCCGCTTCAAGGCAAAATTCTTCAACATCAGCCTAATTTGTGTCCATGCCCCGACGGATGAGAAGGATGAAACGACCAAAGATGACTTCTACGAGCTCCTCGACAAAACTTATGAGCAGTGGTCCCGCCACGATGTTAAAATCGTGTTAGGCGACTTTAATGCTAAGGTGGGCAAGAAGAGTCTCTTTGGTCCGACGATCGGAAAATTCAGTCTCCACGACGAAGCCACCGATAACGGTATGAGACTGATCGACTTCGCCGCCGCACGAAACATGAAAGTTAATAGCACCAGATTCCAACATAAAGATATCCATAAGGCCACTTGGCTGTCCCCTGATCAAAACACACGAAACCAGATTGATCACGTTGTGATCGACGGAAGGCACGCTTCCAATGTACTAGACGTACACACAATACGTGGTGCAAACATCGACTCAGACCACTACTTGGTTGCAGCCAAGGTCTGCACACGTATATGTGTAGCAAATCGCGTACGGATAGGTACAAAGAGAAAGCTGGATGTCGAAAAGCTGCAATCACAACAGACAACCAAAGTCTTTGCCAACCAACTTGCAGTTCTCCTTTCGCAAAACACCCCTCAACTTGATGATTGCGTGCAGTGGACACACATTTCCCGCTCTATGCGTACGGCTGCCGAAGAGGTGCTAGGCTACCACCGTCGACGGAGAAATATGTGGTACGACCAAGAGTGTCGCGATGCTACTGAAGCAAAACACGCAGTCTACAGAGCCACCCTGTAGTCAGTTGCAACGCGAGCTGCTAAGGAGCGATACAGAAAGTTGAGGAGGGAGGAGAAACGTCTTTTCAGGCGCAAGAAAAGAGATGAAGACGCGAGTTCAATGATATCGAAATGTTGCGGGACAGGAAGGACTGACTCTTGGTTTGAAGACCGGGGCCTCTTCTTGCAAGGATGAAGACGGAAATCTGGTGACAGATATCCAGGGCATAATGAGAATATGGAGGGAGCACTTTTCGCAGCTGCTTAATGGCGATGACGGTAATAATCCCGCCACTGCGGAACCCACTCCGGAAACCCCAATCACTGACTGCGTTGAAGTACCGCCGCCTGACTATGAGGAGGTCTTAACAGCCATTGCTCGGCTGAAACACAATAAGGCTGCAGGTGCAGATGGCCTGCCTGCTGAGTTGTTTAAGACCGGAGGCGAAGAGCTCAAAAAACGCATGCATGAGCTTCTATGCAGAATATGGTCAGATGAAAGCATGCCAAGTGATTGGAATCTCAGCGTACTCTGCCCAATTCATAAGAAAGGTGATCCCACGATCTGCGCCAACTACCGTGGGATAATATTAATTAATATTAATAATATTCTTAATATTGCATATAAGGTTCTATCGAGCGTACTGTGCGAAAGACTGAAGCGCATCGTCAACAAGCTGATTGGACCTTATCAGTATGGCTTCAGGCCTGGTAAATCCACCATCGACCAGATATTCACACTACGCCAAATCCTGGAAAAGACCCGAGAAAAACAGATCGACACCCATTATCTATTTGTCGATTATAAAGCCGCCTTCGACAGCACGATTAGGTATCACTTGTACGCCGCAATGTCTGATTTTGGTATCCCTGCAAAGCTCATTCGTCTTTGCCAAATGACACTGACCAACACCACCAGTGCAGTGAAAATTGGGACAGACCTCTCCGCATCATTTGATACCAAAAGAGGTTTCAGACAAGGTGACTCCCTATCGTGCGACTTCTTTAACCTTATGCTGGAGAAAATAATTCGAGCTGCGAACATCGACATCGCTGGCACTATCTTCTACAAGAGTCTCATGCTGCTAGCATACGCTGATGATATTGACATCATTGGCAAAAACTCTCGAGCAGTCAGTGCAGCATTCTCCAACCTGGAAAGGGAGTCTCGTCGTGTGGGTCTAGTGGTGAACGAGGACAAAACGAAATACCTTGTGTCAACAAACAAAGAGTCACGGCGTCTTGGACAAAATGTCACTGTTGACAACTACACTTTTGAAGTCGTCAAGGATTTCGTATATCTAGGATCCAGCATAAACACCAACAATAATGTCAGCCTTGAGATCAAGCGGAGACTAACTCTTGCCAACAGGTGTTACTACGGGCTCAGTAGGCAATTGAGAAGTAGAGCCCTCTCTCGACCGACGAAAATAACGCTCTATAAGTCCCTCATCCTTCCCGTCCTAATGTATGGCGCAGAGACGTGGACATTGACCATCAATGATGAGAGGCTGTTAGGAGCGTTCGAGAGGAAGATACTCCGTAAGATCTACGGTCCGGAATGCGTGGACGACGTGTATCGAATAAGATGGAACGATGAGCTATATGAGCTGTACGCCGACACTGACATAGTCAAGCGTATAAAACTCCAGCGGCTTCGCTGGCTGGGTCATGTTGAGCGAATGGAAGAAAGCGCTCCGGCTAGAAGGGCGTTTTATTCGAACCACGGCGGAGGAACACGCAGAAGGGGACGTCCTAATCTCCGTTGGAAAGACCAGGTGCAGGGCAACCTGACTGCACTTGGCCTTATCAACTGGCGCCAGCGCGCGCATAGCAGAAGTGACTGGCGAAGCTTTGTGGAGGCGGCCCGCGTTGTGCTTGTTTATGACGTTATAAACCGTTGCTGAAATAGCTGTACTTTTCCTTGCAATTTAGACTTCGTCTTATCAGTCAAGTAAATGTCCAGTATTAATTTGCGGCGCTGTTCTTGCTGGCTCGACATGTTGACTTAAGTAGATCCAAGATGAACATGAACAACTTTCACAACTAATGCTTATTACAAACTGATTCTTCACAAAACGCTTAAAAATAAATTATAAATTGTTTCAACATTGGAATATAAATATGGCAGTAGATTGGAACTCTTTGTTCAAATTATAATTTAAACAAAGACTTAATAACTAATAATTATTAATAATGTTTTTGTTTTCAGATTTATTAAGTTCGCTAAATCAATTTCGCTGTGGTCAAGTATTTTGTTTATAACAGCCTCTATATAGAGAAAGCTAAAGTGTGTGATATGTCATGTTTTTTTAAGTTTTCTCAAATAAAAGACTAGAAAAACATATTTAAAACTATAGGGTGTTATAGAAAGTATACGCGGATTTTATCTGGCAAGACTAATCCGATTATGTCAAACGAACACATGTTTGAAAGATGGCATTTCAGGCTACATATTGTGTGCAGACAGTTGTGTAATTCGGTGCTAGTGTAAAAAGTTACATTGATTTGAAAATGAATGTGTTGCTTTATTACTATGTATAGAAAAGGTTTACGGCGAGGATGCTGTGAGTGAACGCCGGAATCGGACAAACGTGGTTTGCTCGATTCCGTTCCGGAAATTTCGATTTCAAAGATGTTCTGAAAGATGAAAGTCTCTGAATAAGCCGATGAAATCATGGTTAAGACATATTCTGTTGTTATATTCGCCCCTCTCAACCTATTAATGGCTATCAATAAGTGTCTCGGCTTTTTCAGGCGGTTTAAAAATATTTCATTCCGTCTGATCTCCGCATGATCTACACCACCTATATACGTCCTAAATTGGAGTATAATTCGCACCTATGGGCTGGAGCTTCATGGACGCAACTGGAGCTCCTGGACCGTATTCAACATCGAGCGATAAAGCTAATAGGAGACAGCAGAGTTTCCAGCTCTATTGACCCCTTGGAACATTGTCGAAAAGTGGCATGCGTCTCACTGATCTACCGTTGCTTTAACGGTAGATGTTTTTCTGAGATGCACAAGCTGATGCCGCCAGTTCGTGTGTTCAACAGAATTAAAAGTTCAGAAAGCGGAACTCACGCCTTTCACGTAGACACGGTATTCCACCTCACTACACATTACAGAAAAAGTTCGTTTATCTATCGTACCGCGCGTATTTGGAATAAGCTTCCTGCAAAATTTTTTCCTGATTATTATGATCCTTGCAAATTTAAAGCAAACGCTCATAACTACTTCTCCCTCCTTCTTCCTCCCACCTATCAATCGTCCTTTAATCAACACAATGCTCTGCATTTATAGGTGTGTTGACTGAATATAAAAAATAAAAAAATAAAATAAAATTAAAATTAAAAATGATAAAAAATAATTTTTAAGTTTTTACATTTGTACATACATTTGTTTTTGTTCAAGTTTAAAAATTTATCCAAATCTTAATAGTTTAGCAAAAAAAAATTTATTGGAAATTACATCTAATTTATTTTGTTTAGTCTATACACTTAAAGAAAATATACGTTTAAAACGTTGTTATGCATAAGTACCATACAGTACAGCAAATCATTTGCAACTGAGAACACATAGAGCTAAATCGTCGATTTTCAGTCACTAAAAAAGATGTAAATAAAGAACTTGGTATGAGGTTTTACTTCATGTATATACTTATAAGTAGACGTTCAAAAAACAAAACTTAATGTAATGCAATGTAAAAATGTATCGTAGTTGGCTGTGCAAAATATTTGCAACTATAAATTTAAATTAAGAATGAATAACAGAAAAATTAATATTTAATGGAGTAACTCCTGTATTTTATAACATACGATTAGATTATTTTTAAATGTATTTGGAATGTCCTTCCACTGTTTTTCAACTTCTGCAAATCTTAAAATTACTGTTGCCTATTCGTCGTTTTACGATCTCCCAGAGATTCTCGATTGGACTTAGGTCTGTCAACTGCGCCGGCCATTGAAGAACATTAATATTTTGACCTTTAATCCAAGCTTTTACCATTTTCGTCGTGTGTTTGGAATCGTTATCATGCTGGAACCTCCAAATGGCATTTCCCAAGTTACATATGACAGCATGAGACTTCATTATTCCTTCAACACGGTGAATCGGACCGGTTCCTTGTGCAGAGAAACAACCCCAGACCATGGTGTTGCCACCTCCATGCTTGACGGTTCCTTTTGTATATTTCGGGTTCAGTCTTTCACCCTTTGTTCTTCTCAGTAGACTTCTATAGACTTCTACCATCCGATCTACTTACTTAGCTGGCACTACAACCGATGATCGGTCTTGGCCGCCTCCACAAAGCTTCGCCAGTCACTTCCGATATGCACCTGGTCATTCCAACGGAGATTACGACGTCCCCTTCTGCGTGTTCCTCCACCGTGGTTCGAATAAAACGCCCTTCTAGCCGGAGCGCTTTCTTCCATTCGCTCAACATGACCCAGCCAGCGAAGCCGCTGGAGTTTTATACGCTTGACTATGTCAGTGTCGGCGTACAGCTCATATAGCTCATCGTTCCATCTTATTCGATACACGTCGTCCACGCATTCCGGACCGTAGATCTTACGGAGTATCTTCCTCTCGAACGCTCCTAACAGCCTCTCATCATTGATGGTCAATGTCCACGTCTCTGCGCCATACATTAGGACGGGAAGGATGAGGGACTTATAGAGCGTTATTTTCGTCGGTCGAGAGAGGGCTCTACTTCTCAATTGAATACTGAGCCCGTAGTAACACCTGTTGGCAAGAGTTAGTCTCCGCTTGATCTCAAGGCTGACATTATTGTTGGTGTTTATGCTGGATCCTAGATATACGAAATCCTTGACGACTTCAAAAGTGTAGTTGTCAACTGACATTTTGTCCAAGACTCTTTGTTTGTTGACACAAGGTATTTCGTTTTGTCCTCGTTCACCACTAGACCCACACGACGAGACTCCCTTTCCAGGTTGGAGAATGCTGCACTGACTGCTCGAGCGTTTTTGCCAATGATGTCAATATCATCAGCGTATGCTAGCAGCATGAGACTCTTGTAGAAGATAGTGCCAGAGATGTCGATGTTCGCAGCTTGAATTATTTTCTCCAGCATAAGGTTAAAGAAGTCGCACGATAGGGAGTCACCTTGTCTGAAACCTCTTTTGGTATCAAATGATGCGGAGAGGCCTGTCCCAATTTTCACTGCTCTGGTGGTGTTGGTCAGTGTCATTTGGCAAAGACGAATGAGCTTTGCAGGGATACCAAAATCAGACATTGCGGCGTACAAGTGATACCTAATCGTGCTGTCGAAGGCGGCTTTATAATCGACAAATAGATGATGGGTGTCGATCTGTTTTTCTCGGGTCTTTTCCAGGATTTGGCGTAGTGTGAATATCTGGTCGATGGTGGATTTACCAGGCCTGAAGCCACACTGATAAGGTCCAATCAGCTTGTTGACGATGCGCTTCAGTCTTTCGCACAGTACGCTCGATAGAACCTTATATGCAATATTAAGAATATTATTAATATTAATTAATATTATCCCACGGTAGTTGGCGCAGATCGTGGGATCACCTTTCTTATGGATTGGGCAGAGTACGCTGAGATTCCAATCACTTGGCATGCTTTCATCTGACCATATTCTGCATAGAAGCTCATGCATGCGTTTTTTGAGCTCTTCGCCTCCGGTCTTAAACAACTCAGCAGGCAGGCCATCTGCACCTGCAGCCTTATTGTGTTTCAGCCGAGCAATGGCTGTTAAGACCTCCTCATAGTCAGGCGGCGGTACTTCAACGCAGTCAGTGATTGGGGTTTCCGGAGTGGGTTCCGCAGTGGCGGGATTATTACCGTCATCGCCATTAAGCAGCTGCGAAAAGTGCTCCCTCCATAATCTCATTATGCCCTGGATATCTGTCACCAGATTTCCGTCTTCATCCTTGCAGGAAGAGGCCCCGGTCTTCAAACCATCAGTCAGGCGTCTTATTCTTTCAAAGAATTTTCGGACCTCGTTCCTGTCCCGCAACATTTCGATATCATTGAACTCGCGTCTTTCTTCATCTCTTTTCTTGCGCCTGAAAAGACGTTTCTCCTCCCTCCTCAACTTTCTGTATCGCTCCTTAGCAGCTCGCGTTGCAACTGACTGCAGGGTGGCTCTGTAAACTGCGTTTTTTTGCTTCAGTAGCATCGCGACACTCTTGGTCGTACCACATATTTCTCCGTCGACGGTGGTAGCCTAGCACCTCTTCGGCAGCCGTACGCATAGAGCGGGAAATGTGCGTCCACTGCGCGCATATATCGTCAAGTTGAGGGGTGTTTTGCGAAGGGAGAAGTGCAAGTTGGTTGGCAAAGACTTTGGCTGTCTGTTGTGATTGCAGCTTTTCGACATCCAGTTTTCTCTTTGTACCTATCCGTACGCGATTTGCTACACATATACGTGTGCAGACCTTGGCTGCAACCAAGTAGTGGTCTGAGTCGATGTTTGCACCACGTATTGTGCGTACGTCTAGTACATTGGAAGCGTGCCTTCCGTCGATCACAACGTGCTCAATTTGGTTTCGTGTGTTTTGATCAGGGGACAGCCAAGTGGCCTTATGGATACCTTTATGTTGGAATCTGGTGCTACTAACTGTCATGTTTCGTGCCGCGGCGAAGTCGATCAGTCTCATACCGTTATCGGTGGCTTCGTCGTGGAGACTGAATTTTCCGATCGTCGGACCAAAGAGACTCTCCTTACCCACCTTGGCATTAAAGTCGCCTAACACGATTTTAACATCGTGGCGGGGGCAATGCTCATAAGTTTTGTCAAGGAGCTCGTAGAAGTCATCTTTGATCGTTTCATTCTTCTCATCCGTCGGGGCATGGGCACAAATTAGGCTGATGTTGAAGAATTTTGCCTTGATGCGGATAGTGGCTAGGCGCTCGTTCACGGCCGTGAACCTCGAGACTAGATGACGCAGTCTCTTCCCAACCACAAATCCAACACCAAATTTGTTTCTCGACGCATGACAGCTGTAGTAGATATCACAGGATGTTCTTTTGGAGCAACCCTATCCCGTCCATCGCATTTCCTGTATAGCGGTTATGTCAGCTCTATATTGTTGGCGGATATCCACCAGCTGGATAGAGGCACCTTCCCTGTAGAGGGTTCGGACATTCCAGGTGCATATCCGTAAATCGTTGTCCTTTGGGCGTTTGCGGGAGTCGTCAACATTAGAGGGGTTCTTTATCCGAGGCTTATTTTGAGGATTAATTGGTGGGTTCCAAGCCCGACGCACAACCATTCATTCAAGGCCATGGAGAAGCCCGCCGCACACATTAGTTAACTCACTGACGGTTGTCCGATCGCTATCCAGGGGACGCCACGAGGAGGCTGTGTGTCAACTTGAAACGTAGAAGCGCAAGGATCGACCATGGACGCACCTGCGACTGTCACGAACTTTACCTTGTGTCCTACGCCTCAGGCCCCACTGTGACCACAAAAATGGTCACAGTGGTCCCAAAAGAGGCAAATCCTCCCAACTGCCCGGAACTTCAGTCTACTGAAAGATATTGGGCTATAATGAAGCATAAGAAAAACAAAGAAAATGATGTAGAATTCCGAAATCGATGGAATCAAGCCTATGCAGTAGTCACCGAACTTACTGTCCAGTCTCTAACTAAGAACGTTAAGAAAAATGTTAAACAATTTTGCAACCGCTAATAATATTTGAACAAATTTTTTTTTTAATTATATTTTAAATTGTTTAATAAACTGAACTTTATTTGAGTGAAATCTGTCTGTTGGCTAGTTTTTAATGTCTCCGTAAAAATTTTTCTGGTTCACGCCTCACATTTTCGTTCGAATCGAAGTGCTGCTCAGCAAGTGCGTACCCCGTTGATGAAAAGAAGTGGTAGTCAGATGGAGCTAAGTCTGGTGAATAAGCCGCATGGGGGAGGGCTTCCCTGCTGTACGAATCTACCAATTCCCGAGTCTTTTGTTCGATGTGATGGTACATTGTCATCAAGAAAAATCACTTTGTCTTGCCTACCTTGATATTCTGGACGTTTTTGGCGCAAATGACCGTTCAAATCGGCCAATTGTTGTTGGTAGCGTTGATCAGTAACTGTTTCACCTGGTTTTAGAAGGTCACACCAGATAACACCTCGCTGATCCCAGAAAACACAGAGCATTGTCTTCTTTCCGAAGCGGTTTGGCTTTGCTGTCGATTTGGCCGGTGTACCGGGATTAACACAATTCCATGAAGATATGAATTTCTTTTGTACCTGGCGAACAACATTTCACATGTGGTTTTTCGATTTTCTTGCTGTCTTTCAGTCAATTCATGCGGCACCCAACTTCCCTCTGCGGAACCTTCAAAATCAATCCCATGGCTTTTAAACGTTGAGAAATGCATTGCTGGGTCACATTTAATTTTTCTGCAAGTTCTTCTTGCGTTTGACCATCATCCTCATCGAGTGAAGCTTGTAATTCGGCATCTTTAAACTTTTTCGGTGGTCTTCCACGTTCTTCGTTTCTCGCATCAAAATCGCCACTTTTAAATCACTCGTTGCACTGTGTTTTGCCTAGAGCGTTCGATAAGTTTCCAAATCAGATTTCTTCAATTGGCAACAAAACATCAATGATGTCGGCATATTGTAGTTTTTAGGCACAAAATTCGACAGTTTTACGAGCGAAAAAAATATTTTGATGGATAAAACTTGATTGTTTATGAACTGAATATTGTTGACAGAACTAAATGCGAAGAAATTACGCCAATGATTTGGTTTGACAGAGCGTATAATTTTACATAGTGACACAGGGATGTCATTTCCGAAGGGTGTTTTTTTAGAAGTGTGGTTTTCAATCTGGCAATACTTTTTTCGGAGTTGGTCTTTTTGACAGCTGTCACTTGATTTTTGCTCAGTTTGATTTGCCATTTGATAATGAATGGACTTACTCCTGAACAATGTTTGCAAATTATTGAAATTTATTATTAAAATTCATGTGCTGTGAAAAAAGCGTTTAGCGACGAGGCTCATTTTTGGCTCAATGGATACGTGAATAAGCAGAATTTCCGTATTTGGAGTGAAGACCAGCCAGAGGCAATTCAGCAGCTACCAATGCATCCCGATAAATGAATGGTGCTGTTTATGGGCAGGCGGCATCATTGGGCCGTACTTCTTCAAAGACGATGAAGGCCGCAACGTTATGGTCAATGGAGAAAGGAACTACTTTTTTTGGCCGAAAATACTCGGCCGACATGTGGTTCCAACAAGACGATGCCACATGCCACACTGCACGTGAAACCATGCATCAATTGAGAGGCGAATTTGGTGACCAGTTAATCTCACGTTTTGGTGTATCGTGTGATTTGATATATTATAAATGGTCCACGCTGTACATATACATATATATATATATATGTATCTACAAACGTTTCGCAGACATTTTTGGCGAAGTGAAAAGCATTTCATAGGCAATTTTTACTATTGTAGGTTTGCCATTGCCTGCTAGCTAAGAGGTGGTGCCGTGTAGAAATTTTGTTGTTTTTTTTTAACTTTTTTTAATTTTATTTTGCTTGTGCCGAGATTCGAACCCGGAACACTCTGCGTAACAGTCCAACGCAATACCGCTACGCTACAGCACACTAGTAGCAGGACCTAGGGGCAAGGTCACAACCCCTCTTTAATTCATATTAATTTATGATTTTATTATCCATATTTCATACAATTTTTAATTGTTAAGACATAAATATCGTTTTTTTTTTCTCGAATTTCTTATTTTTGCAAATTCAAATGTTATTTTTTTAAAAACCCAACCACCAAAACAACATCACTTTTGCGATAGCTTACCAAACTGTAAGTATGTATTTCTTCGTGATGAAATTCGAATGATTCTAGAAATGACGAATATCTTTAAATTGAACAAAAACGAACTAAACTACACAAATTACAGATTATCACCTTTTTTTAAGAGTAATCCGGAGACATCCACACAACTTTTATTCCACAGAAAACAAACATATCCGATTTGTACACAAAACTGATGATCACACAAAACATAAAATATTCCACACTGTGAAACTTTTTTAAAATATTTACTTTCCTCACACACTTTTTTTTTTAATTTTTGAAAATAAAGTGAGAGACAATTTCATGCGCCAACTTTGACAGCTCATAAAAAGAACTGTGTTGCCACCTGAACTTTTTGGGGAGAACTTAAGTCGTTGGAGGCATCTCCATTAAGATGGTATGTAGTATACCTTTTCTGTAAAAAATTTACAAACTTTTTTTACTTTATGATAAAAAAGAAAAAGAACATACAATCACTTGTTGCTTGCGCATTGTTCGACATCTTCCGCGTTGAGTATTATCGTTTAGAGTAAACGTACTGCGAAAACGATCCATAGTTTCTCGAATTAATCGCTCTGATGGACGATTATGAGCACCATAAAAAGAAAGTAATGGCTGATATATTTCTCGAATTGAAGTGTTTTTCAAAATAAATTTGATCAATTTGCAAACGTTGCTCCGGCGTGAGTCTATTCCTGATGAATTGCCAAACCAAACTAACTTCAAAACAGCGGAGAACTGTCAAATCGGCTGTCACAGAAAACAATATTGCCAATTTAAAGTTCTCCTCCACTGCAAAAACACCCGATACAACAATTAATTTCTATTTCTATTCTATTTTCGATTACAAATCAAGAAATTATATTCAAAGGATTTATTTCAAGCTCACCCTGACCTGGTTGTTCCATGCTTTACGATACCCATCGCGACCAGACCAAACATAAAGACGACTCTGTATTCCGACAGCACAATGGCCGGCACGGGCACGAGGGACATCTTCCTCAACCGTATCCAATGTCACATTTTCCCAAGTCATAGTATCTTAATTTTAAAGCAAATAATAACATATTTTTAAATATACTTATATTTTAACAATTTTTTTTACCTAAATCCAGTACAGCTAATGTGTTTGTACATTTCCATTCACGCTCAGTAGTTGCCTTCGAGTCATTAATAACTAGCGGAACCCAACCTCCAAAAACGTACATTTTATTGCATATCATAGTAGAGCTATGCAAAGATCGTGGTAAAGGAGCACGTCCACGCGTTCGAGGTTTAGTCCAAGTCATTGAATCTTTAACGTAATACAAAATTGTAGGATACGTATAGTTTTTATTTGCAAAATATGTACGAAATAGACTTACCAATATCTAAAAGCCACAAATCTCCTAAACGACAACCACTCATGCCACCGTAAATTAAAAGATTTAACTTATTGCTGCTTTTACACGTAAACGCTACTCCTGTGTGCGACTCCCGAGGGGGTGGACTTTCTCCATAAGTTTTCGGAATAATCCATTTACCGTTACTACTGTGTACTCCTCGCGTTTCCAAGATATATAAATCATTAAGGTATCTAAGAAAAATCAACGAAATTCAAATTTAAATTTAAAAGTACCCAAATTATGTCAAAATTATGTGAAAATGTGAAAATATTAATTACAAGAATACTACTAACGATCGTCCGATCTGCCTGTTTTATATACACATTGCTGTTATTCTCTCTCTGGCAAACCCAACGTTCATAAACGTTCTAAATAAAAAACATTAATACAAATACCGACAATAGTTCATTTACCTAATATTTTTAACTGAAAGAATTTAATAAAATTAATTACTTTTATTTATGAGCTGTTTAGCGAATGAGTAATTTACATCAAGGTCAAAAATGGTCGTTACGAGAATTAAAATCATTAAACATATACATTTATTCTACAAATTTTAAACAGCGACTTGAAACATTAATATTAATCTCATTCAGTAAGAACTGCAAATGAACATTTAAAATTTATTCACATTTAGTATTACTCTTCTGCTCAAAAAGTTGGCAAGCTTATATGTTTTAATCGTTGTTCATAGTGAGTCAGGTGCTGTTATGGATTCATGTTTAACGAACGCAAAGCAAACAAGAAAACTGGTTTTATACATATTCCAATCAATCTACATAATAATTGTACTGAAAGGATTTTCAAGCAGAAGAACACTACTCCAGAACTGGTCTCACAAGCGCTTTATAAAGTGATTTTGTATCACATGGGTCCTTAAATTCTTTTGATCATCTGTTAGAGAAAGTAGTGATGCCCTTAGCCTTGTAAATAGGTGTACACGATATCTTGAATAAAACTTAAGCAATCTTAACCAAACTTGGTACAAACATTTCTTTAGAGGTTGAGTCCTGAAATGGGCAAAAGTGGTCAAGTGAGAGTGCTACCTCTAATACAAGTGCAATTTTTAAAGAGTGATATTGAAGAAAATTAAACTAAATTCGAAACGCTTCAATGAAATAGCCAAAGAATAACTGTTGAAAAATTGTCAACATCGGGCAATAGCCATGCGTACTTCCCATACAAATACATATATTTTTGATTTCCTGTTTCTGTGCTGTAGATAATGTAATGTAAGCAACCGAAACAGAACAGTGCAATTTTCCATGATGTTACTATTTTGCAGTCAACATTTTAAACGCTGGAACATCTTTAACATCGTTAGTTTTTAGTTTTCATTTTGTGATCGCTGTTGGATTCCGATTCAGTGTTTCCTACAGCCAACTGGGAATATATCGAAACACACAACAGGTTGTAAATACAAAGGAAAAAACAGTCTCAATTCAAAAATTAAATTTTAAAGGAATATTCTCAAAGGTGGGACAATTACAGTTGTTATTTTTATATAACGTATTATTGTTTCATATTATATTTTTATTTGTGTTAGTTAGCGAAAAATTTGTTACATTTTTTAATAACAGGTACTGAATTACAATGAATTTTCTTTATTCAAAGGATGGGAGAAATGAATAGTGGTTGTGATTCTCACAATAAATTACTTTATCATTAATCAAAAAGGTTAATTAGATTAAAAAATAATTTTTTTATCAATGTATTCCTCTTTCTTACACAAATTTCACTCAATTATATTATGTCAACGGTTTTAAAACCGAGAAAAATATGTAAACCAAATTACTAAAGAAAAAAAAGATAAGCCAGGATATCAATATTCATATTTGCTACAATTGGACAAGGTATACATCGATAGGAAATTACACTAATAAATTAATATTAAAGATATATACATATGTCACAGAGAACGAAAGCTCAATTCGAAAATTCTCCACATGTGGTATTTTTGCAAGTATTTACTTATTTAATAGGTTTGTTAAAGAATCACCATATATTAATTCATAACAGAAAGTTTTTGTCTAAATCTACAATTATATCAGTAGAAAACAACTTGTCAAGTTCACTCCTTCGTACTTAGAATACTGCTACAGGTGTACCTTTTCTTTTAGTGATCCGTCCTTGGCATCAGAAAAAACGTGGAACTCAATAACAGACAAAAATGCACATGTGGGGTTTTAGTATTGACTGATTCAATTGTAAATTATTAAACTTGGCATGTGCAGGATAAACTATGCTCAAAATTATCCATTTTGTCAAATATCTAGAAATATCAGCGAACATTATAATCTTTTCAACATTTCTGACTCTATGGAACACCAAAACCAACTAACTTATTATACAAAGTATATAAACAGCTAAGGAATTTATATCCTTAGCGGTATTAAATGCCAATTGGGAAAAGTGTTAAGTAGTTATTCATGAATTTCTGTATTATATGTAGGTATGTTATCATGTTTTGTGATTTTTCTATGGTACCTGAAAAAATAAGAATTCAAAAGAAGATTTTTTTTGTGTGACTGAATTGCCATGGAATTTTTTAGAAAGCATTTTACATTTGCGGGGATTGGGGGGCCTGGGACGTGGGACACAAGGTAAAGTTCGTGACAGTCGCAGGTGCGTCCATGGTCGATCCTTGCGCTTCTACGTTTCAAGTCGACACACAGCCTCCTCGTGGCGTCCCCTGGATAGCGATCTGACAACCGTCAGTGAGTTAACTAATGTGTTCGGCGGGGTTCTCCAAGGCCTTGAATGAATGGTTGTGCGTCCGGCTTGTAACCCACCACGTGAAAATATTTCCCCAATGAATCCTCAAACGAAGCCTCGGATATTTAACCCCCCTAATGTTGACGACTCCCGCAAACGCCAAAGGACAACGATTTGCGGATATGCACCTGGAATGTCCGCACCCTCTACAGGGAAGGTGCCTCTATCCAACTGGTTGATGTCCTCCAACAATATAGAGCTGACATCACCGCTATACAGGAAATCCGATGGACGGGACAGGTTGCTCGAAAAGAACATACTGTGATATCTACTACAGATGTCACACGTCAAGACACGAATTTGGTGATGGATTTATGGTTGGGAAGAGACTGCGTCATCTAGTCTCGAGGTTCACGCCCGTGAACGAGCGCCTAGCCACTATCCGCATCAAGGCAAAATTCTTCAACATCAGCCTAATTTGTGTCCATGCTGCAATCACAACAGACAGTGGAAGTCTTTGCCAACCAACTTGCACTTCTCCTTTCGCAAAACACCCCTCAACTTGATGATATATGCGCAGTGGACGCACATTTCCCGCTCTATGCGTACGGCTGCCGAAGAGGTGCTAGGCTACCACCGTCGACGGAGAAATATGGTGTACGACCAGGAGTGTCGCGATGCTACTAAAGCAAAAAAACGCTGTTCACAGAGCCACCCTGTAGTCAGTTGCAACGCGAGCTGCTAAGGAGCGATACAGAAAGTTGAAAAGGGAGGAGAAACGTCTTTTCATGCGCAAGAAAAGAGATGAAGACGCGAGTTCAATGATATCGAAATGTTTCGAGGCAGGAACGAGGTCCGAAAATTCTTTGAAAGAATAAGACGCCTGACTGATGGTTTGAAGACCGGGGCCTCTTCCTGCAAGGATGAAGACGGAAATCTAGTGACGGATGTCCAGGGCATAATGAGATTATGGAGGGAGCACTTTTCGCAGCTGCTTAATGGCGATGACGGCAATAATCCCGCCACTGCGGAATCTACTCCGGAAACCCCAATCACTGACGGCGTTGAAGTACCGCCGCCTGACTATGAGGAGGTCTTAACAGCCATTGCTCGGCTTAAAAACAATAAGGCTGCAGGTGCAGATGGCCTGCCTGCTGAGTCGTTTAAGACCGGAGGCGAAGAGCTCAAAAAACGCATGCATGAGCTTCTATGCAGAATATGGTCAGATGAAAGCATGCCAAGTGATTGGAATCTCAGCGTACTCTGCCCAATCCATAAGAAATGTGATTCCACGATCTGCGCCAACTACCATGGGATAAGCCTTCTTAATATTGCATATAAGGTTCTATCGAGCGTACTGTGTGAAAGACTGAAGCTC
Source organism: Palloptera scutellata (assembly GCA_958295655.1). Taxonomy (NCBI): domain Eukaryota; kingdom Metazoa; phylum Arthropoda; class Insecta; order Diptera; family Pallopteridae; genus Palloptera; species Palloptera scutellata. The sequence continues at coordinate 15,186,023 of OY282453.1, forward strand.
ATCGTCAACAATTGGACCTTATCAGTGTGGCTTCAGGCCTGGTAAATCTACCATCGATATTCACAAATCCTGGATAAGACCCAAGAAAAACAGATCGACACCCATTATCTATTTGTCGATTATAAAGCCGCCTTCGACAGCACGATTAGGGATCACTTGTACGCCGCAATGTCATATTTTGGCATCCTTGCTCATTCGTCTTTGCAAAATGACACTGACCAACACCACCAGCGCAGTGAAAATTGGGACAGACCTCTCCGCACCATTTGATACCAAAAGAGGTTTCAGACAAGATGACTCCCTATCGTGCGTCTTTTTTTTTACGAACGAATCCCACACGGACCTTCCTCCCGCCCAACACGATCGAGGGGCGCATCCACATAACGTATGGATCGGTGATCGACGCAACCGCCTTACACGAAAATATATGATGAGCTGCGTATATCCAAATAGGCATTCTTTACAACTACAGATATAAAATCATCAGCTGTTTATTGATTTAATATGAAAAGTAAGTTTGTTTTGATGTGTTCCAGAGAATCGGAAATGCTGAATAGATTATAAAATTTTATTAAAATCTCTACATATTCCACGAAAAGGATCATTTTGAGTATAATTTGTTTTGCATATGATAAATTTAATACGAATAAAATAAAGTGAGCTTCTACAAGGTATATTAGAGTTTATTTCGTTTAGTAAATACGAAGTTGATAAAATGTCATTCAAAAGCTTTACAAGAAATGTTATATTCAGCATTTTTCTTCTGCTTATCAATGTCGGTAGATTAATAAGTTTTAATCGATGTTCATACGGTGGAAGCTTCAAAAGAGTATTTCAACAAAAACTAATCAGTGCAAAAATATGAAATGGTTTTTGAACCGACTCAATTTTACTTGTGTAGTAATTATATTGAGGATTCCAGAAAGGAGATGCATACTCAACGATGGGTCTAACAAGTGAAGTGAATAGCGTTTTTGTTGTATAAGGGTCCTTTGACCAGCGTTTAATAAATCCTAACGAACTTTTAGCTTTGTTCACACACGAGTTGATATGTAAGTTAAAACTTAATTTGGAGTCCATTGTCACACCCAAATCAACAAATATCAATACATGACTCAGAGTCTGATCCTGTAAAGAATATTTAGCAGATATAGGTTGTCTCCTTGTAAATGTCATAAACTTACGTTTATCCAGATTGAGTAACATCAAGTTTAATCGGCACCAGTTTGAAAAATTATCAAGATCTTCTTGCAGAAGTTTTTGTTGGATTATAGAGTTATAAGATAAGAACAACTTTACATCACCAGCATACATTACAATTTTGCTATTTCGAATAACAGATGGCAAATCATTTTTTAAGTTTCCAGATGGCTCCGTTGAGGAACTCCAGAAGTAACAGCAATGCTTTTTTATACAGCATTTCGGAAAATCACTGTTTGGCTTCGGTTAGTGATATATGACTCTATCCATCTCAAAAGCAAGGGCTGAAAAGCTAGTTTTTTGGATCCACACGAGGAATGCGCACAACCCTCTCTGAGTCTGGCCTAGGTTTATAAACAAACTCTTTCACAATTGCACCTTTTGGCCAGAAGTTAATATCAACGATTTTGTCAAACATCTCAGCCGGAATACTAATTTTAAAAGACGAAATATTTCTTTGATATGAGAAGTTGAACTTGAGAACTGATATGTCATCAATTTCAATTTTTGATTTTATATGAAATTTTATATCATCGACTGTAGTGTCATTAGAAAAACGAGAGACAAAAACAGTTTTTTTGGGTGCAACTACTTTGAGTTTTTTGGTAGCAGGCGCGACACCTTCAACTACTGTTAATTTTTTTTTTTTGGAACTGGCACAGCACATTCTATGATAGATGAAGGTACATTTTTTGTTTCTGTCGAAGTTGAGATTTCAATAGTGGGAATAGATGTTAATTCATCAATAACTATGGGAGATTGATTAATAGCCGAAGGAGTAGAAAAAAATGTTGGATAAACATCGATGGCACTAGACGGGGTAAGAGATTCCGTAGCTTTCTTACCCGCGGGGTTTAAATAAGTGCGTAAATTATATCGATTTTGAATTGGGAGCTCAACGTTATTATCCTCGTCATGGCACTTGAAATCGTTAAAGTTTTTCGTAATTTTTACATTTTTCAACGAGTACTGACAACTCTTTACCAATCTCCTAAATCCTTTCCTAGTAGTATTGAACATTTTGCTTATTATAACTTCGGCTGATCTACATTTTAAGCAAGACCAGCGAAGACCTCTCCCTTCATGTATAATGTCCGCGACTCTGCCAGAAAGGCTAGCACACTTAATATGATCGAGGCCATCACAAAGCCAGCAAGACACCTGACGCTCGGATTCATTCTTTACTGTGCAATTTGGATAAACGCAACTCATTATTTTATTATTAAAATTAAAACAGTATAAAAAGACTAAGCAAATAACATATATTTAAAACGTTTGGGAACCACTGCACATGTAAACCGTACCGTTTGCAAATATAAATTTATAAGAAGGTAAAAAAAGATTGGAAATGGCCGCAAATATAAATTACCGTTTGCAGATATGAATAAATATGTATAATATTTTATGAAGCTGCTAAAACAGTAAATATACGAAAAATAGAGAAAACTAATTGTTAATACAAAAATAAGAAAACAGAATTCGCTCTCACTGACAAACTTTTATTTTTTCGTATGTATATAAGATGGCACATTAAATTAAATGGAAAAAATAAGAAAAATCAATAGCTAAATTATTTAATTCTCTGTCTCTTTAACCTTATGCTGGAGAACGCTGATGATATTGACATCATTGGCAAAAACACTCGAACAGTCAGTGCAGCATTCTCCAACCTGGAGACCCACTCTCGTCGAGTGGGTCTAGTGGTAAACGAGGACGAAACGAAATACCTTGTGTCAACAAACAAAGGGTCCCGGCGTCTTGGACAAAATGTCACTGTTGACAACTACACTTTTGAAGTCGTCAAGGATTTCGTATATCTAGGATCCAGCATAAACACCAACAATAATGTCAGCTTTGAGATCAAGCGGAGGCTAACTCTTGCCAACAGGTGTTACTACGGGCTCAGTAGGCAATTGAGAAGTAGAGCCCTCTCTCGACCGACGAAAATAACGCTTTAAGTCTATAAGTCCCTCATCCTTCCCGTCCTAATGTATGGCGCAGAGACGTGGACATTGACCATCAATGATGAGAGGCTGTTAGGAGCGTTCGAGAGGAAGATACACCGTAAGATCTACGGTTCAGTATGCGTGGACGACGTGTATCGAATAAGATGGAACGATGAGCTGTATGAGCTGTACGCCGACACTGACATAGTCAAGCGTATAAAAATTCGCAGAAGGGGACGTCCTCATCTCCGTTGGAAAGACCAGGTGCAGGGCAAGCTGACTGCACTTGGCCTTATCAACTGGTGCCAGCGCGCGCATAACAGAGCCGACTGGCGAAGCTTCGTAGAGGCGGCCAAGAGCGATCATCGGTTGTAATGCCAGTTAAGTATTTTACATTTGCAGATTATATGAAACAAAATTTTGTGCAAACAAAATAATGAATTTGCAGGATTTAAAAAAACAGAATTTTAAAAGCGTAAAATTTTTCCAAAAACAGAATTTTGTTCAGACAGAATTTCGACCCGCTTCCCTTTTATTATATAGTTTTATGTACTTACTTGGGAATATTATTTTTGGGATCATCCGATTCATTAGCTAAACCACCAAATAGGAAAATTCGATCACCAACCATGGTAAAACTATGGCCCAAGCGAGGACAAGGTGGTTCTCCAGTATCAGGTAGCTCGGGATGCATTTTCCGCCATTCCCATTTAGTCGCTTGCAGCTCATACAATTCATTTGAATATTTTCCGTACTCAATCATACCACCGAAAACAAACATACGTGTACCTTCCACAACAAACCCGTATGCAGCACAACCAGGAGGAACATCGCCTTTCATCGCTGGTACAAACCATTGATTCGTAACTATTCGTAACAAGGACACATTGTTCAATTTGTCAAGCTCAATAAATATAATATTGTAAACCTGTGTTATAAACATGTAATTCATCAACAATTCCTTCGTTCCCACCACCAAAAACGACCATTAGCTCCTTAATGTTGATAGCTCTATGTCCATGGCGTGGACGTGGCTGTGGTCCAGATGGATTAACAACACGTTTCCATCGAAAACGCGATATATTGCTATTAGCAGCACTGTCACCTTTAATATACAATTTTTATTAGCAAAATATCTATTACATTGATATCCAAGCAAACTATACCATCATCTATGTCATCTTCCATAGCCAGGTCAAGAAATCCTACGCCATTTCGTGAAGAAGCAACGTTATGCTGTAATTGTTGCTGTCCATCTTCTGATATATCAGCAGTGTTAACGTACTCAGACGACTCCATAATATTGTTTTAATATTTATAGTTTGCTATATTATTTTTCGTTTATAAACTTTTATATATGATATATAAAACAATCACAAGGCGCCTATATTAGCATATATCTCAAACCATACTGACGCGAACCCGACGAAAAATCTAAAAAAATATAATTCAATTGTGTTAAATTTTTTTAAAATAATTTTATAACTAGTTTTCTTATATTATACTATTGAAATCATGAGTCGCAATCACAATACGTTTCAAGAATCTGAATCCAATCTTAACCAAATTGCGTATTCACATCCGTATGCTTCCAGGTTAGAACATAAGCTATATATGAAGATGTTTGGATAAGTGGGAGTGGTACCCATACAATTATAATATATTTCAAATTTATCTCCGGAACCATTTACTGTAGTGCTGAGATTTGATACGAGTTTGGTTGACAAACTATGATTGGCAAGAATTGGAAAAGAGGCCGAGTCACTTTCCATATATCGGATATCTCCTGAAGCATTTACCGTAGATTTTGTTTAAAATTATTATTTGAAAATGGTTTTGCGGAAAAAATTTTGTTAGGCTTGGGTTGTTAGGTGCAATACTTTCCATGCGACCCTGATTTTTAATACGGTATATTTCCAAGTGGAGATTTACTCTTACCAACAAATGTTACTACGTGCTTAGTAGGCAATTGAGAAGCAGACCGACAAAAAAAACACTATAAGTCCCTCATCCTTCACGTCCTAATGTATGGCGTTGAGACGTAGGCGTTGACCAACAATGATCAGAGGCTGTTAGGAGCCTTCAAGAGGAAGGTACTCCGTAAGGTCTAATATTCGTGGACAACGTGTAACGAATAAGATGGAACCATGAACTGTATGTCGACACTGACATAGTCAAACGTACAAAAATCTAGCGGATTCGCTGGCATTTGCAGCACTTTTTAAATTTTTCCCAGTAAAAATTTCTCTACTAAAAACTTTAAACTTCTGAGAAAGAGGGCAAATCATTTACTCTTTCATTTACCAGATTTTTGTGTAGGGGACGGTTTTTAAATAGGCTAAAAACTTGTAAATTGGACTTAAAGTTTATAGCACGGGAACATAGCTAACACTTTCCAAGAGATGAATAATGTTGTGAATACTGTATAGTCGTCCTAATGCGAGTAAGTGACGTATAAATTTTTTTTCCTTTAACAAAACTATATATATATGTATGTACTTTCCATTTAAAGATAGATTTGAGTGCTTTATCATAGAGTAGATTACTGCCTCTATGAGCCTCTGACGCGTTGTTTAGGGGAAGGATCATGAAGTTTACAGTTTTTTAGATTTTTATAACAATTCTAATAGACATAGTTCTAAAAATCAATTAATTACGACTCTGCAATTATCTAGCATTTAACTTAGCATTTAAGAACTTGTTTATATCCAGTAGTCTATAAGAGCATGTACTTTAATTGATGAAATTAACAAAAAAAAAAAAACAATATACTTACTTCGCTGCCACTACAACCGATGATCGGTCTTGGCCGCCTCTATAAAGTTTCGCCAGTCGCTACTGTTACGCGCACGCTGGCGCCAGTTGATAAGGCCAAGTGCAGTTAGGTTACCCTGTACCTGGTACTTCCAACGGAGATTAGGACGTCCTCTTCTGAGTATTCCTCCACTGTGGCTCGAATAGAACACCCTTCTAGCCGAAGCGCTTTCTTCCATGCGCTCAACATGACCCAGCCAGCGAAGCCGCTGGATTTATATACGCTTGACTACGTCAGTGTCCGCGTACAACTCATACAGCTCGTCGTTCCATCTTATTCGATACACGTCGTCCACGCATACTGGACCGTAGATCTTACGGAGTATCTTACTCTTGAAAGCTCCTAACAACCCTCATCATTGATGGTCAATGTCCACGTCTCGACGCCATATATTAGAACAGGAAGGATCAGTTCTTATAGTGCGTTATTTTCGTCGGTCGAGAGCTGTGATTTTCAATTGCCTACTGAGCCCTTGGAACCTGTTGGCAACAAGAGATAATCTCCGCTTGATCTCAAGCCGACATTATTGTTAGTATTAATGCTGGATCTTAGGTAAACGAAATCCTTGAGGACTTGTAAAGTATAATTGACAACAGTAACATTTTGTCCAAGACGCCGTGACTCTTTGTTTGTGACAGAAGGTATTTCGTTTTGCCCTCGTTAACAACTAGACCCACTCGACGAGACTTCTTTTCCAGATTGGCTAATGCTGCTCGTTAGTGGCAATGATGTCAATATCATCAGCGTATGCTAGCAGCATGACACTCTTGTGTCATGAGAGACATGCCAGAGATGTCGATGTTCGCAGCTCCAATTATTTTCTCCAGCATAGGGTTAAAGAAGTCGCACGATAGGAAGTCACCTTATCTGAAACCTCTTTTGGAATCAAATGGCACGGAGAGGTCTGTCCCAATTTTCACTGCGGTGGTGGTGTCGGTCAGTGTCATTTTGCAAAAGACGAATGAGTTTTGCAGAGATACCAAAATCAGAAATTGTGGCGTACAAGTGATCCCTAATCGTGCTGTGGAAGCGGCGTTATAATCGACGAATCGATGTTGGATGTCGCTGTTTTTCTTGGGTCTTTTCCACGATTTGGAGTAGTGTGAATATCTGGTCGATGACGATGGGCTTCAGTCTTTCACACAGTACGCTCGATAGAACCTTATATGCAATATTAAGAAGGCTTATCCCACGGTAGTAGGCGCAGATCGTGGAATCACCTTTCTTATTGAGCCGAGTACGCTGAGGTTCCAATCACTTGGCAAGCTTTCATCCGACCATATTCTGCATAGAAGCTCATTCATGCGTTTTTTGAGCTCTTCGCCTCCGATCTTAAACAACTCAGCAGGCAGGCCATCTGCACCTGCAGCCTTGTTGTTTTTCAGCCGAGCGATGGTTGTTAAAACCTCCTCATAGTCGGGCGGCGGCTCATCAACGTCGTCAGTGATTGGGGTTTCCGGAGTAGATTCCGCAGTGGCGGGAGTATTAACGTCATCGCCATCTTCAAACCATCAGTCAGGCGTCGTATTCTTTCAAAGAATTTTCGGACTTCGTTCCTTAGCAGCTCGCGTTGCAACTGACTGCAGGGTGGCTCTGTAAACAGCGTTTTTCGCTTCAGTAGCATCGCGACACTCTTGGTCGTACCACATATTTTTCCGTCGAAGGTAGTAGCCAAGCACATCTTCGGCAGCTGCACGCATAGAGCGGGAAATGTGCGTCCACTGCGCGCATATATCATCAAGTTGAGGGTTGTTTTGCGATAGGAGGAGTGCAAGTTGGCAGGCGAAGACTTCGGCTGTCTGTTGTGATTGTAGCTTTTCGACATCAAGCTTCCTCTTTGTACATATCCGTACGCGATTTGCTGCACATACACGAGTGCAGACCTTGGCTGCAACCAAGTAGTGGTCTGAGTCGATGTTTGCACTACGTATTGAGCGTATGTCTAGTAGCATCGCCAGATCATCTCCAGAAATTAAGCACATTTTTGACATAATGGCTTCGTGAAAAAGCAAAATTTCTGCGTTTCGGTAGAGAGTAATCCACAGCAGTGTCAAGAGTCTCCATTGTAACCGGAGAAACTAACTGTTTGGTATGGATTTTAGTCATTCGGCGTGCGTCATTTGGCCATACATTTTTCAGACGGTGACTGTCAATGGCGAACGATATTGCACCGTGATAACTGCTTTTTTGTTGTCTCAATTGCATGGACAAGTGGTTCCAACAAGACGGTGCTGTGACAAAGCGGACACAACATTGGAGTTGTTGCAAGAAGAGTTCCCAGAACGTATTATTTCCAGTGGAGGCGATGTGGAATTGCCGCCAAGATCGTACGATTTAAAGGCCTTGGAGTATTTTCTCTGCTGCTACGTTAAGTGGCTGGTTTATGCCAACAAACCATCAACAATTGACCAACTGGAGAACAACATAATTCAAACAATTGGGGAAATTCATCCCAACTTATGCAACAGAGTCATATAAAATTAGACCTCTCGGATGGAGTCCTGTAAACGAAGCTGCGGATATAATTTTTAAAACATAATGGTATGGAATGAACTTTAATCCACAATACACGATTCCGTCATATGTCACAAAAAATCTTTTTTATTCAATTTTAAAATTTTAGACACCTAATGACCAAAATATCTATGAATAGCTAACAATGAATGTTTTCCACCTATAATAAGAGAGAGTGAAAATAAATTTTTTGTCATTATGTAGGTAAATTTTAGAAAGCTTTACATATCGAATGCGGGACGAGAAACTCAAATTCGGGACACTCCTTTCCAACCTAGCTTTAGCTTTAATTTATGTATATACGTAAGTATTAAACTAAGAGTAAACTTCTAAGCTTACTACGAATTTCATAAATTCGAATCGACAAATTTAACACAATATATACCAAGTCGCTGTGGCGTAGTATGTGTTATGTTTTTTCTGCTACGTAGAGTTGAAATCTCGGCACAGGTAAAATAAAAAAGTAGAAAAAAAACATTTTTCTACACGGCATTTCTTGGCAGGCAATGGCAAACATACAAGAGTAAAACTTGCCTACGAAAAGCTTTTAACTTCGCCGTTCGGATTCAGCATAAGACTGTAGGTACCTTCCACTCATGTTCAAATATAACACGCACAACATGAGTGGATGCGAAAAGATCGGCCTAGGCTCTCCATAGGCTATTGTGCCATTAAAAGAAAGAAAATAAAAATATACCAAGTCCCTTAAATTCGACGACGACCTGGGTAGATTAGTAGGTAAAACCCTAGACTTTCACCCAGGAGGTTGGGGGTTCAATTCCCCACTTTGTCTGGTAGTTCTTATAAACTTCTTATATTTCTACCTATAGGAAGTGAATGAGAATTATATTGTAAAAAAGTGTACAAAACCACACCGTTCGGAACAGGCGTTAAATTGCAGGTAGGATGGCTAACCGTCCTCCATTCGGGAGGGCAGTCCTCCTTTGCCACTAAATGTCCTCCTTCATCCTGAAAGGCTGAATAGTCCTTAAACGCAAAATACCCGTCTTTAACAATATACACCTGTCTCCTGACTTACACTGTAGATACTTTCCAGGAAAAATCACCAGTTTAAAACGAGACAAAGCTTTTATGTAAAAAAGAGGATTGGCGTGTAAAACGAATCAAAGAATATAAGAAAAAGCGTTCATAATAACCATGCAAAATTAGACACAGATTGTATGGAAAAAGTAGAAAAAATTATTTTTCTATAAACCTACAAGAGTAAAAATTGCTATGAAAAGCTTTTCACTTCGCCGTTCGGATCCAGCATTAAACTGTAAGTCCCTTCCATTCATGTACAAATATAACACGCACAACATGAGTGGATGCGAAAAACTCGGCCTAGGCTCTGCATAGGCTGTTGTGCCATTAAAAGTAAAGTAAGAGAAATTAAAAAAAGTAAATAAAAAGGCGTTGAACTATTTCGTAGTGATTAATAAAAAAACTAAACTTTTTTAAAAAATCTAAATTTCACTACCTTAACCAAACACATATTTTTTCATATTCGAACTGACCATACTCAATCGCATCCAATCAGCCAAAAACTCAATATACAAATTTGATTTCAGCGAGGTTGTAACAGTAAACGTAGAATTACGCTGGTAAGAGAAAATATAAGTCTCGTGATTTTCGATATTCATATGGTGTGCTAATAATAGCAAAACCAATTCTTCGAGTTATTAGAACAACCACATGACATTTTACAACACAAGCTTAAGTAGAAACTGATAAATTTTATGATTTTTTGATTATGTTCAAAGTACATTCTCAGCTGTACGAAAATTACATAAAAAATTTAAAGAAATTGATACTGAATACTGAAAATTATTGCCTATTACGGTTGGCAACTCAACCTAGTTGTCTCTTAGGCAACCTGCTGCTTTTTGTCATTACGGAACTATTTCAACTTCAACTGAAAATCAAATTTTACCATCATCTATCGCTGAATTTGTTATGCCAGTTTCAAAAAAAACTAGCAAGTAGTTGAAGGTGCTGCGCCAGCTACAAAAAAAATTGAAAGTATTTGCACCAAAAAAAAAAAAAATTTTTTTATATCAACAAAATCAACTGACACTTAAATCAATGATATAAAATTCCACATAAAATCTAAAATTTAAATTGATTACCTTTCGGTTCTTAAATATAACTTTTTATATCAAAGAAATATTTCTTCTTCGGTAAATGTTTGGATCTTGTCTATGTAGATGATGACTCAAAAATTTGTATTTCTCGTCCCGAACCATACGCTTCACCTGAGGATGGTTATCATCCTACCTTTGCATTTCCTTTCAATTACTATATCACTATAATACAAAAACTGTTAAATAACAACACTGTTTTCAAAGAACTAATAATAATAAACTTGTTGATATTCTTTCTGTTACCTCTTGGCCACTAGATAATCTGAACATTGACAGCTGCGTATCTCTATTTAATAATATTTTATATAAAGCATTTGAACAATCTGTACCTAAAGTAATCACTTCTTTTTTTAAGATTGGGCCCATCTGGTTCACAAAGAAATTAAAAAACTTAAAATATCGGAAGTTACGAGTTTTTAAAACTTATTTTCTACCATGGACTCCAAATTAAGTTTTAACTTGCATATAAAAATTTTTGGGGTTTGATAAAAAATTGGTTACAAGAAAAACCCATCCACTTGTTAGACCCATCCTTGAATATGCATGTCAGATCTGGGATCCTCAATACAATTACTACATAAGTAAACTTGAGTCGGTTCAAAAACAATTTCTAATTTTTGCATTGAGGAGTTTTTGTTTTGAATCTTCCACTGTATGAACATTGGTTAAAACTTATTAATCTTAATCAGAAAAAAAATGCAGAATATAAAATTTGTTATGAAGCTTTTGAATGGCTTTTATCACCTTCGTATTTGCTAAACGAAATAAGCTTTAATATATCCTGTAGAAACTCACGTTAATTTATTCTTATTAAACTTTAGCATATGCACAACAAACTATGCTCAAAATGATACTCTTCGTGGAATATGTAGATATTTTAATGAACATTATAATCCATGCAGTATGGGACACAACAAAACAAACTTATCATATCTTATATAGTTGTATGCCTATTCGGATATACGCAGCTCATTACATATTTTCGTGTAAATCGGTTGCATCAGTCACCAATCTGCGCGTTAGGCGGATGCGCCCTAGGTTGTATTGGGCTGGAATTCGTTCATTATTATCAAATTAGACATCTCTATTAATGCTTTCTCAGGTATCCCTCAAAGTACTCATTGCGGTCCATTATTGTCTGTTATCTTTATTAATGATTTATCCCTATGTCTAATTGATATCGCATCTTGATAAATGTTGTGTTATCTCTTATTTTAACAACACCTAATATTTTTAACTATTCTCTTAATGAGTTAAAACTTATGTTAACGAACTAGGTGTAATATTTGACAGCTTAGCTTCGTAAAGCAATTTTACTATATCACTGCAAAAGCATATTCTATTTTTGGTTTTATTAAGAGAAACTCTCAAGACTAAAGATCCGTATGCCTTAAAATCACCCTATATTGCTTTTGTTCGTTGTCTTCTTGTTTATTGTCGTATCGTTTGGAATCCTCACATTTAAAATATATAGAAAAGATACAAAAATGACTATCTACTAAATATGTACTTCGCAATCTGTATTGGCCATATGGAATTCCTCATTATGTGGTGAATCGTAAATTATTGAGTATATCGTCGCTTTGTGATCGTAGAATTATTTTTCAATAATATTTGTCTATATGTATATAAACTCTCCACAAATAATGAGACTGTAGGTCCCTTCCATTCATGTACAAATATAACACGCACAACATGAGTGGATGCGAAAAGCTCGTCCTAGGCCCTCCATGGGCTGTTGTGCCATTAAAAAGTAAAAAAAAAAGTTGCTTTGCGTGAAAAAAGTCGAAATCTGCTTGCTCAATATAATAGTTAGAACTTGTAGGTTCACTAGTTTTTTTTTTTTTTAAAAAGGTTTTTTTTTGAATTTTTAATTTGATTAAATAATTTATAATTTAGATGGGTCGTAAATCAAACTGCACTGATGAAGAAGCCCGATTAGTTTCGTACCTAAGAAAAGAATGAAAATCAATTTTATTAGAAATGCGTTAAAGCCAAAACCCCAAAACGAGTCTCGATGAAAGCACAAAAACACTAAAGCAAATCTCGATCGTCACATTGTGACTAATTACAATTACTTATAATTGAACAGTTAGTAATTGCAATCAGATGTATATAAAGGTAATTAAATATATGTCAATTACTGTTACTTGTAGTTGCAATTGGAAACTGGTCAATTACAATTACATGTAAATGTAATTGAATAATTTTGTAATTTGGTTTGGCTAGATCTAAGTTATACACAAAGTTGCATTTGTCAGTACTTTTGCCTAAATTACACGTATACTACATATTGTAAAATAAGCAGATTTGCATTACTTGTACTTATTGTTTGAATTACTTAAATTATTGTCATTCGAAAACTTTTTATGAATGAATTTCATTTATTTAGGCAATATAAGACGAAATAAGATTGCTGGAATTGTGCGAAATTTACATACATAGATGTCCATACATAGATGTATGGCTACATAGTTTTTTAAGTTTCTTTTGCATCTGACAGGTTTTCCCTTTAGTTTTAACAGTCAGCTTATGTAAGCCAGCTTATGTATATTACAGTTAGCCCTTTAGCCTTTATCACTGTACATTTCGGCACAATAGTTTCCAAATCTTTTCAACTAAATTTTCCCCCAAAACAACAATAATAAGTGAACATACTTACATACATGAAACATACTTTTTTCCTGCAATTCGAAAAAATATTATATTGATAAACTTTTTTGAGCCCTATTTTATTGAGAATTATAGAGTAAAATGACTTTACCATAATGTTCATTCACAGACTAATAATAAAAAATATACAAAACTATTTTCCATATTTGAAAGCTGAAAATTGTAATTTTTGGTAATACATCAATTTGCTGGATGCATTTTATCGCATCGAAAAAACGTCAATAATATAATGTCCGTCATTATCATGGCTAGATCTTCTTTTTAATTTTAATTTAATTTTAGCCAATTCAATAACTACGAAACCGTTCAGTTCAAGTTTAGAAAATAGTGTCATTGTTAAAAATTTACAACTTTTAAAATGGCGATTTGTTGAAGAACTACTTTTTTGTCATTTACTTTTTATAGTATAGATCTTGTCTATTGTTTATGCAAAATAGGTTAAATAGGCGTGGTTATTGATTTACCAAATAGGTTGTCAGAAATATATATATATATATAAATATATAAGTATATATAAATATATATATATAAATATATATATATAAATATATTTATGTATATATATAAATTTTTTATTTTGATAATAGCGCGTCTATTTCCACATTAACACACTATTAACACATAATCCAATTTGGCATGGACCGACAGACAGAAAACGTATCTTTAATGAAATGTAGGTACGAACATCCTGATATGCATATATACACTAAAAAAAATATTTAAAACACCAGAGGAATTTGCCGACAATAATGTAACCCCAACGTAAGGATCTCGACAAAAATACAAACAAAATCATTGAGCAAGTCAGTAAACTATTCACTTAACCATTTTTAGTTCCAAAACTCACCGTATCACAATGCCCAAAATATCTTATAGAAATTGTACTTTTTACATATATCTTTTATTAACAATTTCTGTATTCACTTTTTCACATTCGGAATATAAAAAAACAATACTTATTTAGATATATATTCATCAAAAATATTTGAACGATAAACACAAAGTTTCGACAATAGACATAGAGAATCTGGCCGCATATCAAAACGGATGAAACAACCGAGGTGAGCAATATAAAAAAACAAAGATGGCAGATACTATCTCGGCGAGTAGCGAGTAAATTGGCGTTCTCTATAAAATGAAGTATTGCCAGTTAAATAAAATTACAAAAACACAATGATTACCAATAAATTAGGGATTTTAGTAATATGAGCCTTTCTACACGGTGATATGCGCTGTGACAAAATAGTTTTGTTATGTCATGTTTAGATTTCCAATTAATTCTTGATTGCTCAAACAAATGTTAATTTTAATTTTAATTCTATACACCTTTCACGAAAAGCAAAAACTTCATATTAGATTAGATTAGATTGAAACAGGGGCTGGGCACAAGGCACCAATTGTGAAGAGCGCATGAATATCCTAAGATACACTTTCTAGGCTTATAGCATTTAAAAATGCTAAAATATCCCTGGGAGTTATATTGGCCACTTCAACCGTAGCTGGGTATGCAGTAGTAATGTGGCGAAGTTTAAGCCTTGCAAGCTTGTCACAGTGGCACAGAATGTATTCTGCTGTTTCCTCGTCTTCGTCACACAATCTACAGAATTCGTCCCGAGTTATTCCCATGTTAGCAAGATGTTTCCTAACTGGGCAGTGTCCAGTAAGAAATCCTGTGATAGCTCGGATTCCGTTTCTGTTTACAATCAAGAGTCGTTTTGTTCTTACCTTTGGTACACTTGGCATGAATGATTTTGTTGATTGTGTTGACTGAGGTGTCGTACCAGGCCGCCTGGACCTTTCTGTTCAGCCATGTGTTAAGATTGAGCTTTAAAAACTCCATAGCGGGCCGCAAAATGGGGTTGGTCCAAACATGGGTTCGGATGTGCCTTTTCTGGCTAGCTCGGCAACCATTTCATTGCCTTCAATACCACTATGTCCAGGCACCCAAATTAGGGGGACTCTAAAAACTTCATATAAAAAAAGCTTAATAGTAGTAGGCCAAAGAACGCAGCACGTGGCAACGGGCTCAAACAATTTTGGCCTATGTTCGAGGTTCAAATTTCGGCACAAGCAAAATCAAAATTAAAAAAAAAAAATTTACATCTTATTCACTACCATTATACCTGAAGTGGTTGTAGAAATAAAATCCCATCTAAATAAAAACAGCATTTAGTGGTAGTAGCATCAAACCAGTAGGTGTCCACTGCCACTAAATGTTTACTCGTAGCTGGATTTTGTTTTCCCTATATTGTGATAGTGACTACTAAACCAATTGGCTTTGACAAATCTGAAAGATTTATTGACTTTGCCAATCATTTTATTTGTGGTGAGTTTAATATTAACTTGTTGCAGAATTATAGTTTTACTCGTACCTAATACCCGTACCGTCAAAAATTCTGTCTCTCCAACCCGTTTTCTAAGACAGCTGAACCTAATTTACTTGTTTCTTGTTTACGTGTTTCTAATTCTTCTATTTCTTTATTCTATGGCCAAATTTCATTTGTTTCTGACCACAACCTTACTGTGTTGACGTTTGTTTTAATCGAACCAATCAAACTGAATATTTTTCCTTTAGCAATTACAACTCTATTGACCATTCTGCTTTATTTAATCAGTGGAATGATTTTTGGCTACTTGATATTATCTCCAGTTTTATTGATAGGTTTGTTGCTATTATAACTTTTAAAATCACTCACAAATCCTATACATGGTTTATTAATTATGTTTTATCCTGCATCAAAGAAAAAATAAGATTTATTCTAAATGGAAAAAAAATCGAACAGATTTTAACGGGAATGCTTACAAAATATCTTCTTAAGCTAAAACATACATAACTGCAAACTTAACTATCTTAAAAGCAACTGTGGAGTGATATTTGCCAACTTAAGATAAGCAATAAAATAAGAAGACCTGTACTCTTAACTCTGAATTGCTTAGCAGTTATTCATCTCCCCTGGGAGCTCCTACCAACCTAATAATATTTTTCAAGGTGAATCTTTAGAACGTTTTTAATGATGATGAACCTTTTCTTCAAATGATGTTAGAGTTCATGATCTTCCTATCAGGTTTATCAAAATAGTACTTCCTTCTGTTCTTCCATCCTTAACACATGTAAATCATTGCTTTACTAGCTCACACCTTCCCAATTTATGGAAAATCGCTATCATTATCTCCATCGCTAACAACTCTACTGCCCCCGAACATTAGGGCTTTAGACCAATTAGCATATAATTGCTTATCAAATTACTGCCTACAATAAACATCCCTAATGCCTTCAGTCGGGGTTCCGTGGTGGACATAGCTGCACCACTGCCGCTTGATCAAGATAAGTCGACTCTTCTTTGTCTCTGTGAGTCACAGTTTGCTTATTCCCTATCGTTCGACTTCTTTAACCTTATGCTGGAGAAAATAATTCGAGCTGCGAACATCGACATCTCTGGAACTATTTTCTACAAGAGTGCTGCTAGCATACGCTGATGAAATTGACATCATTGATGATGACCATCCTCAGGTATAACGTAGGGTTGGGAACGAAAAATAAAAATTTTTGAGTCATCAACTACATAAACAAGATCCAAACATTCTTATTTACAATGTTATTAATCTGATACAAACTTAATAATTAATTTAAAAAAGTATATCCAAAAGTTATTATTGTGTTCTATAGCAGTGTAAGGACAAAGATGCCGAACTTCTGCACAAAAGTTCCAAGTAACACTTAGCATATTAAAATCACCAAGAACAATCGGCGAATCAGTTTTTCTCATTTTAGACCAAATTGTTGCCAATAAAGAAGCATGCTTAAGATAAATATCATCAGTTGAATTAGGCGGGATATATGAACATGTAATAAGAGTTCAATGTCATCAAAGTAATCTAATGGGAATACCTTAGATGGATATAAAGACTGAACGGCCATTAGAATACCGCCGCCATGTTTATGAAGGCCTAGGTTTACAAACCTGGGGCGTAGGACACAAGGTAAGGCCTGGGGCGTAGGACACAAGGTAAAGTTCGTGACAGTCGCAGGTGCGTCCATGGTCGATCCTTGCGCTTCTACGTTTCAAGTCGACACACAGCCTCCTCGTGGCGTCCCCTGGATAGCGATCTGACAACCGTCAGTGAGTTAACTAATGTGTGCGGCGGGCTTCTCCATGGCCTTGAATGAATGGTTGTGCGTCGGGCTTGGAACCCACCACGTTAAAATACCCTCCAATGAAACCTCCAAATAAGCCTCGGATAATGAACCCCTCTAATGTTGACGACACCCGCAAACACCCAAAGGACAACGATTTACGGATATGCACCTGGAATGTCCGAATCCTCTACAGGAGAGGTGCCTCTATCCAGCTGGTGGATGTCCTCCAAAAATATAGAGCTGACATCACCGCTGTACAGGAAATGCGATGGACGGGATAGGGTTGCTCCAAAAGAGCATCCTGTGATATCTACTACAGCTGTCATGCGTCGAGACACGAATTTGGTGTTGGATTTGTGGTTGGGAAGAGACTGCGTCATCTAGTCTCGAGGTTCACGGCGGTGAACGAGCGCCTAGCCACTATCCGCATCAAGGCAAAATTCTTCAACATCAGCCTAATTTGTGTCCATGCCCCGACGGATGAGAGGGATGAAACGACCAAAGATGACTTCTACGAGCTCCTCGACAAAGCTTATGAGCATTGCCCCCGCCACGATGTTAAAATCGTGTTAGGCGACTTTAATGCCAAGGTGGGCAAGGAGAGTCTCTTTAGTCCGACGATCGGAAAATTCAGTCTCCACGACGAAGCCACCGATAACGGTATGAGACTGATCGACTTCGCCGCCGCACGAAACATGACAGTTAGTAGCACCAGATTCCAACATAAAGATATCCATAAGGCCACTTAGCTGTCCCCTGATCAAAACACACGAAACCAAATTGATCACGTTGTGATCGACGGAAGGCACGCTTCCAATGTACTAGACGTACGCACAATACGTGGCGCAAACATCGACTCAGACCACTACTTGGTCGCAGCCAAGGTCTGCACACGTATATGTGTAGCAAATCGCGTACGGATAAGTACAAAGAGAAAGCTGGATGTCGAAAAGCTGCAATCACAACAGACAGCCAAAGTCTTTGCCAACCAACTTGCACTTCTCCTTTCGCAAAACACCCCTCAACTTGATGATATATGCGCGCAGTGGACGCACATTTCCCGCTCTATGCGTACGGCTGCCGAAGAGGTGCTAGGCTACCACCGTCGACGGAGAAATATGTGGTACGACCAAGAGTGTCGCGATGCTACTGAAGCAAAAAACGCAGTCTACAGAGCCACCCTGCAGTCAGTTGCAACGCGAGCTGCTAAGGAGCGATACAGAAAGTTGAGAAGGGAGGAGAAACGTCTTTTCAGGAGCAAGAAAAGAGATGAAGAAAGACGCGAGTTCAATGATATCTAAATGTTGCGGGACAGGAAGGAGGTCCGAAAATTCTTTGAAAGAATAAGACGCCTGACTCTTGGTTTGAAGACCGGGGCCTCTTCCTGCAAGGATGAAGATGGAAATCTGGTGACAGATATCCAGGGCATAATGAGATTATGGAGGGAGCACTCTTCGCAGCTGCTTAATCGCGAAGACGGCAATAATCCCGCCACTGCGGAACCCACTCCGGAAGCCCCAATCACAGACGGCGTTGAAGTACCGCCGCCTGACTATGAAAAGGTCTTAACAGCCATTACTCGGCTGAAAAACAATAAGGCTGCAGGTGCAGATGGCCTGCCTGCTGAGTTGTTTAAGACCGGATGCGAAGAGCTCAAAAAACGCATCCATGAGCTTCTATGCAGAATATGGTCAGATGAAAGCATGCCAAGTGATTGGCCCAATCCATAAGATCTGCCCAATCCATAAGAAAGGTGATTCCACGATCTGCGCCAACTACCGAGGGATAAGCCTTCTTAATATTGCATATAAGGTTCTATCGAGCGTACTGTGCGAAAGACTGAAGCCCATCGTCAACAAACTGATTGGACCTTATCAGTGTGGCTTCAGGCCTGATAAATCCACCATCGACCAGATATTCACACTACGCCAAATCCTGGAAAAGACCCGAGAAAAACAGATCGACACCCATCATCTATTTGTCGATTATAAAGCCGCCTTCGACAGCATGATTAGGGATCACTTGTACGCCGCAATGTCTGATTTTGGTATCCCTGCAAAGCTCATTCGTCTTTGCAAAATGACACTGACCAACACCACCAGCGCAGTGAAAATTGGGACAGACCTCTCCGCACCATTTGATACCAAAAGAGGTTTCAGACAAGGTGACTCCCTATCGTGCGACTTCTTTAACCTTATGCTGGAGAAAATAATTCGTGCTGCGAACATCGACATCTCTGGCACTATCTTCTACAAGAGTGTCATGCTGCTAGCATACGCTGATGATATTGACATCATTGGCAAAAACGCTCGAGCAGTCAGTGCAGCATTCTCCAACCTGGAAAGGGAGTCTCGTCGTGTGGGTCTAGTTGTGAACGAGGACAAAACGAAATACCTTGTGTCAACAAACAAAGAGTCACGGCGTCTTGGACAAAATGTCACTGTTGACAACTACACTTTTGAAGTCGTCAAGGATTTCGTTTATCTAGGATCCAGCATAAACACCAACAATAATGTCAGCCTTGAGATCAAGCGGAGACTAACTCTTGCCAACAGGTGTTACTACGGGCTCAGTAGGCAATTGAGAAGTAGAGCCCTCTCTCGACCGACGAAAATAACGCTCTATAAGTCCCTCATCCTTCCCGTCCTAATGTATGGCGCAGAGACGTGGACATTTACCATCAATGATGAGAGGCTGTTAGGACCGTTCGAGAGGAAGATACTCCGTAAGATCTACGGTCCAGTATGCGTGGACGACGTGTATCGAATAAGATGGAACGATGAGCTGTATGAGCTGTACGCCGACACTGACATAGTCAAGCGTATAAAACTCCAGCGGCTTCACTGGCTGGGTCATGTTGAGAGAATGGAAGAAAGCGCTCCGGCTAGAAGGGTGTTTTATTCGAACCACGGTGGAGGAACACGCAGAAGGGGACGTCCTAATCTCCGTTGGAAAGACCAGGTGCAGGGCAACCTGACTGCACTTGGCCTTATCAACTGGCGCCAGCGCGCGCATAGCAGAAGTGACTGGCGGAGCTTTGTGGAGGCGGCCAAGACCGATCATCGGTTGTAGCGCCAGCTAAGTAAGTAAGTAAGCAAGGTTTATAAACAAACTCTTTCACAATTGCACCTTTTGGCCAGAAGTTACCTAATATCAACGATTTTGTCAAACATCTCAGCCGGAATACTAATTTCAAAAGTTGAAATATTTCTTTGATTTAAAAAGTTAAACAGAACAGAAATGTCATCAATTTCAATTTTAGATTTAATATGAAATTTTATGTCATCGATTGTAGTGTCATTAGGAAAACGAGAGATAAAAACAGTTTTTTTGGGTGCAACTACTTAAAGTTTTTGTAGAAGGCGCAACACATTCAACTACTGTTAATTTTTTTGGAAGTGGCATAACACATTCTCTGATAGATAAAGGTACAATTTTTCGTTCAGTCGAACTGCTAAATTGAGATACTGTTTTCAAAGAACTAACTATAATAAACTAGTTGATACTCTTTCTGTTACCTCTTGGCCGTTAGATACTCTGAACATTGACAGCTGCGTATCTCTATTTAATATCTAATTTAATTCACAAAAGAATTAAAAACTTAAAAAATGGGAAGTCGCGAGCTTTTAAGGCTTATAAAAGAACTGGCAGACATACGGATTATTGTAACTATTCCCATCTACGTCATGAATATATAAAACTGAATGATGAATGTTATAGAAACTATGTAAATAGTATAAAAATGACAATTCATCACGAACCTAAATCTTTTTATGATTTTTTTTGTTAATTCGAAACGTAAGGCCAGCAATTTCCCTCCGTCTATGTGTCTTGTTGATCTTGTTTCTAGTGATAACATTGTAATTGAGAACTTGTTTGCTGATTTTTTCAAATCTACATATACCACGTTTAGCTTCAATGACAATGACTCTTACCCCTTCGCCATTGATTCGTTTAATTCATACTATTTGTTTTCCAACCATATATGCTCTAGATAGTCGCTGTAGCGTAGTGGTAGTTCGTTGGATTGTTACGCAGAGTGTTCGGGGTTCGAATCTCGGCACAGGTAAAATCGAAATGTAGAAAAAATAATTTTTCTACACGCACCACCTCTGGCAGGCAATGGCAAACAGCATATTAAAATCACTACACTAGAGTAAAATATGTATATGAAAAGCTTTTCACTTCGCCTTTCTGTTTCATCATAAAACTGTAGGTCCCTTCCATTCATGTACAAAAATAACACGCACGACATGAGTGGATGCGAAAAGCTCGGCCTAGGCCCTCCATGGGGCGTTGTGCCATTAAAAGAAGAAGAAGATGCTCTAGATGTTCTGCACCACCTTAAATTAATAATAATAATATTCCGAGTTGCATATTAAAAAATTGTGCCGAACTTTTATATAAACCTCTTTCCATAATCTTTGACATTTAAACTCAGGTTATTTCCCTGTTAGTTGGAAAGTATCTTTTATTGTTACTTACTTACTACTTACTTAACAGGCACTACAACCGATGATCGGTATTGGCCGCCTCTATAAAGCTTCGCCAGTCGCCTCTGCTATGCGCGCGCTGGCGCCAGTTGATAAGGCCAAGTGCAGTCAGGTTGCCCTGCACCTGGTCTTTCCAACGGAGATTAGGACGTCCACTTCTGCGTGTTCCTCCACCGTGGTTCGAATAAAACACCCTTCTAGCCGGAGCGCCTTCTTCCATTCGCTCAACATGACCCAGCCAGCGAAGCCGCTGGATTTGTATACGCTTGACTATGTCAGTGTCGGCGTACAGCTAATCATTCCATCTTATTCGAAACATGTCGTCCACGCATACTGGACAGTAGATCTTACGGAGTATATTCCTCTCGAACGCTCCTAACAGCACCTCATCATTGATGGTTAATGTCCACGTTTCTGCGTCATATATTAGGGAGGGAAGGATAAGGGACTTATAGAGCATTATTTTAGTCGGTCGGGAGAGGCTCTACTTCTCAATTTCCTTCTGAGCCCGCAGTAACACCTGTTGGCAAGAGTTAATCTCCGCTCGATATCAAGGCTGACATTATTGTTGGTGTTTATGCTGGATCCTAGATAAACGAAATCCTTGACGACTTGAAAAGTATAATTGTCAACAGTGACACGACGCCGTGACTCTTTGTTTGTTGACACAAGGTATTTCGTTTTGTCCTCGTTCACAACTAGACCCACTCGACGACACTCCCTTTCCAGGTTGGAGAATGCTGCACTGACTGCTCGAGCGTTAGTGCCAATGATGTCAATATCATCAGCGTATGCTAGCAGCATGACACTCTTGTAGAAGATAGTGCTGGAGATGTCGATGTTTGCAGCTCGAATTATTTTCTCCAGCATAAGGTTAAAGAAGTCGCACGATAGGGAGTCACCTTATCTGAAACCTCGTTTGGTATCAAATGGCGCAGAGAGGTCTGTCCAAATTTTCACTGTACTGGTGGTGTTGGTCAGTGTCATTTTGCAAAGACGAATGAGCTTTGCAAGGATACCAGGATTTGGCGTAGTGTGAATATCTGGTCGATGGTGGATGGTGGTCGCTGTGGAGTAGTGGTAGTGCGTTGGACTGCTACGCAGAGTGTCCGGGGTTCGAATCTCGGCACAGGCAAAATCAAAAAGTAAAACAAAAAAAGTTTTTCTACATGGCACCACCTCTTGGCAGGCAATGGCAAACCTACAAGAGTAAAAATTGCCTATGAAAAGCTTTTCACTTCGCCGTTCGGATTCGGCACTAAACTGTAGGTCCCTTCCATTCATGTACAAATATAACACGCACAACATGAGTGGATGCGAAAAGCGCGGGCTAGGCCCTCTATGGGCTGTTGTGCCATTAAAAGTAAGTATTAAGTAAGGTGGATTTACCAGGCCTGAAGCCACACTGATAAGATCCAATCAGTTTGTTGGCGATGGGCTTCAGCCTTTCGCACAGTACGCTCGATAGAACCTTATATGCAATATTAAGAAGGCTTATCCCACTGTAGTTGGCGCATATCGTGGAATCACCTTTCTTATGGATTGGGCAGAGTACACTGAGGTTCCAATCACTTGGCATGCTTTCATCCGACCATATTCTGAAGCTCATGCATGCGTTTTTGGAGCTCTTCGCCTCCGGTCTTAAACAACTCAGCAGCCTTGTTGTTTTTCAGCCGAGCGATGGTTGTTAAAACCTCCTCATAGTCAGGCGGCGGTACTTCAACGCCGTCAGTAATTGGGGTTTCCGGAGTAGATTCCGCAGTGGCGGGATTATTGCCGTCATCGCCATCAAGCAGCTGCGAAAAGTGCTCCCTCCATAATCTCATTATGCCCTGGACATCTGTCACCAGATTTCCGTCTTCATCCTTGCAGGAAGAGGCCCCGGTCTTCAAACCATCAGTCGGGCGTCTTATTCTTTCAACATTTCGATATCATTGAACTCGTCTTTGCACTGCGCGCATATATGATCAAGTTGAGGGGTGTTTTGCGATAGGAGGAGTGCGAGTTGGTTGGCGAAGACTTCGGCTGTCTGTTGTGATTGCAGCTTTTCGACATCCAGCTTTCTCTTTGTACCTATCCGTACGCGATTTGCTACACATATACGTGTGCAGACCTTGGCTGCAACCAAGTAGTGGTCTGAATCGATGTTTGCACTACGTATTGTGTGTACGTCTAGTAAGCATGCGTCCATCACAACGTGATCAATCTGGTTTAGTGTGTTTTGATCAGGGGACCGACAAGTGGCCTTATGGATATCCTTATGTTGGAATATGGTGCTACTAACTGTCATGTTTCGTGCGGCGGCTAAGTCGATCAGTCTCATACCGTTATCGGTGGCTTCGTCGTGGAGACTGAATTTCCCGATCGTCGGACCAAAGAGACTCTGCTTGCCACCTTGGCATTAAAGTCGCCTAACACGATTTTAATATCGTGATGGGGCAATGCTCATAAGTTTTGTCGAGGAGCTCATAGAATTCATCTTTGGTTGCTTCATCCTTCTCATCCGTGGGAGCATGGAAACAAATTAGGCTGATGTTGAAGAATTTTGTCTTGATGCGGATAGTTGCTAGGTGCTCATTCACGGGCGTGACTAGAGACTAGATGACGCATTCTTTCCCAAACAAAAAACCAACACCAAATTCGTGTCTCGGCGCATGACAGCTGTAGTGGATATCACAGGATGCTCTTCTGGAGCAACCCTGGCCCGTCCATGGCATTTCATGTATAGCGGTGATTTCAGATCTGTATCGATGGAGGA
This sequence comes from Palloptera scutellata, assembly GCA_958295655.1. Lineage (NCBI taxonomy): Eukaryota > Metazoa > Arthropoda > Insecta > Diptera > Pallopteridae > Palloptera > Palloptera scutellata. The sequence continues at coordinate 15,210,704 of OY282453.1, forward strand.
CATCCACCAGCTGGACATTTCAGGTGCATATCCGTAAATCGTTGCCCTTTGATCGTTTGCGGGAGTCGTCAACATTAGGGGGGTTCCATTTCCTAGGCTTATGTTGAGGGTTTGTTGGTGCGTATTAACGTGGTTGTTGCCAAGCCCGACGCACAACCATTCATTCAAGGCCATGGAGAAGACCGCCGCAAACATTAGTTAACTCACTGATGGATGTCAGATCGCTATCCAGGGGAGGCAACAAGAAGGCTGTGTGTCGACTTGACACGTAGAAGCGCAAATCGAAACTGGACGCACCTACGACTGTCACGAACTTTACCTTGCGTCCTACACCCCAGGCCCCCCTCGTTGTTCCTCTTCATAAAAATGGTGTTAAATCTAATATCTCAAATTATAGAGGTATTGCCAAATCAAGTGTGATACCTAAGTTATTTGAATTAATTGTTACTTCCCAAACTATGCACTCTGTTATAACATTGGTCAACCCATCGCAACATGGGTTCCTTATGGGGAGATCTACAACGACGAACCTTTTAGAATTCGCTACATGTAGAATTCACTACATGTTGTTGTAATGAATGAATTTGTTAATAACCAACACTCTTGTGTTATATATACTGATTTTAGCAAAGCATTTGATAAAGTCAATCAATACTTGTTAAAAAACTAGGTTTGATTGGATTTCCGTCCTTGCTTTTGAGATGGATAGAGTCATATATCACTAACAGAAAACAAAAGGTGATTTTCCGAAATGCCGTATCGAAAAGCATTGCTGTTACTTCCGGAGTTCCTCAAGGGAGCCATCTGGGACTTTTATTATCTTTATAATTTTCAAAATGGAGCCGATTAAACTTGATGTTTTCCAATCTGGGTAAATGTAAGTTTATGACATTTACAAGGAGACTTTACATCAGACTCTGAGTCAAATATTGATATTTGTTGATTTGGGTGTGACAATGGACTCCAAATTAAGATTAAACCTGCATATCCACTCGTGTGCGAACAAAGCTAAAAGTTCTTTAGGATTTGTTAAACTCTGGTCAAAGCAGTTTAACGACTCTTATACAACAAAAACGTTATTCACTTCACTTGTTAGACTCTTCCTTTAGCATGCATGTCCTATCTGGAATCCTCAATATAACTGCTATATAAGTAAAATTGAGTCGGTTCAAAAACAATTTCTTATTTCTGCACTGAGGAGTTTTTGTTAGAATCCTCTTTTGAACCTTCTACCGTATGAACATCGATTAAAACATATTAATCTACCGACATTGATAAGCAGAAGAAAAATGCTGAATATAACATTTCTTGTAAAGCTTTTGAATGGAATTTTATCAACTTCGTATTTACTAAACGAAATAAACTTTAATATACCCTGTAGAGGCTCACGTTATTTTATTCCTATTAAACTTAGCATTTGCAAAACAAATTATGCCCAAAATTATCCTTTTCGTGGAATATGTAGGGATTAAAACATTATAATCTATTCAACATTTCCGATTCTCTGAAACACATCAAAACAAATTTACTTATCATATTGAATCGATAAACAATTGATAATTTTATATCTGTAGTTCTAAAGAATGCCTATTGGGATATACGCGGCTCATTACATATTTTCGTGTAAAGCGATTGCGTCGGTCACCGATCCTTGCGTTATGCGGATGTGCCCCTCGGTCGTGTTGGGAGGGAGGAGGGTCCGTTGGAATTTTTTCGTAAAAAAGCAAAGTGGGTGGTGTTGTTGTTAAATGTGTGAGTACGTCTAATGATGTCAGGTGGAGTTCATAAATGTTATATTGGACAAATGTAGATACTAACATTTTTATTTCAAGTGTACAACCGCAACATCATTGATGTACACTTTTGGTATGTACATTCTGTCGACGAAAAATTTTGCATTCTAAATGACTCAATTAATAACCTTTTTAATTTACATGTACTTATTACTTAGTACGGTTAAAGTCATTAGTAACTCCTGTCCATCCATGGTTTAATTCTCATGCTAAATGTGCAATTAAAAATAGAAATAAATTAAACAATAAATGAAAAAGGAACCCAACAAACACTAATTAGGATGCTTATAAAAGTTCCCGAAACTGTGCAACCTCTACCGTAAGATAAGCAAAAATTCATTTTTTCAGTGAAAAGTTTAATACTGATCTCCCTACTAAGGTTCTTTGGATCAACTTAGGAAAATTTGGTGTCTGAAACTTAGATGTAATATTGATAGTGATTGACCAATGTCTTATGTCTAATGAAGAAAATGTAGATAATACATCATTCACTCCTACTGAAACCTTAGTTTTAAATAGTTCATTTTGGTTTTCAGTATGTGGATGTGATGTAGCTATATGTATTAAGAAAATTAAGTCTAAAACAAAGAGTTCCTATTGATGTCATTAAAATAATTGTGCCTTTTATTCTAAGTAGGCTCAATCACATTAGCAACCATTGTTTTACTACTTCTAGTATCACAAAAGCTTGGAAAATTGCTAGTATAATTCGGTTAGCTAAAAAGTCCTCTGCCTCATTGCCTAGCGATACCATATTAGCATTCTTTCTACGTTACCCACAGTTTGTGAAAATCTTACGGCCGAGCAAATTTCCACATACTTATTTGAAAATAAATTTCTGTCACCTTTGCAAAAATGGTAGTCGCAACGCAACAACAGCAGCAACATCGAAAACAACAACAACAACAAATGCCACAGAAGCAACATCAGCAATTACAACAACAGCCGCAGGTTCAAGCACAAACATCATCAACAACAACATGGTCAGAAGCAATAACATCAAATAAAAAACAACAGCAGAGCGATTTAAACAAGACATATCAAAAACTGAAAACAATAGAAACAAAGCAAAACATTGAAAAGGCAAGTAACATAGTTTAATTTAATATTAGCACTATGTCTACAGCAAAATGTGACCTTAAAGAGGGTTGGGGTATCGCGCACAAAAAGAAGGCGTAACAGTCCCGGTAATGCGCAAATAAATACGAAATAAACTAAGCTAAGCTCTTACTGGCTTAGTAACCCTGAACCTACTCCCAATAGATACGAAATTATTGAAGTAGAAGAGAACTAAACCAAAGTAACTCTGCACCTAAGGAAAACATCTATACACCACCTTCGATATTTGTTGACAAGGTCGCTAATATCCAGCCTCTTTATAAACTACCATACTACATGATCATATAGATGGGCAGTTCGATATAAAAGTAATAAGTGGTGATCGGGTGAAAATACAAAAAAAACACGTCTGAAGCATATACTGTTATAGTCAAACAATTGGAACTAAAAGATACCGAATTTTATACATATAAGCCAAAACAACAAAGATCCTTCAAAGTTGTACTAGAAGACATACATACATACATACATCCACTGCAGTGGATGCTATTAAAAATGAGCTTTTCGATCTCGGCCATCTAGTCTCCAATATTTGGAATATAAAACAAAGAACTACTAAACGGCCACTTCTTATATTTTTAGTCAAGCTATAACCCAAAAGTAAAAACAAACAAATATATGAGGCTAAAAACTTATTACATAGCAAAATCGTATATGAACCACCACGTCCCAAGCGCGAGTTACTGCAATGCGCAAATTGCCAGCAATGTGGTCACACAAGGGCATATTGTAGACGTAAGCCTAGGTGCATTAAATGTGCTGAAAGTCACTTCTCCGCTACTTGTCCAAGAAAAAGTAGATCTAAAGATGTAAATCAGATCTACTTTTGTGATGGAAATCATCTTGCAAATTATAAAAGGTGTGCTGTGTATAAAAACTTACAATAATTAAAATACCCTCCCGTAAGAAAACAAAACAGCCCCACAGACTGAAAAGACAAATAATCTACAGCATCCAAAAGTACAAAAAACCGTATCGTACGCGCAGGTCGTCAGAGACACCCCAAATCAAAATGAAACTGCAACAAATATTCTTCAACTTCCGAACATTACTACAACAGATAATGCAGAAACTTAATACCATGACAAACTTATTAATAAATCTAACATCAAACTCTTCTCAAACTCGGTAAATTAAAAATAGTTATCTGGAATGCAAATGGTCTGTCACACCACATCCTTGAGATTAAATCGTTCTTAGACATAAATGAAGTCGACTTACTTCTGATATCCGAAACACACTTCACTCAACCCAGCCATTTTAAAATCAACAACTATAACTTTTACATCACGAAACAACATCCTTTTGTACGCAACATATTCAAGCTACAAATATTGTAATAAAAGATTGGATAGGGCTAATTACAATATCTGCAATATACAGCTACTCCAGTACTTACAAGATTCTACACAAACAAGTATTCCGTTTCAATCATGGAATAGATAAAAGAAAAAAAGTTTGTGGGGAAAATTTGGCAAAAAACACGGTTCCCAGGCGATAAAAAGCACTTCAATGCTAAAACTAAAGAGTTCAAGGTACTGTTAGCTGAGGGCAAAAACATTACATTCAAAAATTATATTGAGAAACTCGATGCAACTGATTATTCTCTTTGGAAGGCAGCAAATAAATTGAAAAGACCAACACAATTTCAACCCCCAATACGAAAACCCGATGGAACGTGGGCGAAAAGTGACTACGAAAAGACACAAATTACATCATCTTAAAGACCGGGGAAATATTAGCTGAAGTATCCGGCCTTTTAGCTCAACCATATCAACTAGACTTAGCGATATATCTATTCACACAAAACGTACGGTCAATTATAACCAAATTGAAACCTGCGAAGGCTCCAGGATATGATCTGATTACAGGAAAAATTCTGAAGCAATTACCAGAGCAAGCAATAACCTTCCTAACCCAACTCTACAATGCTGTGTTGAGAACTAGCTTTGTCCCACCACAGTGGAAGGTTGCACAAATAAAAATGATACAAAAACCCGAGAAAAATGCTGGAGATACAAAGTCATACCGCCCCATAAGTCTACTACCAATCGCTTCCAAAGTCTTAGAATCGTTGTTTATGAAAAGGCTAATCCCTTTTATTATGTCAAAACATCTTATTCCTGATCATCAGTTCGGTTTCCGTCAAGGTCACGGTACAATTGAACAAATTCATAGGCTTGTTGAACGAATAAACGCAGCCTTCGAATCCAAAAAATACTGCACCACAGCTTTTCTAAACATATCACAAGCTTTTGACCGTATGTGGCACGAGGGGCTTCTATATAAAGCTAGAAAAATGCTTCCAATAAACTTTTACACGTTCTTGAAATCGTATGTTGAAAATCCCCATTTCTTCGTGAAACAGGGCAATGAAATCACATTTCTATATGATATAAAAGCCGGTGTTCCTCAGGCAGTGTTATGGGCCCAATATTATATCTACTTTCCACTGTTGATTTGCCGATAACTGATGGAATTGTTATTGGAACCTTCGCAGACGACACTGCTGCCGTGTCAATTGGTGCCTGTCACTGCCTCACTCAAACTCCAAGAATGTTTAAATAAAATGTCCTTGTGGATTAAAAACTGGAAAATTATGGCGAACGAAACCAAGTCGATGCAAGTACACGTATCACATGGAAAACGCACATATTTGCGCGAAACTCTAGGTCCTAAACTGAGATGTATCTTCAGCTACTAAACCCTAATTCGCAACTATGTTGCGAAAATAAACTGCTCCTTTCCAAGCCGATATGCTCCTTTCCAAGCCGGAATACTTACAACTGTGGGGTACAGCCGCTAATTCAAATGTCGAAATATTGCAACGTTATCAGTCCAAAATGCTTCGTATGATTGTGAACGCACCTTGGTATGTTACCAACTTGCAACTACATCGTGATTTACAAGCCCCTTTCGTCAAAAATGAAATTAAGACCAATTCAAATTCATACCAAATACGAATGTTGAACCATCAAAATCAACTAGCATCTAAGTTGATGAATTCGCAGTGGACTTTCTCCAGACTAAAACAAAAAACCCTCCAGATCTCATATTTTAAGGTGAAAATTTCTAAACATAAATATGTAAATGTAATAATGTAAAATATGGGTGTGTCACTGGACACTCACCAAGCATGTTTGTTTTTATTTTTTTAATTTTATTTATAAATCTATTGTTAAATGTCTCAACGACAGCTTGCTTTATATAATATTAGAAAAAACAATGTTATTATAAAAGATACTCTTCATCCGTCAAAATTACTTTGCCGGCTAACATCTGTAAAACTATTTCTAGTACATCTTTTTGGCCAGATAATGCTTTTATGAAAGAGTTCATTTCTCGGGAGAGCACTAGGTTACCTAAAACTGCAACACTGCCCAAACTTCATACGAACCAAAAAAAAACTAATTAAATGTAGTATTTTATATAAAAATATTCCAGGTCTCAACACTAAGCTAAGAGATTTATGCTTAGCCAGCTTTGAGCACGAATGTTATATTGTTGTCTTTACTGAGACATGGCTGAGACCTTGCGTACATAATACCGAGGTTTTTTATCATGGTTTCACGGTTTTTCGTAAAGACAGAAATTCTATCGTTGGTAATACTGCTGTGGGAGGCGGCGACCAATCCACCCGCGCTGTACGATTGTGGGGCGCATCGATATCGCGCGCGCACCGACGAGTGACCGAAGCTTTTATACAACGTTTTCTTATGTTCCTCCTAACTCTTCTTCTGAAGTATATCAGATGCATGTTTCAGCGATCCGTGAAATTTGCTCTATGCTGAAACCAAATGATAAAAAAGTTGTTGTTGGAGATTTCAGTTAGCCTGATGTCGTTTGGGGAGACATCCCAATCCTTTTATACTACTACCTACTTGTAAAAATTATAAATGCATTGATATAATAAACTCCATAACTAGTGAGGCCTTTCCCATCTAAACTCAGTTTTAAATGCCAATAATAAAATCATGGATCTCATTTTTATTGACGATTTTTCTAGTACAAATGTGTCACGTTCATTACCTTTGGTCCTACCAGAGGATTCTCATCATCCTACCGTTAAAATAAATATTTCATTTCCAATTTCATGCTTTAGAAAGAAAATCTTATTTCTTTAAATTACAATTTAAAAAAAACTGACTATATAAAACTGTAAAATTACCTTCCCTAAGTTGATGGGAACTCATTGCTCAGTTATGACTCCAAATCTTCTGTTTACGCGCTCAATAAAGCGTTTAAGCAATTTTAAAATTCTATCCATAAGGGCTTTAGTTATTCAATCCCCCAATGTAATCTGAATAAACCGAATTGGTTTAATAATGATCTCCGTAAACTGAGAAACCAAACGACTCATTATTACAAACGCTATAAGAAATTCAATAACTTGACTGATTTTTATAAATATACAAATCTTTGCTACAAGTATCAACTTCAGTTAAGAACTTGCTTAAAAAATATCTAAATAAGGTTAAAGATTCACTAAAACAGGATGTGAAATCCTTTTGGGACTTTGTGAACATAAAACGTTAGGATTCTGGGTTTTCGTCAAGGATGTCATTTAATGAAATTTAATCCGAAAGTGCGAAACAATTTGTAATCTCTTCTCAGACTTTTTTATGTCAACATACTCAAAAATTCCCTACCAAAGCGATCAATATCCTTAGTCGCTATCTCCAGTATATTATTCGTTCCGAGCTGTTGATGAAACAGTTGTGTTGAGAATATATGAGGAACCTTAAACCCTGTGTTAATTCTGGCACTGATAACATTGAAGAATGTATTCTTAAGGAATGTTGCAATGAACTTGTAGTACACACTTCTATTTAAGTTTTCCTTAGAATGTGAGTATTTCCCTGACGCCTGGATGGTCTCTTAAGTTTTTGCGCTACATAAATCTGGCACCAAATCTTTAATTAATAACTACCGTGGTATAGCAAAGCTTAGTGCTATTCCCTAACTCTTTGAACAAATTATTTGGTCGCGAATCAGTTTTAATCTTCATAAATCTATTTCACCTCTTCAACATTGGTTTTTACCCGGCAAAACGACAACTACTAAACTTATAGAATTCATTTCATGTTGAAAGCTTTGCCAATATATTACAAACTGATGTTGTGTAATTACGCTGACTTTAATAAAGCTTTTGACGTAGTAAATCATAATTTATAATAATCCCGTTTACTGAAATGGATCACTTCTTACTTTACAAATCGAACCCAGAGTGTATTGTTCAAGGGCTTTAAGTCTAATTGTTTTCCTGTTACTTCTGGCGTTCCTCAAGGGAGTCATCTGGACCCCATTCTTTTTTTTTGCTTTTTATAAACGATTTGCCCATTGTTTTTTAAAATTTTAAACTTTTGATGTCATGAGGGGGCCTGGGGCGTAGGACACAAGGTAAAGTTCGTGACAGTCGCAGGTGCGTCCATGGTCGATCCTTGCGCTTCTACGTTTCAAGTCGACACACAGCCTCCTCGTGGCGTCTCCTAGATAGCGATCTGACAACCGTCAGTGAGTTAACTAATGTGTGCGGCGGGCTTCTCCATGGCCTTGAATGAATGGTTGTGCGTCGGGCTTGGAACCAACCACTTTAAAATACCCACCAATGAATCCTCAAAACAAGCCTCGGATAACGAACCCCTCTAATGTTGACGACTCCCGCAAACGCCCAAAGGACAACGATTTACGGATATGCACCTGGAATGTCCGAACCCTCTACAGGGAAGGTGCCTCTATCCAGCTGGTGGATATCCTCCAACAATATAGAGCTGACATAACCGCTATACAGGAAATGCGATCGACGGGATAGGGTTGCTCCAAAAGAGCATCCTGTGATATATACTACAGCTGTCATGCGTCGAGACACGAATTTGGTGTTGGATTTGTGGTTGGGAAGAGACTGCGTCATCTAGTCTCGATGTTCACGGCCGTGAACGAGCGCCTAGCCACTATCCGCATCAAGGCAAAATTCTTCAACATCAGCCTAATTTGTGCCCATGCCCCGACGGATGAGAAGAATGAAACGATCAAAGATGACTTCTACGAGCTCCTTGACAAAACTTATGAGCATTGCCCACGCCACGATGTCAAAATCGTGTTAGGCGACTGTAATGCCAAGTTGGGCAAGGAGAGTCTCTTTAGTCCGACGATCGGAAAATTTAGTCTCCACGACGAAGCCACCGATAAGACTGATCGTCTTCGCCGCCACACGAAACATGACAGTTAGTAGCACCAGATTCCAACATAAAGATATTAATAAGGCCACTTGGCTGTCCCCTGATCAAAACACACGAAACCAGATTGATCACGTTGTGACGAAAAGCTACTAGACGTACGCACAATACGTGGTGCAAACATCGACTCAGACCACTACTTGGTTGCAGCCAAGGTCTGCACACTTATATGTGTAACAAATCGCGTACGGATAGGTACAAAGAGAAAGCTGGATGTCGAAAAGCTGCAATCACAACAGACAGCCAAAGTCTTTGCCAACCAACTTGCACTTCTCCTTTCGCAAAACACCCCTCAACTTGATGATATATGCGCGCAGTGGGCGCACATTTCCCGCTCTATGCGTACGGCTGCCGAAGAAGTGCTAGGCTACCACCGTCGACGGAGAAATATGTGGTACGACCAAGAGTGTCGCGATGCTACTGAAGCAAAAAACGCAGTCTACAGAGCCACCCTGCAGTCAGTTGTAACGCGAGCTGCTAAGGAGCGATACAGAAAGTTGAGAAGGGAGGAGAAACGTCTTTTCAGGCGCAAAAAAAGAGATGAAGAAAGACGCGAGTTCAATAATATCGAAATGTTGCGGGACAGGAAGGAGGTCCGAAAATTCTTTGAAAGAATAAGACGCCTGACTCTTGGTTTGAAGACCGGGGCCTCTTCCTGCAAGGATGAAGACGGAAATCTGGTGACAGATATCCAGGGCATAATGAGATTATGGAGGGAGCACTTTTCGCAGTTGCTTAATGGCGAAGACGGCAATAATCCCGCCACTGCGGAACCCACTCCGGAAACCCCAATCACTGACGGCGTTGAAGTACCGCCGCCTGACTATGAGGAGGTCTTAACAGCCATTGCTCGGCTGAAGAACAATAAGGCTGCAGCTGCAGATGGCCTGCCTGCTGAGTTGTTTAAGACCGGATGCGAAGAGCTCAAAAAACGCATCCATGAGCTTCTATGCAGAATATGGTCAGATGAAAGCATGCCAAGTGATTGGCCCAATCCATAAGATCTGCCCAATCCATAAGAAAGGTGATTCCACGATCTGCGCCAACTACCGAGGGATAAGCCTTCTTAATATTGCATATAAGGTTCTATCGAGCGTACTGTGCGAAAGACTGAAGCCCATCGTCAACAAACTGATTGGACCTTATCAGTGTGGTTTCAGGCCTGGTAAATCCACCATCGACCAGATATTCACACTACGCCAAATCCTGGAAAAGACCCGAGAAAAACAGATCGACACCCATCATCTATTTGTCGAATATAAAGCCGCCTTCGACAGCATGATTAGGGATCACTTGCACGCCGCAATGTCTGATTTTGGTATCCCTGCAAAGCTCATTCGTCTTTGCCAAATGACACTGACCAACACCACCAGTGCAGTGAAAATTTGGAAAGACCTCTCCGCACCATTTGATACCAAAAGAGGTTTCAGACAAGGTGACTCCCTATCGTGCGACTTCTTTAACCTTATGCTGGAGAAAATAATTCGAGCTGCGAACATCGACATCTCTGGCACTATCTTCTACAAGAGTGTCATGCTGCTAGCATACGCTGATGATATTGACATCATTGGCAAAAACGCTCGAGCAGTCAGTGCAGCATTCTCCAACCTGGAAAGGGAGTCTCATCGTGTGGGTCTGGTGGTGAACGAGGACAAAACGAAATACCTTGTGTCAACAAACAAAGAGTCACGGCGTCTTGGACAAAATGTCACTGTTGACAACTACACTTTTGAAGTCGTCAAGGATTTCGTTTATCTAGGATCCAGCATAAACACCCACAATAATGTCAGCCTTGAGATCAAGCGGAGACTAACTCTTGCCAACAGGTGTTACTACGGGCTCAGTAGGCAATTGAGAAGTAGAGCCATCTCTCGACCGACGAAAATAACGCTCTATAAGCTCATCCTTGCCGTCCTAATGTATGGCGCAGAGACGTGGATATTGACCATCAATGATGAGAAGCTGTTAGGAGCGTTCGAGAGGAAGATACTCCGTAAGATCTACGGTCCAGTATGCGTGGACGACGTGTTCCGAATAAGATGGAACGATGAGCTGTATGAGCTTTACGCCGACACTGACATAGTCAAGCGTATAAAACTCCAGCGGCTTCGATGGCTGGGTCATGTTGAGCGAATGGAAGAAAGCGTTCCGGCTAGAAAGGTGTTTTATTCGAACCACGGTGGAGGAACACGCAGAAGGGGATGTCCTAACCTCCGTTGGAAAGACCAGGTGCAGGGCAACCTGACTGCACTTGGCCTTATCAACTGGCGCCAGCGCGCGCATAGCAGAAGTGACTGGCGAAGCTTTGTGGAGGCGGCCAAGACCGATCATCGGTTGTAGTGCCAGCTAAGTAAGTAAGTAAACTTTGGATGTACGCTGATGACGTGAAATTATTTTATGCATTTAATAATACCGACGACACTAAGTTACTACAAAATGACCTAAATCAACTGTACAGTTGGTGTAGCTTAAACTTAATTGAACTGCATTTAAATAAATGTAAACAAAATTTATTTTTCACGTAAAACTAGTTTATTATTTAACTATGAAATTGATAACTACAAACTTGAAATCGTTTCAACATTCGTGGATCTTGGAGTGACTTTGGATACCAAACTTTTTTCTTTTTAACAAGGCCTCCTGTGTGCTAGGTTTCATTACAAGATGGGCGAAAGAATCTGACGACCCATATGTTACCAAACTGTTATTTGATTCTTTAGTACGTCCAATATTAGAATATGCTTCAATAGGTTGGTGTCCATTGAATACTACATTTATATTTAAACTATATTTAAACAGGGCAAAATAAATAGCATTTATCTTTTAAGTAGGCTTAATATCAATATACCTACACATGCTACAAGCAACTATGATTTGATATGCTTGAAAACTTATAATTGTAACACCTTAAAATTTGAATCTTTAAATAATGCCTGTATAGATTTCAATAAAGTTTATCATTTAATAGATTTTCCCGATTCATTCAAATTAATTAAAGATAAAATTCTTTTAAAAATTATTAATTAACTCTCTCCACTATCCAGCCAGTTTGTGCTTAGTGGAGTTCTCTCCCCTCGCACTTTTGCTTTCGTTCGCGCTTCTGCGGTGGAGAAAACTCACACTGTGATATTGATGGTCGATGGTATCAATGTTGATGCAGAGGATAACACCATTTACTGCAGACCTAATAGAGCCGTTGACATCTACTTTATTCTTCTTTTAATGGCACAACAGCCCATTTAGGGACTAGGCTATGTCAAAAAGTTTCATACAAAGTCAAAAAGTTTCATATAAAGTCAAAATTCATTGATATATGAAACTATTTATGGTTTCATATAAAGTCAAAAAATTTCATATAAAGTCAAAAGTTTCATATAAATTCAAAAAGTTTCATATAAAGTCAAAAAGTTTCATATAAAGTCAAAATACATTGATATATGAAACTATAGATATATGAAACTATCTTTAGTTTATTTAATATATTTTTATATTACTTGATAAATAATGAAACGATTTTTAATTGAATCATCAAGCGAAGGACAAGCTTCAGCGGATCGCAGTATGGCAGCTGCTCTACCACTTACAATACCTTGCCCGTTACCAAAGTCGTTTACAATTGATTCTAGACATTGTCATTGTATTAAATAATGTTTTAATATGTAACTAGCGCGTCATCCAGGTGATATTTAATCCTCCCGCATTTGCCATGTTACAAATAACATTGGCATCACATCCATTGTCGTTTATTATATAAAATAATGAATTTTAAATGGTTTAGAAGCCATACAATGCAATTTGCCCCATTTTTATCATTGCAGTCCAGCACGGATACGACCTTAGAGGCGTTCAGGCATAATCCAACGGACGTAGCGTCCAACCACTGTTCGCTCGAATAAGTCTAAACCCAGCTCCCGTTCCCTTGCATGGGTGAACAATCCAACGCTTGGTGAATTTTGCTTCACAATGATAGGAAGAGCCGACATCGAAAGATCAAAAAGCGACGTCGCTATGAACGCTTGGATGCCACAAATCAGTTATCCCTGTGGTAACTTTTCTGACACCTCTTGTTAAAAACTCATTAAACCAAAAGGATCGATAGGCCGAGCTTTTGCTATCTCTGTGTGTACTGAACACCGAGATCAAGTCAGCATTTGCCCTTTTGATCCATGTGTGGTTTCTGTCCACACTGTGCTGGCCTTGGGACACCTCCGTTATTATTTGAGAGATGTTCCGCCCCAGACAAACTCCCAACCTGGCAATGTCCTTGAATTGCATCATACCTGAGTGTTGGAATTCTACCAAATTTAAATTATAACAATAACATCCGAAAATGTTATCATTTCAAAATTTGTTTACAATAATATATAAAACTCTTCGTACTTTGATCAAGAAGCTTGCATCAAAACCCAATACCATAAGATATATAAATATATCCGTATAATGGCTAAGCAATGATACACGTTCCATTTAATCAAGTAAGTACTTGATTATGCTATACCACTTATGCTATACCTCTTATGTCTCCCTACACTGCCAGATTAGAGTCAAGCTCAACAGGGTCTTCTTTTCCCGCTAATTATTCCAAGCCCGTTCCCTTGGCTGTGGTTTCGCTAGATAGTAGATAGGGACAGTAGGAATCTCGTTAATCCATTCATGCGCGTCACTAATTAGATGACGAAGCATTTGGCTGCCTTAAGAGAGTCATAGTTACTCCCGCCGTTTACCCGCGCTTACTTGAATTTCTTCACTTTGACATTCAGAGCACTGGGCAGAAATCACGTTAGGGCCATCACAATGCTTTGTTTTAATTAGACAGTCGGATTACCCAAGTCCGTGCCAGTTCTGGATCGATTGTTAATTGATAATCGTTATAATTTAAAAATAATATATCTTACGATAATTCATTAAAAATTTTAGCAAGAAAGTTCCACAATTGGATACGTAACTACTATCCGGGGAACAAGAACCGAAATTCTCTGTTTACCCAGAACGAGTACATAAACTATGTTATTGCTTCCCAATCAAGCCCGATTATCTCAATCTTCAGAGCCAATCCTTATCCCGAAGTTACGAATCTAATTTGCCGACTTCCCTTACCTACATTATTCTATCGACTAGAGACTCTTCACCTTTTAGACCAACTGCGGATATCGGTACGGCCTGTTGAGAAGTTTGCGTGACCCCACCATAAATTTTCAAGGTCCGAGGAGAAAATATCGACACAACAGTAAATGTCATGCTCTTCTAATCCATCTACCATATCTCTCTGCGAAAGACTTCCATGGTAGTACGATTATAAGACAGAAAAGAAAACTCTTCCGATATCTCTCGACGGCTTCTTTATGGTCGTTCCTGTTGCCAGGATGAGCACAAGGCCCATATTTAATAACAAACGGATACTCAACAGGTTACGGAATTGGAACCTTATTCCCTTTCGTTCAAAAATAATTCAAGTGTTTAATTAAAATAAAAAAATAAAAAACAAAATTAATTAATTTTTTTTTATATATTCATTCATTTCATTATAACTTGAAAATTTTCGGCTTTCGCCTTGAACTTAGGACCGACTAACTCGTGATCAACCACTGTTCACACGAAACCCTTCTCCACTTCAGTCCTCCAAGGTCTCATCCGATTATTTGCTACGCCAAACACTTCTAAGCACACCATTGTACCCTCCTACTCACTTAAGTTTCAAAATTTAAATATATATATACATACATATATAAATCATTTACTTTAGCGGTAATGTATAGGTATGCAACTTAAGAGCCATCCATTTTAAGGGCTAGTTGCTTCGGCAGGTGAGTTGTTACACACTCCTTAGCGGATTACGACTTCCATGTCCACCGTCCTGCTGTTTTAAGCAACCAACGCCTTTCATGGTATCTGCATGAGTTGTTAATTTGGGCACCGTAACATTACGTTTGGTTCATCCCAGAGCGCCTGTTCTGCTTACCAAAAGTAGCCCACTGGGCACATTATTATCATATCCTCAACCTTCATATCAAGAAAGGTGATGTTCTTACCCATTTAAAGTTTGAGAATAGGTTAAGATCGTTTCCACCCTAAGGCCTCTAATCATTCGCTTTACCAGATAAGAATATTTTATATAATGCACCAGCTATCCTGAGGGAAACTTCGGAGGGAACCAGCTACTAGATGATTCGATTGGTCTTTCGCCCCTATACTCAATTCTGACAATCGATTTGCACGTCAGAACTGTTTCGGTCTTCCATCAGGGTTTCCCCTGACTTCAACCTGATCAAGTATAGTTCACCATCTTTCATATTTGAGCATTTGCTCAAGGTACGCTCTAGTTAGTGGTATAAATAATATAAATATTATTATACATAACTATATAGAACGCCCCGGGATTAAATTAATAAATGCTATAATAAAATAGATTTCAAAATTAATCCCATTTAAATTAACAGTTAAGTTAATAACACCATTAGGTTTTAAATAAATCCCAATGACTTGCACATATGTTAGACTCCTTGGTCCGTGTTTCAAGACGGGTCTCGAAGGTATCCTGAATCTTTCGCATTGTTAATCATATAAATGCATATAATAATTAGAAAAATCATAAGATTATTATATAATATTATAAAATTCAAATAATAAATTTAAGCATTATATATAATAAATCTATCAACACTTTATCAAATCATCTACATTTATTTTATGATAATATGCTCACAAAAAGCAAATCAATTTAAATAACATAATAATAGATTACAATGTTTTTATATGAAAAGAATGCACACTATTACCCATAATATAAATATTATAAAATATATATATAATAGGATATAATTATGAATTTTTCATAATGGATATTCAGGTTCATCGGGCTTAACCTCTAAGCAGTTTCACGTACTATTTAACTCTCTATTCAGAGTTCTTTTCAACTTTCCCTCACGGTACTTGTTTACTATCGGTCTCATGGTTATATTTAGTTTTAGATGGAGTTTACCACCCACTTAGTGCTGCACTATCAAGTAACACGACTCTTTGGAAATATCTTCTAATAATCATTAACGTTATACGGGCCTGGCACCCTCTATGGGTAAATGACCTCATTTAAGAAGGACTTAAATCGTTAATTTCTCATACTAGATTTAAGATATTCCATACACTGCATCTCACATTTGCTACTAAAAAATAAACTTTTTACAATATTTTTGATGTTCATGTGTCCTGCAGTTCACACGATGACGCACAGTTTGCTGCGTTCTTCATCGACCCATGAGCCGAGTGATCCACCGCTTAGAGTGATAATTTCTTTATATATTTATTCATATCAATGTTATATATATTGAAAAAAAAAAAATTCACCAATTTCTGGCATATATCAATTCAATAATATAATTTTTTTTTTTTTTTAAAACCAAAAAACTTTTTAGTTGCGAATGTCTATATTAATTTATAATAAATATATATTTTATTATATTAAAAATATAATGAAATTAATTATTTAAAATAAACAATATTTAACTTATATATTTCATATAAAAATACAACGGTATCGTTTTTCAAGTTTGACAATGTATGCATTCGTGTAAATTTATATTTTTATACACAAAACACAGTATCATTGGTGAAATACAAAATAATAACAATAATAATAACGATGACAATTAAAATATCATCATTTATTATTATTTATTTAGTATATTAAGTATTATCAAATGTATGCACAGAATATAATAATAAAATTATATTCATTAACAATAGCATTTGTGAGTAGAAAATAAGATATACTTATTTCTAAATTAAATTTTTCTTCTTGCAATATACAAAAGAAACAAATTACGGATAGAAACATACATTAATGATCCTTCCGCAGGTTCACCTACGGAAACCTTGTTACGACTTTTACTTCCTCTAAATAATCAAGTTCGGTCAACTTTTGCGAAACAACCGTGACACACAAGGCGTCACAGTGATCAGGTCCGGAGACCTCACTAAATAATTCAATCGGTAGTAGCGACGGGCGGTATGTACAAAGGGCAGGGACGTAATCAATGCGAGATAATGACTCACACTTACTGGGAATTCCAAGTTCATGTGAACAGTTGCAGTTCACAATCCTAAGCATGAAAGTGGTTCAGCGGTTTACCCGGACCTCTCGGTCTAGTAAATACACGTTGATACTTTCATTGTAGCGCGCGTGCAGCCCAGGACATCTAAGGGCATCACAGATCTGTTATTGCTCAATCTCATTATTGCTAGACGCAATTTGTCCATTTAAGAAGCTAGTGTCCTTATATTGGGACAAATCAACAGGTACGGCTCCACTTATATACCCACATTCAAACACTTACACATTTTACTGCATTCATGAATAAATATATATAAGCTTCAACACCATAATCCTGAAAGCATCTATTTAATATATTTGAGTCTCGTTCGTTATCGGAATTAACAAGAAATCACGCCACGAACTAAGAACGGCCATGCACCACCATCCATAGATTCGAGAAAGAGCTATCAATCTGTCTAACACACTTATGTTCGGACCTCGTAAGTTTTCACGTGTTGAGTCAAATTAAGCAGCAGGCTCCACTCCTGGTGGTGCCCTTCCGTCAATTCCTTTAAGTTTCAGCTTTGCAACCATACTTCCCCCGGAGCCCAAAAGCGGGGGGAAGTGCGTTGGACTGTTGCGCAGAGTGTCCGGGGTTCGAATCTCGGCACAGGCAAAATCAAAAAGTAGAAAATATAATTTTTCTACACGGCACCACCTCTTGGCAGGCAATGGCAAACCTACAAGAGTAAAAATTGCTATGAAAAGCTTTTCACTTCGCCGTTCGGATTCGGCATTAAACTGTAGGTCCCTTCCATTCTTGTACAAATATAACACGCACAACATGAGTGGATGCGAAAAGCTCGGCCTAGGCCCTCCATGGGTTGTTGTGCCATTAAAAGTAAAATAAGGAGCCTGCTTTAAGCACTCTAATTTGTTCAAAGTAATTGATTCGGCCCACAACAACACTCGATGAAGAGCATTGAAGTAGGTTTAAATAGGAGGAATATATAAATAATACAACTATTAATTACATATAAGAACTCCACCGATAATACGCTTAACATACATAAAGTAATGTACATACTACAATTGTAGTTGTACTACCCGTATGAAGCACGTTATTGGAGCTGGAATTACCGCGGCTGCTGGCACCAGACTTGCCCTCCAATAGGTCCTTGCCAAAGGATTTATAGTGTACTCATTCCAATTACAGGGCCTCGGATATGAGTCCTGTATTGTTATTTTTCGTCACTACCTCCCCGGGCTGGGAGTGGGTAATTTACGCGCCTGCTGCCTTCCTTCGATGTGGTAGCCGTTTCTCAGGCTCCCTCTCCGGAATCGAACCCTGATTCCCCGATACCCGTTGCAACCATGGTAGTCCTAGATACTATCATCAAAACTTGATAGGGCAGACATTTGAAAGATCTGTCGTCGGTACGGGACCATACGATCTGCAAGTTATCTAGAGTTCAACCAGTATAACGATCTTGCGATCGCTTGGTTTTAGCCTAATAAAAGCACACGTTCCAAAAGGTCCGTGTTTATATTGCATGTATTAGCTCTAGAATTACCACAGTTATCCAAGTAACTGTTAACGATCTATGGAACCATAACTGATATAATGAGCCTTTTGCGGTTTCACTTTTAACTCGTGTGTACTTAGACCTACATGGCTTAATCTTTGACACAAGCTTATAACAACTGGCAGGATCAGACAGAATAATGTTTAAAAAAAATACGTATAAATTTTTATGATAATTTTCTTTAAAGAACTATATCTTTTTTACAATAAAATTTAGCTATCATACATAAAAAGTTTTGATAATAAAATTTTATTATATCTAATTTTATATGAAGAAAAAGAGTTAATTTCATGTACTCTATATGACAATGAGAACGTCTTTTATTTTGCTTTCATATATATTTATAAATTAAAAATCAAAAAAAAAATTTTTTTTAATGCATTAAAGTAAAAAGTTGTGTATCAATAAAATATATGTTTTATAGTTTTATAGGGGGCCTGGGGCGTAGGACATAAGGTAAAGTTCGTGACAGTCGCAGGTGCGTCCATGGTCGATCCTTGAGCTTCTACGTTTCAAGTCGACACACAGCCTCCTCGTGGCGTCCCCTAGATAGCGATCTGACAACCGTCAGTGAGTTAACTAATGTGTGCGGCGGGCTTCTCCATGGCCTTGAATGAATGGTTGTGCGTCGGGCTTGGAACCCACCACGTTAAAATACCCACCAATGAATCCTCAAAACAAGCCTCGGATAACGAACCCCTCTAATGTTGACGACTCCCGCAAACGCCCAAAGGACAACGATTTACGGATATGCACCTGGAATGTCCGAACCCTCTACAGGGAAGGTGCCTCTATCCAGCTGGTGGATTACCTCCAACAATATAGAGCTGACATAACCGCTATACAGGAAATGCGATGGACGGGATAGGGTTGCTCCAAAAGAGCATCCTGTGATATCTACTACAGCTGTCATGCGTCGAGACACGAATTTGGTGTTGGATTTGTGGTTGGGAAGATACTGCGTCATATAGTCTCGATGTTCACGGCCGTGAACGACCGCCTAGCCACTATCCGCATCAAGGCAAAATTCTTCAACCTCAGCCTAATTTGTGCCCATGCCCCGACGGATGAGAAGGATGAAACGATCAAAGATGACTTCTACGAGCACCTTGACAAAACTTATGAGCATTGCCCACGCCACGATGCCACGATTCGTGTTAGGCGACTGTAATGCCAAGTTGGGCAAGGAGAGTCTCTTTAGTCCGACGATCGGAAAATTCAGTCTCCACGACGAAGCCACCGATAAGACTGATCGACTTCGCCGCCACACGAAACATGACAGTTAGTAGCACCAGATTCCAACATAAAGATATTAATAAGGCCACTTGGCTGTCCCCTGATCAAAACACACGAAACCAGATTGATCACGTTGTGACGAAAAGCTACTAGACGTACGCACAATACGTGGTGCAAACATCGACTCAGACCACTACTTGGTTGCAGCCAAGGTCTGCACACTTATATGTGTAACAAATCGCGTACGGATAGGTACAAAGAGAAAGCTGGATGTCGAAAAGCTGCAATCACAACAGACAGCCAAAGTCTTTGCCAACCAACTTGCACTTCTCCTTTCGCAAAACACCCCTCAACTTGATGATATATGCGCGCAGTGGGCGCACATTTCCCGCTCTATGCGTACGGCTGCCGAAGAAGTGCTAGGCTACCACCGTCGACGGAGAAATATGTGGTACGACCAAGAGTGTCGCGATGCTACTGAAGCAAAAAACGCAGTCTACAGAGCCACCCTGCAGTCAGTTGTAACGCGAGCTGTTAAGGAGCGATACAGAAAGTTGAGAAGGGAGGAGAAACGTCTTTTCAGGCGCAAAAAAAGAGATGAAGAAAGACGCGAGTTCAATAATATCGAAATGTTGCGGGACAGGAAGGAGGTCCGAAAATTCTTTGAAAGAATAAGACGCCTGACTCTTGGTTTGAAGACCGGGGCCTCTTCCTGCAAGGATGAAGACGGAAATCTGGTGACAGATATCCAGGGCATAATGAGATTATGGAGGGAGCACTTTTCGCAGTTGCTTAATGGCGAAGACGGCAATAATCCCGCCACTGCGGAACCCACTCCGGAAACCCCAATCACGGACGGCGTTGAAGTACCGCCGCCTGACTATGAGGAGGTCTTAACAGCCATTGCTCGGCTGAAAAACAATAAGGCTGCAGGTGCAGATGGCCTGCCTGCTGAGTTGTTTAAGACCGGATGCGAAGAGCTCAAAAAACGCATCCATGAGCTTCTATGCAGAATATGGTCAGATGAAAGCATGCCAAGTGATTGGCCCAATCCATAAGATCTGCCCAATCCATAAGAAAGGTGATTCCACGATCTGCGCCAACTACCGAGGGATAAGCCTTCTTAATATTGCATATAAGGTTCTATCGAGCGTACTGTGCGAAAGACTGAAGCCCATCGTCAACAAACTGATTGGACCTTATCAGTGTGGTTTCAGGCCTGGTAAATCCACCATCGACCAGATATTCACACTACGCCAAATCCTGGAAAAGACCCGAGAAAAACAGATCGACACCCATCATCTATTTGTCGAATATAAAGCCGCCTTCGACAGCATGATTAGGGATCACTTGCACGCCGCAATGTCTGATTTTGGTATCCCTGCAAAGCTCATTCGTCTTTGCCAAATGACACTGACCAACACCACCAGTGCAGTGAAAATTTGGAAAGACCTCTCCGCACCATTTGATACCAAAAGAGGTTTCAGACAAGGTGACTCCCTATCGTGCGACTTCTTTAACCTTATGCTGGAGAAAATAATTCGAGCTGCGAACATCGACATCTCTGGCACTATCTTCTACAAGAGTGTCATGCTGCTAGCATACGCTGATGATATTGACATCATTGGCAAAAACGCTCGAGCAGTCAGTGCAGCATTCTCCAACCTGGAAAGGGAGTCTCGTCGTGTGGGTCTGGTGGTGAACGAGGACAAAACGAAATACCTTGTGTCAACAAACTAAGAGTCACGGCGTCTTGGACAAAATGTCACTGTTGACAACTACACTTTTGAAGTCGTCAAGGATTTCGTTTATCTAGGATCCAGCATAAACACCCACAATAATGTCAGCCTTGAGATCAAGCGGAGACTAACTCTTGCCAACAGGTGTTACTACGGGCTCAGTAGGCAATTGAGAAGTAGAGCCCTCTCTCGACCGACGAAAATAACGCTCTATAAGTCCCTCATCCTTGCCGTCCTAATGTATGGCGCAGAGACGTGGACATTGACCATCAATGATGAGAAGCTGTTAGGAGCGTTCGAGAGGAAGATACTCCGTAAGATCTACGGTCCAGTATGCGTGGACGACGTGTTCCGAATAAGATGGAACGATGACAGCTGTATGAGCTGTACGCCGACACTGACATAGTCAAGCGTATAAAACTCCAGCGGCTTCGCTGGCTGGGTCATGTTGAGCGAATGGAAGAAAGCGCTCCGGCTAGAAAGGTGTTTTATTCGAACCACGGTGGAGGAACACGCAGAAGGGGATGTCCTAATCTCCGTTGGAAAGACCAGGTGCAGGGCAACCTGACTGCACTTGGCCTTATCAACTGGCGCCAGCGCGCGCATAGCAGAAGTGACTGGCGAAGCTTTGTGGAGGCGGCCAAGACCGATCATCGGTTGTAGTGCCAGCTAAGTAAGTAAGTAAACTTTGGATGTACGCTGATGACGTGAAATTATTTTATGCATTTAATAATACCGACGACACTAAGTTACTACAAAATGACCTAAATCAACTGTACAGTTGGTGTAGCTTAAACTTAATTGAACTGCATTTAAATAAATGTAAACAAAATTTATTTTTCACGTAAAACTAGTTTATTATTTAACTATGAAATTGATAACTACAAACTTGAAATCGTTTCAACATTCGTGGATCTTGGAGTGACTTTGGATACCAAACTTTTTTCTTTTTAACAAGGCCTCTTGTGTGCTAGGTTTCATTACAAGATGGGCGAAAGAATCTGACGACCCATATGTTACCAAACTGTTATTTGATTCTTTAGTACGTCCAATATTAGAATATGCTTCAATAGGTTGGTGTCCATTGAATACTACATTTATATTTAAACTTTAACAGGCAAAATAAATAGCATTTATCTTTTAAGTAGGCTTAATATCAATATACCTACACATGCTACAAGCAACTATGATTTGATATGCTTGAAAACTTATAATTGTAACACCTTAAAACTTGAATCTTTAAATAATGCCTGTATAGATTTCAATAAAGTTTATCATTTAATAGATTTTCCCGATTCATTAAAATTAATTAAAGATAAAATTCTTTTAAAAATTATTAATTAACTCTCTCCACTATCCAGCCAGTTTGTGCTTAGTGGAGTTCTCTCCCCTCGCACTTTTGCTTTCGTTCGCGCTTCTGCGGTGGAGAAAACTCACACTGTGATATTGATGGTCGATGGTATCAATGTTGATGCAGAGGATAACACCATTTACTGCAGACCTAATAGAGCCGTTGACATCTACTTTATTCTTCTTTTAATGGCACAACAGCCCATTTAGGGACTAGGCTATGTCAAAAAGTTTCATACAAAGTCAAAAAGTTTCATATAAAGTCAAAATTCATTGATATATGAAACTATTTATGGTTTCATATAAAGTCAAAAAATTTCATATAAAGTCAAAAGTTTCATATAAATTCAAAAAGTTTCATATAAAGTCAAAAAGTTTCATATAAAGTCAAAATACATTGATATATGAAACTATAGATATATGAAACTATCTATAGTTTATTTAATATATTTTTATATTACTTGATAAATAATGAAACGATTTTTAATTGAATCATCAAGCGAAGGACAAGCTTCAGCGGATCGCAGTATGGCAGCTGTTCTACCACTTACAATACCTTGCCCGTTACCAAAGTCGTTTACAATTGATTCTAGACATTGTCATTGTATTAAATAATGTTTTAATATGTAACTAGCGCGTCATCCAGGTGATATTTAATCCTCCCGCATTTGCCATGTTACAAATAACATTGGCATCACATCCATTGTCGTTTATTATATAAAATAATGAATTTTAAATGGTTTAGAAGCCATACAATGCAATTTGCCCCATTTTTATCATTGCAGTCCAGCACGGATACGACCTTAGAGGCGTTCAGGCATAATCCAACGGACGTAGCGTCCAACCACTGTTCGCTCGAACAAGTCTAAACCCAGCTCCCGTTCCCTTGCATGGGTGAACAATCCAACGCTTGGTGAATTTTGCTTCACAATGATAGGAAGAGCCGACATCGAAAGATCAAAAAGCGACGTCGCTATGAACGCTTGGACGCCACAAATCAGTTATCCCTGTGGTAACTTTTCTGACACCTCTTGTTAAAAACTCATTAAACCAAAAGGATCGATAGGCCGAGCTTTTGCTATCTCTGTGTGTACTGAACACCGAGATCAAGTCAGCATTTGCCCTTTTGATCCATGTGTGGTTTCTGTCCACACTGTGCTGGCCTTGGGACACCTCCGTTATTATTTGAGAGATGTTCCGCCCCAGACAAACTCCCAACCTGGCAATGTCCTTGAATTGCATCAAACCTGAGTGTTGGAATTCTACCAAATTTAAATTATAACAATAACATCCGAAAATGTTATCATTTCAAAATTTGTTTACAATAATATATAAAACTCTTCGTACTTTGATCAAGAAGCTTGCATCAAAACCCAATACCATAAGATATATAAATATATCCGTATAATGGCTAAGCAATGATACACGTTCCATTTAATCAAGTAAGTACTTGATTATGCTATACCACTTATGCTATACCTCTTATGTCTCCCTACACTGCCAGATTAGAGTCAAGCTCAACAGGGTCTTCTTTTCCCGCTAATTATTCCAAGCCCGTTCCCTTGGCTGTGGTTTCGCTAGATAGTAGATAGGGACAGTAGGAATCTCGTTAATCCATTCATGCGCGTCACTAATTAGATGACGAAGCATTTGGCTGCCTTAAGAGAGTCATAGTTACTCCCGCCGTTTACCCGCGCTTACTTGAATTTCTTCACTTTGACATTCAGAGCACTGGGCAGAAATCACGTTAGGGCCATCACAATGCTTTGTTTTAATTAGACAGTCGGATTACCCAAGTCCGTGCCAGTTCTGGATCGATTGTTAATTGATAATCGTTATAATTTAAAAATAATATATCTTACGATAATTCATTAAAAATTTTAGCAAGAAAGTTCCACAATTGGATACGTAACTACTATCCGGGGAACAAGAACCGAAATTCTCTGTTTACCCAGAACGAGTACATAAACTTTATAAGACAGAAAAGAAAACTCTTCCGATATCTCTCGACGGCTTCTTTATGGTCGTTCCTGTTGCCAGGATGAGCATAAGGCCCATATTTAATAACAAACGGATACTCAACAGGTTACGGAATTGGAACCTTATTCCCTTTCGTTCAAAAATAATTCAAGTGTTTAATTAAAATAAAAAAATAAAAAACAAAATTAATTAATTTTTTTCTATATATTCATTCATTTCATTATAACTTGAAAATTTTCGGCTTTCGCCTTGAACTTAGGACCGACTAACTCGTGATCAACCACTGTTCACACGAAACCCTTCTCCACTTCAGTCCTCCAAGGTCTCATCCGATTATTTGCTACGCCAAACACTTCTAAGCACACCATTGTACCCTCCTACTCACTTAAGTTTCAAAATTTAAATATATATATACATACATATATAAATCATTTACTTTAGCGGTAATGTATAGGTATGCAACTTAAGAGCCATCCATTTTAAGGGCTAGTTGCTTCGGCAGGTGAGTTGTTACACACTCCTTAGCGGATTACGACTTCCATGTCCACCGTCCTGCTGTTTTAAGCAACCAACGCCTTTCATGGTATCTGCATGAGTTGTTAATTTGGGCACCGTAACATTACGTTTGGTTCATCCCAGAGCGCCTGTTCTGCTTACCAAAAGTAGCCCACTGGGCACATTATTATCATATCCTCAACCTTCATATCAAGAAAGGTGATGTTCTTACCCATTTAAAGTTTGAGAATAGGTTAAGATCGTTTCCACCCTAAGGCCTCTAATCATTCGCTTTACCAGATAAGAATATTTTATATAATGCACCAGCTATCCTGAGGGAAACTTCGGAGGGAACCAGCTACTAGATGATTCGATTGGTCTTTCGCCCCTATACTCAATTCTGACAATCGATTTGCACGTCAGAACTGTTTCGGTCTTCCATCAGGGTTTCCCCTGACTTCAACCTGATCAAGTATAGTTCACCATCTTTCATATTTGAGCATTTGCTCAAGGTACGCTCTAGTTAGTGGTATAAATAATATAAATATTATTATACATAACTATATAGAACGCCCCGGGATTAAATTAATAAATGCTATAATAAAATAGATTTCAAAATTAATCCCATTTAAATTAACAGTTAAGTTAATAACACCATTAGGTTTTAAATAAATCCCAATGACTTGCACATATGTTAGACTCCTTGGTCCGTGTTTCAAGACGGGTCTCGAAGGTATCCTGAATCTTTCGCATTGTTAATCATATAAATGCATATAATAATTAGAAAAATCATAAGATTATTATATAATATTATAAAATTCAAATAATAAATTTAAGCATTATATATAATAAATCTATCAACACTTTATCAAATCATCTACATTTATTTTATGATAATATGCTCACAAAAAGCAAATCAATTTAAATAACATAATAATAGATTACAATGTTTTTATATGAAAAGAATGCACACTATTACCCATAATATAAATATTATAAAATATATATATAATAGGATATAATTATGAATTTTTCATAATGGATATTCAGGTTCATCGGGCTTAACCTCTAAGCAGTTTCACGTACTATTTAACTCTCTATTCAGAGTTCTTTTCAACTTTCCCTCACGGTACTTGTTTACTATCGGTCTCATGGTTATATTTAGTTTTAGATGGAGTTTACCACCCACTTAGTGCTGCACTATCAAGTAACACGACTCTTTGGAAATATCTTCTAATAATCATTAACGTTATACGGGCCTGGCACCCTCTATGGGTAAATGGCCTCATTTAAGAAGGACTTAAATCGTTAATTTCTCATACTAGATTTAAGATATTCCATACACTGCATCTCACATTTGCTACTAAAAAATAAACTTTTTACAATATTTTTGATGTTCATGTGTCCTGCAGTTCACACGATGACGCACAGTTTGCTGCGTTCTTCATCGACCCATGAGCCGAGTGATCCACCGCTTAGAGTGATAATTTCTTTATATATTTATTCATATCAATGTTATATATATTGAAAAAAAAAAAAAATTCACCAATTTCTGGCATATATCAATTCAATAATATAATTTTTTTTTTTTTTTAATACCAAAAAACTTTTTAGTTGCGAATGTCTATATTAATTTATAATAAATATATATTTTATTATATTAAAAATATAATGAAATTAATTATTTAAAATAAACAATATTTAACTTATATATTTCATATAAAAATACAACGGTATCGTTTTTCAAGTTTGACAATGTATGCATTCGTGTAAATTTATATTTTTATACACAAAACACAGTATCATTGGTGAAATACAAAATAATAACAATAATAATAACGATGACAATTAAAATATCATCATTTATTATTATTTATTTAGTATATTAAGTATTATCAAATGTATGCACAGAATATAATAATAAAATTATATTCATTAACAATAGCATTTGTGAGTAGAAAATAAGATATACTTATTTCTAAATTAAATTTTTCTTCTTGCAATATACAAAAGAAACAAATTACGGATAGAAACATACATTAATGATCCTTCCGCAGGTTCACCTACGGAAACCTTGTTACGACTTTTACTTCCTCTAAATAATCAAGTTCGGTCAACTTTTGCGAAACAACCGTGACACACAAGGCGTCACAGTGATCAGGTCCGGAGACCTCACTAAATAATTCAATCGGTAGTAGCGACGGGCGGTATGTACAAAGGGCAGGGACGTAATCAATGCGAGATAATGACTCACACTTACTGGGAATTCCAAGTTCATGTGAACAGTTGCAGTTCACAATCCTAAGCATGAAAGTGGTTCAGCGGTTTACCCGGACCTCTCGGTCTAGTAAATACACGTTGATACTTTCATTGTAGCGCGCGTGCAGCCCAGGACATCTAAGGGCATCACAGATCTGTTATTGCTCAATCTCATTATTGCTAGACGCAATTTGTCCATTTAAGAAGCTAGTGTCCTTATATTGGGACAAATCAACAGGTACGGCTCCACTTATATACCCACATTCAAACACTTACACATTTTACTGCATTCATGAATAAATATATATAAGCTTCAACACCATAATCCTGAAAGCATCTATTTAATATATTTGAGTCTCGTTCGTTATCGGAATTAACAAGAAATCACGCCACGAACTAAGAACGGCCATGCACCACCATCCATAGATTCGAGAAAGAGCTATCAATCTGTCTAACACACTTATGTTCGGACCTCGTAAGTTTTCACGTGTTGAGTCAAATTAAGCAGCAGGCTCCACTCCTGGTGGTGCCCTTCCGTCAATTCCTTTAAGTTTCAGCTTTGCAACCATACTTCCCCCGGAGCCCAAAAGCGGGGGGAAGTGCGTTGGACTGTTGCGCAGAGTGTCCGGGGTTCGAATCTCGGCACAGGCAAAATCAAAAAGTAGAAAATATAATTTTTCTACACGGCACCACCTCTTGGCAGGCAATGGCAAACCTACAAGAGTAAAAATTGCTATGAAAAGCTTTTCACTTCGCCGTTCGGATTCGGCATTAAACTGTAGGTCCCTTCCATTCTTGTACAAATATAACACGCACAACATGAGTGGATGCGAAAAGCTCGGCCTAGGCCCTCCATGGGTTGTTGTGCCATTAAAAGTAAAGTAAGGAGCCTGCTTTAAGCACTCTAATTTGTTCAAAGTAATTGATTCGGCCCACAACAACACTCGATGAAGAGCATTGAAGTAGGTTTAAATAGGAGGAATATATAAATAATACAACTATTAATTACATATAAGAACTCCACCGATAATACGCTTAACATACATAAAGTAATGTACATACTACAATTGTAGTTGTACTACCCGTATGAAGCACGTTATTGGAGCTGGAATTACCGCGGCTGCTGGCACCAGACTTGCCCTCCAATAGGTCCTTGCCAAAGGATTTATAGTGTACTCATTCCAATTACAGGGCCTCGGATATGAGTCCTGTATTGCCCTCCCCGGGCTGGGAGTGGGTAATTTACGCGCCTGCTGCCTTCCTTCGATGTGGTAGCCGTTTCTCAGGCTCCCTCTCCGGAATCGAACCCTGATTCCCCGATACCCGTTGCAACCATGGTAGTCCTAGATACTATCATCAAAACTTGATAGGGCAGACATTTGAAAGATCTGTCGTCGGTACAGGACCATACGATCTGCAAGTTATCTAGAGTTCAACCAGTATAACGATCTTGCGATCGCTTGGTTTTAGCCTAATAAAAGCACACGTTCCAAAAGGTCCGTGTTTATATTGCATGTATTAGCTCTAGAATTACCACAGTTATCCAAGTAACTGTTAACGATCTATGGAACCATAACTGATATAATGAGCCTTTTGCGGTTTCACTTTTAACTCGTGTGTACTTAGACCTACATGGCTTAATCTTTGACACAAGCTTATAACAACTGGCAGGATCAGACAGAATAATGTTTAAAAAAAATACGTATAAATTTTTATGATAATTTTCTTTAAAGAACTATATCTTTTTTACAATAAAATTTAGCTATCATACATAAAAAGTTTTGATAATAAAATTTTATTATATCTAATTTTATATGAAGAAAAAGAGTTAATTTCATGTACTCTATATGACAATGAGAACGTCTTTTATTTTGCTTTCATATATATTTATAAATTAAAAATCAAAAAAAAAATTTTTTTTAATGCATTAAAGTAAAAAGTTGTGTATCAATAAAATATATGTTTTATAGTTTTATAGGGGGCCTGGGGCGTAGGACATAAGGTAAAGTTCGTGACAGTCGCAGGTGCGTCCATGGTCGATCCTTGAGCTTCTACGTTTCAAGTCGACACACAGCCTCCTCGTGGCGTCCCCTAGATAGCGATCTGACAACCGTCAGTGAGTTAACTAATGTGTGCGGCGGGCTTCTCCATGGCCTTGAATGAATGGTTGTGCGTCGGGCTTGGAACCCACCACGTTAAAATACCCACCAATGAATCCTCAAAACAAGCCTCGGATAACGAACCCCTCTAATGTTGACGACTCCCGCAAACGCCCAAAGGACAACGATTTACGGATATGCACCTGGAATGTCCGAACCCTCTACAGGGAAGGTGCCTCTATCCAGCTGGTGGATTACCTCCAACAATATAGAGCTGACATAACCGCTATACAGGAAATGCGATGGACGGGATAGGGTTGCTCCAAAAGAGCATCCTGTGATATCTACTACAGCTGTCATGCGTCGAGACACGAATTTGGTGTTGGATTTGTGGTTGGGAAGATACTGCGTCATATAGTCTCGATGTTCACGGCCGTGAACGACCGCCTAGCCACTATCCGCATCAAGGCAAAATTCTTCAACCTCAGCCTAATTTGTGCCCATGCCCCGACGGATGAGAAGGATGAAACGATCAAAGATGACTTCTACGAGCACCTTGACAAAACTTATGAGCATTGCCCACGCCACGATGCCACGATTCGTGTTAGGCGACTGTAATGCCAAGTTGGGCAAGGAGAGTCTCTTTAGTCCGACGATCGGAAAATTCAGTCTCCACGACGAAGCCACCGATAAGACTGATCGACTTCGCCGCCACACGAAACATGACAGTTAGTAGCACCAGATTCCAACATAAAGATATTAATAAGGCCACTTGGCTGTCCCCTGATCAAAACACACGAAACCAGATTGATCACGTTGTGACGAAAAGCTACTAGACGTACGCACAATACGTGGTGCAAACATCGACTCAGACCACTACTTGGTTGCAGCCAAGATCTGCACACTTATATGTGTAACAAATCGCGTACGGATAGGTACAAAGAGAAAGCTGGATGTCGAAAAGCTGCAATCACAACAGACAGCCAAAGTCTTTGCCAACCAACTTGCACTTCTCCTTTCGCAAAACACCCCTCAACTTGATGATATATGCGCGCAGTGGGCGCACATTTCCCGCTCTATGCGTACGGCTGCCGAAGAAGTGCTAGGCTACCACCGTCGACGGAGAAATATGTGGTACGACCAAGAGTGTCGCGATGCTACTGAAGCAAAAAACGCAGTCTACAGAGCCACCCTGCAGTCAGTTGTAACGCGAGCTGTTAAGGAGCGATACAGAAAGTTGAGAAGGGAGGAGAAACGTCTTTTCAGGCGCAAAAAAAGAGATGAAGAAAGACGCGAGTTCAATAATATCGAAATGTTGCGGGACAGGAAGGAGGTCCGAAAATTCTTTGAAAGAATAAGACGCCTGACTCTTGGTTTGAAGACCGGGGCCTCTTCCTGCAAGGATGAAGACGGAAATCTGGTGACAGATATCCAGGGCATAATGAGATTATGGAGGGAGCACTTTTCGCAGTTGCTTAATGGCGAAGACGGCAATAATCCCGCCACTGCGGAACCCACTCCGGAAACCCCAATCACGGACGGCGTTGAAGTACCGCCGCCTGACTATGAGGAGGTCTTAACAGCCATTGCTCGGCTGAAAAACAATAAGGCTGCAGGTGCAGATGGCCTGCCTGCTGAGTTGTTTAAGACCGGATGCGAAGAGCTCAAAAAACGCATCCATGAGCTTCTATGCAGAATATGGTCAGATGAAAGCATGCCAAGTGATTGGCCCAATCCATAAGATCTGCCCAATCCATAAGAAAGGTGATTCCACGATCTGCGCCAACTACCGAGGGATAAGCCTTCTTAATATTGCATATAAGGTTCTATCGAGCGTACTGTGCGAAAGACTGAAGCCCATCGTCAACAAACTGATTGGACCTTATCAGTGTGGTTTCAGGCCTGGTAAATCCACCATCGACCAGATATTCACACTACGCCAAATCCTGGAAAAGACCCGAGAAAAACAGATCGACACCCATCATCTATTTGTCGAATATAAAGCCGCCTTCGACAGCATGATTAGGGATCACTTGCACGCCGCAATGTCTGATTTTGGTATCCCTGCAAAGCTCATTCGTCTTTGCCAAATGACACTGACCAACACCACCAGTGCAGTGAAAATTTGGAAAGACCTCTCCGCACCATTTGATACCAAAAGAGGTTTCAGACAAGGTGACTCCCTATCGTGCGACTTCTTTAACCTTATGCTGGAGAAAATAATTCGAGCTGCGAACATCGACATCTCTGGCACTATCTTCTACAAGAGTGTCATGCTGCTAGCATACGCTGATGATATTGACATCATTGGCAAAAACGCTCGAGCAGTCAGTGCAGCATTCTCCAACCTGGAAAGGGAGTCTCGTCGTGTGGGTCTGGTGGTGAACGAGGACAAAACGAAATACCTTGTGTCAACAAACAAAGAGTCACGGCGTCTTGGACAAAATGTCACTGTTGACAACTACACTTTTGAAGTCGTCAAGGATTTCGTTTATCTAGGATCCAGCATAAACACCCACAATAATGTCAGCCTTGAGATCAAGCGGAGACTAACTCTTGCCAACAGGTGTTACTACGGGCTCAGTAGGCAATTGAGAAGTAGAGCCCTCTCTCGACCGACGAAAATAACGCTCTATAAGTCCCTCATCCTTGCCGTCCTAATGTATGGCGCAGAGACGTGGACATTGACCATCAATGATGAGAAGCTGTTAGGAGCGTTCGAGAGGAAGATACTCCGTAAGATCTACGGTCCAGTATGCGTGGACGACGTGTTCCGAATAAGATGGAACGATGACAGCTGTATGAGCTGTACGCCGACACTGACATAGTCAAGCGTATAAAACTCCAGCGGCTTCGCTGGCTGGGTCATGTTGAGCGAATGGAAGAAAGCGCTCCGGCTAGAAAGGTGTTTTATTCGAACCACGGTGGAGGAACACGCAGAAGGGGATGTCCTAATCTCCGTTGGAAAGACCAGGTGCAGGGCAACCTGACTGCACTTGGCCTTATCAACTGGCGCCAGCGCGCGCATAGCAGAAGTGACTGGCGAAGCTTTGTGGAGGCGGCCAAGACCGATCATCGGTTGTAGTGCCAGCTAAGTAAGTAAGTAAACTTTGGATGTACGCTGATGACGTGAAATTATTTTATGCATTTAATAATACCGACGACACTAAGTTACTACAAAATGACCTAAATCAACTGTACAGTTGGTGTAGCTTAAACTTAATTGAACTGCATTTAAATAAATGTAAACAAAATTTATTTTTCACGTAAAACTAGTTTATTATTTAACTATGAAATTGATAACTACAAACTTGAAATCGTTTCAACATTCGTGGATCTTGGAGTGACTTTGGATACCAAACTTTTTTCTTTTTAACAAGGCCTCTTGTGTGCTAGGTTTCATTACAAGATGGGCGAAAGAATCTGTTACCCATATGTTACCAAACTGTTATTTGATTCTTTAGTACGTCCAATATTAGAATATGCTTCAATAGGTTGGTGTCCATTGAATACTACATTTATATTTAAACTTTAACAGGCAAAATAAATAGCATTTATCTTTTAAGTAGGCTTAATATCAATATACCTACACATGCTACAAGCAACTATGATTTGATATGCTTGAAAACTTATAATTGTAACACCTTAAAACTTGAATCTTTAAATAATGCCTGTATAGATTTCAATAAAGTTTATCATTTAATAGATTTTCCCGATTCATTAAAATTAATTAAAGATAAAATTCTTTTAAAAATTATTAATTAACTCTCTCCACTATCCAGCCAGTTTGTGCTTAGTGGAGTTCTCTCCCCTCGCACTTTTGCTTTCGTTCGCGCTTCTGCGGTGGAGAAAACTCACACTGTGATATTGATGGTCGATGGTATCAATGTTGATGCAGAGGATAACACCATTTACTGCAGACCTAATAGAGCCGTTGACATCTACTTTATTCTTCTTTTAATGGCACAACAGCCCATTTAGGGACTAGGCTATGTCAAAAAGTTTCATACAAAGTCAAAAAGTTTCATATAAAGTCAAAATTCATTGATATATGAAACTATTTATGGTTTCATATAAAGTCAAAAAATTTCATATAAAGTCAAAAGTTTCATATAAATTCAAAAAGTTTCATATAAAGTCAAAAAGTTTCATATAAAGTCAAAATACATTGATATATGAAACTATAGATATATGAAACTATCTATAGTTTATTTAATATATTTTTATATTACTTGATAAATAATGAAACGATTTTTAATTGAATCATCAAGCGAAGGACAAGCTTCAGCGGATCGCAGTATGGCAGCTGTTCTACCACTTACAATACCTTGCCCGTTACCAAAGTCGTTTACAATTGATTCTAGACATTGTCATTGTATTAAATAATGTTTTAATATGTAACTAGCGCGTCATCCAGGTGATATTTAATCCTCCCGCATTTGCCATGTTACAAATAACATTGGCATCACATCCATTGTCGTTTATTATATAAAATAATGAATTTTAAATGGTTTAGAAGCCATACAATGCAATTTGCCCCATTTTTATCATTGCAGTCCAGCACGGATACGACCTTAGAGGCGTTCAGGCATAATCCAACGGACGTAGCGTCCAACCACTGTTCGCTCGAACAAGTCTAAACCCAGCTCCCGTTCCCTTGCATGGGTGAACAATCCAACGCTTGGTGAATTTTGCTTCACAATGATAGGAAGAGCCGACATCGAAAGATCAAAAAGCGACGTCGCTATGAACGCTTGGACGCCACAAATCAGTTATCCCTGTGGTAACTTTTCTGACACCTCTTGTTAAAAACTCATTAAACCAAAAGGATCGATAGGCCGAGCTTTTGCTATCTCTGTGTGTACTGAACACCGAGATCAAGTCAGCATTTGCCCTTTTGATCCATGTGTGGTTTCTGTCCACACTGTGCTGGCCTTGGGACACCTCCGTTATTATTTGAGAGATGTTCCGCCCCAGACAAACTCCCAACCTGGCAATGTCCTTGAATTGCATCAAACCTGAGTGTTGGAATTCTACCAAATTTAAATTATAACAATAACATCCGAAAATGTTATCATTTCAAAATTTGTTTACAATAATATATAAAACTCTTCGTACTTTGATCAAGAAGCTTGCATCAAAACCCAATACCATAAGATATATAAATATATCCGTATAATGGCTAAGCAATGATACACGTTCCATTTAATCAAGTAAGTACTTGATTATGCTATACCACTTATGCTATACCTCTTATGTCTCCCTACACTGCCAGATTAGAGTCAAGCTCAACAGGGTCTTCTTTTCCCGCTAATTATTCCAAGCCCGTTCCCTTGGCTGTGGTTTCGCTAGATAGTAGATAGGGACAGTAGGAATCTCGTTAATCCATTCATGCGCGTCACTAATTAGATGACGAAGCATTTGGCTGCCTTAAGAGAGTCATAGTTACTCCCGCCGTTTACCCGCGCTTACTTGAATTTCTTCACTTTGACATTCAGAGCACTGGGCAGAAATCACGTTAGGGCCATCACAATGCTTTGTTTTAATTAGACAGTCGGATTACCCAAGTCCGTGCCAGTTCTGGATCGATTGTTAATTGATAATCGTTATAATTTAAAAATAATATATCTTACGATAATTCATTAAAAATTTTAGCAAGAAAGTTCCACAATTGGATACGTAACTACTATCCGGGGAACAAGAACCGAAATTCTCTGTTTACCCAGAACGAGTACATAAACTTTATAAGACAGAAAAGAAAACTCTTCCGATATCTCTCGACGGCTTCTTTATGGTCGTTCCTGTTGCCAGGATGAGCATAAGGCCCATATTTAATAACAAACGGATACTCAACAGGTTACGGAATTGGAACCTTATTCCCTTTCGTTCAAAAATAATTCAAGTGTTTAATTAAAATAAAAAAATAAAAAACAAAATTAATTAATTTTTTTCTATATATTCATTCATTTCATTATAACTTGAAAATTTTCGGCTTTCGCCTTGAACTTAGGACCGACTAACTCGTGATCAACCACTGTTCACACGAAACCCTTCTCCACTTCAGTCCTCCAAGGTCTCATCCGATTATTTGCTACGCCAAACACTTCTAAGCACACCA
This sequence comes from Palloptera scutellata, assembly GCA_958295655.1. Lineage (NCBI taxonomy): Eukaryota > Metazoa > Arthropoda > Insecta > Diptera > Pallopteridae > Palloptera > Palloptera scutellata. Next base: position 15,246,743 of record OY282453.1, read on the forward strand.
TTGTACCCTCCTACTCACTTAAGTTTCAAAATTTAAATATATATATACATACATATATAAATCATTTACTTTAGCGGTAATGTATAGGTATGCAACTTAAGAGCCATCCATTTTAAGGGCTAGTTGCTTCGGCAGGTGAGTTGTTACACACTCCTTAGCGGATTACGACTTCCATGTCCACCGTCCTGCTGTTTTAAGCAACCAACGCCTTTCATGGTATCTGCATGAGTTGTTAATTTGGGCACCGTAACATTACGTTTGGTTCATCCCAGAGCGCCTGTTCTGCTTACCAAAAGTAGCCCACTGGGCACATTATTATCATATCCTCAACCTTCATATCAAGAAAGGTGATGTTCTTACCCATTTAAAGTTTGAGAATAGGTTAAGATCGTTTCCACCCTAAGGCCTCTAATCATTCGCTTTACCAGATAAGAATATTTTATATAATGCACCAGCTATCCTGAGGGAAACTTCGGAGGGAACCAGCTACTAGATGATTCGATTGGTCTTTCGCCCCTATACTCAATTCTGACAATCGATTTGCACGTCAGAACTGTTTCGGTCTTCCATCAGGGTTTCCCCTGACTTCAACCTGATCAAGTATAGTTCACCATCTTTCATATTTGAGCATTTGCTCAAGGTACGCTCTAGTTAGTGGTATAAATAATATAAATATTATTATACATAACTATATAGAACGCCCCGGGATTAAATTAATAAATGCTATAATAAAATATATTTCAAAATTAATCCCATTTAAATTAACAGTTAAGTTAATAACACCATTAGGTTTTAAATAAATCCCAATGACTTGCACATATGTTAGACTCCTTGGTCCGTGTTTCAAGACGGGTCTCGAAGGTATCCTGAATCTTTCGCATTGTTAATCATATAAATGCATATAATAATTAGAAAAATCATAAGATTATTATATAATATTATAAAATTCAAATAATAAATTTAAGCATTATATATAATAAATCTATCAACACTTTATCAAATCATCTACATTTATTTTATGATAATATGCTCACAAAAAGCAAATCAATTTAAATAACATAATAATAGATTACAATGTTTTTATATGAAAAGAATGCACACTATTACCCATAATATAAATATTATAAAATATATATATAATAGGATATAATTATGAATTTTTCATAATGGATATTCAGGTTCATCGGGCTTAACCTCTAAGCAGTTTCACGTACTATTTAACTCTCTATTCAGAGTTCTTTTCAACTTTCCCTCACGGTACTTGTTTACTATCGGTCTCATGGTTATATTTAGTTTTAGATGGAGTTTACCACCCACTTAGTGCTGCACTATCAAGTAACACGACTCTTTGGAAATATCTTCTAATAATCATTAACGTTATACGGGCCTGGCACCCTCTATGGGTAAATGACCTCATTTAAGAAGGACTTAAATCGTTAATTTCTCATACTAGATTTAAGATATTCCATACACTGCATCTCACATTTGCTACTAAAAAATAAACTTTTTACAATATTTTTGATGTTCATGTGTCCTGCAGTTCACACGATGACGCACAGTTTGCTGCGTTCTTCATCGACCCATGAGCCGAGTGATCCACCGCTTAGAGTGATAATTTCTTTATATATTTATTCATATCAATGTTATATATATTGAAAAAAAAAAAATTCACCAATTTCTGGCATATATCAATTCAATAATATAATTTTTTTTTTTTTTTAAAACCAAAAAACTTTTTAGTTGCGAATGTCTATATTAATTTATAATAAATATATATTTTATTATATTAAAAATATAATGAAATTAATTATTTAAAATAAACAATATTTAACTTATATATTTCATATAAAAATACAACGGTATCGTTTTTCAAGTTTGACAATGTATGCATTCGTGTAAATTTATATTTTTATACACAAAACACAGTATCATTGGTGAAATACAAAATAATAACAATAATAATAACGATGACAATTAAAATATCATCATTTATTATTATTTATTTAGTATATTAAGTATTATCAAATGTATGCACAGAATATAATAATAAAATTATATTCATTAACAATAGCATTTGTGAGTAGAAAATAAGATATACTTATTTCTAAATTAAATTTTTCTTCTTGCAATATACAAAAGAAACAAATTACGGATAGAAACATACATTAATGATCCTTCCGCAGGTTCACCTACGGAAACCTTGTTACGACTTTTACTTCCTCTAAATAATCAAGTTCGGTCAACTTTTGCGAAACAACCGTGACACACAAGGCGTCACAGTGATCAGGTCCGGAGACCTCACTAAATAATTCAATCGGTAGTAGCGACGGGCGGTATGTACAAAGGGCAGGGACGTAATCAATGCGAGATAATGACTCACACTTACTGGGAATTCCAAGTTCATGTGAACAGTTGCAGTTCACAATCCTAAGCATGAAAGTGGTTCAGCGGTTTACCCGGACCTCTCGGTCTAGTAAATACACGTTGATACTTTCATTGTAGCGCGCGTGCAGCCCAGGACATCTAAGGGCATCACAGATCTGTTATTGCTCAATCTCATTATTGCTAGACGCAATTTGTCCATTTAAGAAGCTAGTGTCCTTATATTGGGACAAATCAACAGGTACGGCTCCACTTATATACCCACATTCAAACACTTACACATTTTACTGCATTCATGAATAAATATATATAAGCTTCAACACCATAATCCTGAAAGCATCTATTTAATATATTTGAGTCTCGTTCGTTATCGGAATTAACAAGAAATCACGCCACGAACTAAGAACGGCCATGCACCACCATCCATAGATTCGAGAAAGAGCTATCAATCTGTCTAACACACTTATGTTCGGACCTCGTAAGTTTTCACGTGTTGAGTCAAATTAAGCAGCAGGCTCCACTCCTGGTGGTGCCCTTCCGTCAATTCCTTTAAGTTTCAGCTTTGCAACCATACTTCCCCCGGAGCCCAAAAGCTTTGGTTTCCCGGAAAGCGACTGAGAGAGCCATAGTAGTAGCTACACCCAATTGCTAGCTGACATCGTTTATGGTTAGAACTACGGCGGTATCTGATCGCCTTCGAACCTCTTACTTTCGTTCTTGATTAATGAAAACATCTTTGGCAAATGCTTTCGCTTAAGTTAGTCTTACGACGGTCCAAGAATTTCACCTCTCGCGTCGTAATACTAATGCCCCCAAACTGCTTCTATTAATCATTACCTCTTGATCTAAAAACCAATGAAAGTAAAACCGAGGTCTTATTTAATTATTCCATTCAGGCATTTGGAGCCTGCTTTAAGTGGTCGCTGTGGCGTAGTGGTAGTGCGTTGGACTGCTGCGCAGAGTGTCCGGGGTTCGAATCTCGGCACAGGCAAAATCAAAAAGTAGAAAAAATAATTTTTCTACACGGCACCACCTCTTGGCAGGCAATGGCAAACCTACAAGAGTAAAAATTTCTATGAAAAGCTTTTCACTTCGCCGTTCGGATTCGGCATTAAACTGTAGGTCCCTTCCATTCTTGTACAAATATAACACGCACAACATGAGTGGATGCGAAAAGCTCGGCCTAGGCCCTCCATGGGTTGTTGTGCCATTAAAAGTAAAGTAAGGAGCCTGCTTTAAGCACTCTAATTTGTTCAAAGTAATTGATTCGGCCCACAACAACACTCGATGAAGAGCATTGAAGTAGGTTTAAATAGGAGGAATATATAAATAATACAAATATTAATTACATACAAGAACTCCACCGATAATACGCTTAACATACATAAAGTAATGTACATACTACAATTGTAGTTGTACTACCCGTATGAAGCACGTTATTGGAGCTGGAATTACCGCGGCTGCTGGCACCAGACTTGCCCTTCAATAGGTCCTTGCTAAAGGATTTATAGTGTACTCATTCCAATTACAGGGCCTCGGATATGAGTCCTGTATTGCCCTCCCCGGGCTGGGAGTGGGTAATTTACGCGCCTGCTGCCTTCCTTCGATGTGGTAGCCGTTTCTCAGGCTCCCTCTCCGGAATCGAACCCTGATTCCCCGATACCCGTTGCAACCATGGTAGTCCTAGATACTATCATCAAAACTTGATAGGGCAGACATTTGAAAGATCTGTCGTCGGTACGGTTTTAGCCTAATAAAAGCACACGTTCCAAAAGGTCCGTGTTTATATTGCATGTATTAGCTCTAGAATTACCACAGTTATCCAAGTAACTGTTAACGATCTATGGAACCATAACTGATATAATGAGCCTTTTGCGGTTTCACTTTTAACTCGTGTGTACTTAGCCTACATGGCTTTGACACAAGCTTATAACAACTGGCAGGATCAGACAGAATAATGTTTAAAAAAAATACGTATAAATTTTTATGATAATTTTCTTTAAAGAACTATATCTTTTTTACAATAAAATTTAGCTATCATACATAAAAAGTTTTGATAATAAAATTTTATTATATCTAATTTTATATGAAAAAAAAGAGTTAATTTCATGTACTCTATATGACAATGAGAACGTCTTTTATTTTGCTTTCTATATTTATAAATTAAAAAACAAAAAAAAAATTTTTTTTAATGCATTAAAGTAAAAAGTTGTGTATCAATAAAATATATGTTTTATAGTTTTATAGGGGGCCTGGGGCGTAGGACATAAGGTAAAGTTCGTGACAGTCGCAGGTGCGTCCATGGTCGATCCTTGAGCTTCTACGTTTCAAGTCGACACACAGCCTCCTCGTGGCGTCCCCTAGATAGCGATCTGACAACCGTCAGTGAGTTAACTAATGTGTGCGGCGGGCTTCTCCATAGCCTTGAATGAATAGTTGTGCGTCGGGCTTGGAACCCACCACGTTAAAATACCCACCAATGAATCCTCAAAACAAGCCTCGGATAACGAACCCCTCTAATGTTGACGACTCCCGCAAACGCCCAAAGGACAACGATTTACGGATATGCACCTGGAATGTCCGAACCCTCTACAGGGAAGGTGCCTCTATCCAGCTGGTGGATGTCCTCCAACAATATAGAGCTGACATCACCGCTATAGAGGAAATGCGATGGACGGGACAGGGTTGCTCCAAAAGAGCTTCCTGTGATATCTACTACAGCTGTCATGCGTCGAGACACGAATTTGGTGTTGGATTTGTGGTTGGGAAGATACTGCGTCATCTAGTCTCGAGGTTCACGGCCGTGAACGAGCGCCTAGCCACTATCCGCATCAAGGCAAAATTCTTCAACATCAGCCTAATTTGTGTCCATGCCCCGACGGATGAGCAGGATGAAACGATCAAAGATGACTTCTACGAGCTCCTTGACAAACCTTATGAGCATTGCCCACGCCATGATGTCAAAATCTCTTTAGGCGACTTTAATGCCAAGTTGGGCAAGGAGAGTCTCTTTAGTCCGACGATCGGAAAATTCAGTCTCCACGACAAAGCCACCGATAACGGTATGAGACTGATCGACTTCGCAGCCGCACGAAAAATGACAGTTAATAGCACAAGACTCCAACATAAAGATATTAATAAGGCCACTTGGCTGTCCCCTGATCAAAACACACGAAACCAGATTGATCACGTTGTGACGAAAAGCTACTAGACGTACGCACAATACGTGGTGCAAACATCGACTCAGACCACTACTTGGTTGCAGCCAAGGTCTGCACACTTATATGTGTAGCAAATCGCGTACGGATAGGTACAAAGAGAAAGCTGGATGTCGAAAAGCTGCAATCACAACAGACAGCCAAAGTCTTTGCCAACCAACTTGCACTTCTCCTTTCGCAAAACACCCCTCAACTTGATGATATATGCGCGCAGTGGGCGCACATTTCCCGCTCTATGAGTACGGCTGCCGAAGAGGTGCTAGGCTACCACCGTCGACGGAGAAATCTGTGGTACGATACGACCAAGAGTGTCGCAATGGTACTGAAGCAAAAAACCCAGTTTACAGAGCCACCCTGCAGTCAGTTGCAACGCGAGCTGCTAAGGAGCGATACAGAAAGTTGAGGAGGGAGGAGAAACGTCTTTTTAGGCGCAAGAAAAGAGATGAAGAAAGACGCGAGTTCAATGATATCGAAATGTTGCGGAGCAGGAACGAGGTCCGAAAATTCTTTGAAAGAATAAGACGCCTGACTCTTGGTTTGAAGACCGGGGCCTCTTCCTGCAAGGATGAAGACGGAAATCTGGTGACAGATATCCAGGGCATAATGAGATTATGGAGGGAGCACTTTTCGCAGTTGCTTAATGGCGAAGACGGCAATAATCCCGCCACTGCGGAACCCACTCCGGAAACCCCAATCACTGACGGCGTTGAAGTACCACCGCCTGACTATGAGGAGGTCTTAACAGCCATTGCTCGGCTGAAAAACAATAAGGCTGCAGGTGCAGATGGCCTGCCTGCTGAGTTGTTTAAGACCGGATGCGAAGAGCTCAAAAAACGCATCCATGAGCTTCTATGCAGAATATGGTCAGATGAAAGCATGCCAAGTGATTGGCCCAATCCATAAGATCTGCCCAATCCATAAGAAAGGTGATTCCACGATCTGCGCCAACTACCGAGGGATAAGCCTTCTTAATATTGCATATAAGGTTCTATCGAGCGTACTGTGCGAAAGACTGAAGCCCATCGTCAACAAACTGATTGGACCTTATCAGTGTGGTTTCAGGCCTGGTAAATCCACCATCGACCAGATATTCACACTACGCCAAATCCTGGAAAAGACCCGAGAAAAACAGATCGACACCCATCATCTATTTGTCGATTATAAAGCCGCCTTCGACAGCATGATTAGGGATCACTTGTACGCCGCAATGTCTGATTTTGGTAACCTTGCAAAGCTCATTCGTCTTTGCCAAATGACACTGACCAACACCACCAGTGCAGTGAAAATTGGGACAGACCTCTCCGCACCATTTGATACCAAAAGAGGTTTCAGACAAGGTGAGTCCCTATCGTGCGACTTCTTTAACCTTATGCTGGAGAAAATAATTCGAGCTGCGAACATCGACATCTCTGGCACTATCTTCTACAAGAGTGTCATGCTGCTAGCATACGCTGATGATATTGACATCATTGGCAAAAACGCTCGAGCAGTCAGTGCAGCATTCTCCAACCTGGAAAGGGAGTCTCGTCGTGTGGGTCTGGTGGTGAACGAGGACAAAACGAAATACCTTGTGTCAACAAACAAAGAGTCACGGCGTCTTGGACAAAATGTCACTGTTGACAACTACACTTTTGAAGTCGTCAAGGATTTCGTTTATCTAGGATCCAGCATAAACACCCACAATAATGTCAGCCTTGAGATCAAGCGGAGACTAACTCTTGCCAACAGGTGTTACTACGGGCTCAGTAGGCAATTGAGAAGTAGAGCCCTCTCTCGACCGACGAAAATAACGCTCTATAAGTCCCTCATCCTTGCCGTCCTAATGTATGACGCAGAGACGTGGACATTGACCATCAATGATGAGAAGCTGTTAGGAGCGTTCGAGAGGCAGATACTCCGTAAGATCTACGGTCCAGTATGCGTGGACGACGTGTTCCGAATAAGATGGAAC